>JAZKJV010000615.1:0-58810 GCA_037367405.1 Ottelia alismoides
TCATGCTCAGAGCATCTTGGTTTCTTCATCCAGGCCATCGTCACCGTAGAGGAGAGAGGAAAGAAGAGAGAGCTTTGTAGTCTACGAAGAAGAGAAAGGAGTTGGAAGATCCACCGTTAGTTTTCACCTCTTGTTAGATAACTCGCCTTATTGACTTAAATAAAAGTACAACTAACGGTAGGGTCTGTGAGGTAAGACGGAGCAAGTTTACGGGGTCGAGAGGGGAATTAGGTTGTTTCAAAGGTCGTAGAGGTAATTTGAAAAAATTATAGGGTCTGTCGGGTAAAAATCCCTAAAATAAATCTATAACTATATTTATCTACGAAAAACGGATATATGAATACGGATACCGATGTTTGCGGATATCAAAATGATATCCATATATGTACCTATTTTAAAACAAATACAGATACATATGCCAAAATATGTATAAAGCAGATTTGGTGACTGATCGGATACATATATATCTGTGATCATTTGCATCCTTACTTGGATGTACTCTAACTAACCCGAGGAGCATACGTGATAAAAGCACAAGAAGGTAGAGGCACAATTGATATTCAAAAAAGGCATAACTTATATTATAGAGGTTAAGAGGGGCACAAGTGATACAAATCATGTATCAAACATTGTCACCAATAATTTTATAATATTTTTATTTTATAAAATTGAACCTGATTTTAATACATATAGGGATATTTACACACAATAACCATGAGTAATTTCGTAATCACCCCATGAACCCTTGATAATCAGCTTTGACAACGACGATGGGGTTTCCGGGTGTACTGTAGTGGGACTTCGACTATTGCAGGAACATGGGACGATTGTTGCAGGGGGGCTTCCATGGTAGGGTTCCAGGTGGGCAGCAGGGGTGGGGTGCTGACGGACGGCGGTAGAGTTGGGGGGGGGGGGGGGGGGGGGGGATGGAGCTTCTGCGGGTTGAAGCAAAGGCGGTAGGGCTTCCGCAGAGGAGGGGAGCGAGGGGATGGGGTGGGCCTTTCGCGCGGGGGGGGGGGGTGGGGGATGCGGCGAATAAGCGTCGCTATGTGGATCGTTGCTAATGATATAATGACAGATATGATATTCGTTGCTAATTTTGAGTACGTAAACTCATTTCGCAATGAATAATATCGTCATTATATATTTAACAACGGCTAATTTAGTGACGGATTTTTTCAAACCATCACTATAGTTCATTTTTTTAGTGAACATGTATATTTTAGTTAATCTATTAAATATTTATGTTATTATTCGTATCCGAATCATATTCATTTTACATTTGTATTCATTTATAAAGATATGGTAACATATTTTTCGCATCCGTCAATATTCGTATCCGTGTTCGTATTTTAAAATGAATAAGGATATGATTATACCTATATCCGTATCCGACCGTCTTCATCCCTACCATCAAAGTCACCACAATAATATGATAAAGTAAATTATTTTAAACGATAAATTACATATTGGGTTCTCGTGTATAGATCCAATCTTAATAAAGGTCCCATTTTTAAAATGTAACAAAATAGGTCCTAACTTTTGTTTCTGTAAAATGACACCGTTAGAAAAGAGAGAGAGATGGAATTAAAATGTCCATTTCTGAGAATAGACGCTTCCGAGGGTACCACTTTCGAGAATGGACACTTTAGTCTTTCTCTTTTTTCTAGTGGTGGTGTTTATAGAAATGGATTAAAGATCTATTTTATTACATTTGAAAGATTGAGACTCATATTGAAATTGAACCTATAGATGAGGACATAATATGTAATTTTTCCTGTTTAAATCCCTCCCCGCAATAAAAGCAGAGACGAAATTGCATTTGTAGAATCGTGTAGGGTCACGTCATGTTGCAAAAAAGTAAGGGCCCGTTCGGTTCGGGAATAAGCAGGAATAAGGATGGGGAATAAGGAGAATAAGAATCTATTCTTTGTTCGGCTGAAAGATAGGAATAAGGAGAATAAGGTGAAATAAAGGTAGGTAAAGTGAGATAAAGATAGGGATAAGAGTGAAATAAGGATAAATAGTCATACACAAAAAATCGTATCGGAAGGAGAATAGACCCCTTATTGCAGGTCCTATTCTCCAAACGAACCGGCCCTAAGGGCGTAACTGTAATTAACTGCCGCAGAGGCCAGCATGGCCTGCAGAGACCAAAAGTTGACCGTCGGATCAATGGGCACTCCCGTCATGGGCAGTGCCCCGTAATTTCTCCCGTGCCGGAAACTCCCCAACCTATAGATATTCCCCCACCTCCGTAACAGCATCAACGACCAGCAGCTCCAGAACACGAAGTCCACAACAGAATGACCTCCGGCGGCCGGAGGATGCACGACGCCGCCTTCTGGAGAGCCTGCGCAGGGAACCTCGTCAATGTCCCCGCCGCCGGTGCCGCCGTGTACTACTTCCCGCAGGGCCATGCCGAGCAGGCCACGCCTCCGCCGGACTTCTCGTCTCTCCGCCGCTGGAGATCTTTCTGCTTCCTCTACGCCGTCGACAACGTCCAGCTCCTCGTCGATAATGACACCGACGAGGTCTTCGCGCGGATCAGGCTCGTCCAGGTGAGGGAGCTCCCGCCGCCGCTGCCGCCGCCGCCCGTGGAGGCCGCGGAGGAAGAGCCCGAGGTGCGGTGGTTCGCGAAGGTGCTGACCCGGACGGACGCGAGCTGTATCAGCGGGTTCATGGTGCCGAGGGCCTGCGCGGATTCGTATGCTGCCACAATTCGACGTTGAGGCAGAGAAGACAACGCAGGTGATAAAGGCGAGGGACGTGGCATGGGAAGGAGTGGGAGTTCAAGTACTATTGCAGGGAGGCGCCCCAGAGGTACTTTCTGGGCAAGGGTTGGTCCAAGTTCGTCTCTCGCAAGAGCCTGATCGATGGCGATTCATTGGTATTTTATAGGAACAAAGAGAGGGAGCTGTTTGGTGGGCGTGAGGAGGGTGGCGAGCGCGGGAAGCGTTTGCTCGGGTGAGGATTCGGGGGCGATGACCAGTGTGAGGGAGGTGGAAGGGGGATTCTCGAGGAGAAGGAAGGTAGGGCCCGAGGCAGTGATGGAGGCGGTGATGGCGGCGAAGACGGGGAGGACGGTGGAGGTGGTGTACTATCCCAATGGGGTAAGCCGGAGTTCGTGGTGGGGAGGGATGATGTGGATAGGGCGATGGAGATCTCGTGGCAGGTCGGCATCAAGGTGGAGATGGCCTCGGAGACGGAAGAATCGTCGAGGCGGTCGTGGCACCTGGGACGGTTAGCGGCGTCAGTCGCCGGAGCAGTGCCCGTGGGGCTGGTCGCCGTGGAGGATGCTTGAGGTTGCGTTTCTCTCGATCTTTACTTCTGTTTCTGGTTTGGTTAAATGGGTTTTTTTATCATCTGATGGATTCTTTTTCTTGTTTGGGGAGCAATTTGTTATCGCTGATGGTTAGAAAGTTCGAAACTTCGAACAACAAATCTTTTCTTTATCAAAAAATCCATTTCATGGAAAGCTGCATATCGGTGCAGTTAGATTAGCAATGGGAAAGTCCAATAAATGCTTGTATCTAACAAAGATTAATTCAGCCAGCCGTCCTGTTTATCATCTTGTATCCTTTTAAATGCCAGAATTCTTCAAGTTCCTGTAGTCAAGTTCTTAATTTCACGAATGGTTTGATTTTTGTTTGAAATGTAAGCGTAATGCGAAGCATTTCCATCATTGCTAAGTAAGTGATATAATGCTCCATATTATGTGATGGTTAATGCTGTTTAACTCCGTTCTGTTTATCTTGGGGAATCAGAGTGATGCAAAACTTAATAGATTCAGTACAACATTGCCACATTGATACTATGGATAAAGTTCACGGCCTTCTGTACAATTTACTTATTTTTGACTTAAGATCAAACAATCTGGACAGGCGCAAGTCAACGTCAAGTCATCATCTTTCACGTTTCAGAACTGGGGCGCAAGGATTATCATTTTTATTTTTCGAACATATGTTTTCAGTACTCTGCACTTGGTTGGTTGTAACTTCCTTATGCCTGCACCATTCTCAGCACTAACTTTATTTTCACACGGGTTTATGATATCTGCTTTTATACTTTGTGATAATTTGCCTATCTTGATAATTGCTTCTTCCATCTCAGGTTACATGGGATAAATCTGATGATATGCCGAAGAGTGTTAACCCTTGGCAGGTAAAGGTTGTTAAGTCACACATCTCTGATGTTCCACATCATATTGCCAAAAGGTTCAAAGCACAGGGTGACGACCTCCAAGACAGAGAGCAAAACATGCCTTTACCTACATCTGGAGGAAACTCGAAGACTACGAATGCAGATCCACTATCCACTGGGTATGACACCATTGTTCCTGATGGCATGCAGGGAGCCAGGCAAGATATTGCCGGTAATTCCAGTTTGTCGTGCATTTACACAGAAAAGACTGAAGAACATTTGGTTCCACAGAGGCTGAACCATGTTTCAGTTGTCTGGGATAATTAATCATCGTGAGGTGCGAGCTGTGATTCATGATGCTAAATGGGTGGTGCTGAAAGAGGAGCGGTTACTGATCTCATAGTACTTGCCTTCCATCTCAACATTAACCAGCATCACGAGGTTGAATGACGTGGAACATTTGCATTCAAAGCATGATCTATGAAGTGAGGATGACTGGTAGGGTAATGGAGTTCCAGGCTTGTTGAAGCATCTGCTTTGGCATAACTTGATGTTGGCGACATACAGTTTAGCATGTAAACCTGACTAATTCAAGCATTTGTTTTTAGCTTAATGTTGTGTTTAGGCCTTTGGAGACCTCTGAAGATTTTGATCCTGCCTTTTTAAATTTCTTTGCTTGCATGTGATGGTCAATGGCCGATCATTAGGGATGCAAATGGATACGAATATATCCGTATCCGATCCGTCACCGTATCCGTTTTATATAGATTTTAACATCCGTATTCGTATCCGTTTTAAAATGGATGTGGATATGGATATCGTTTTGATATCCGCAAATATCTGTATCCGTATCCGTATATCCGTTTTCGTATATAAATATAGTCATAGATTTATTTTTAACCATATATAAAATAATTCTCTACATCCTTTTACCATATTTATACAATTTTTACGATATAGACACATTTAGTATATTAATATCATGTGTTTTCCATCGAATTATTATATATTTAAGTCGATTCTGTAAACTATTTCTAATATTACTCATATGTGATCAATATCCGTTTTACATCCGTATCCGTTTTTAAGGATACGGTAAGATAGTTTTAATATCCGTCAATATCCGTATTCGCATCTGTATTCGTATTAAAAAATGGGATAAGGATATGGTAACACCTATATCCGTATCCGTATCCGACCATTTACATCCCTACCGATCATGATTGCTTGACCATTGACATCAAGTCGTTCTCCAATGACCTTTCCTTCTATTGTAGTCAGCTTTAATCCGGATCTCCTGGGGATCAATTGTTAGGTTTTCGAGATCGTTGAATCGGCATCAGTCATGCATCGATCCAGCCACTAGCTACTTCACAAAGAAAGACCACTCCCTCATCCTATCTATACTCAGATAGATTCAACTAATCCACTAACAATAGCTCAGGTGGATAGTCCTTGCATACAGGCTACTCTGATCGACGGACTCCAATACTAACCTTCCCTTGTCTTCTCCTGGGGATCAGTTGTTAGGTTTTCCTGATTGTTTACCTACTCTGAGTTTTTCTATGTTGTCTGCAACTTGTGGTTTGGAATGTTGAGCCGGCTAAGAGAGGGCGAGGACGGCCCAAGAAGTGTTGGAAAGAAACCATACGAAGGGATCTTAATTTTTTGGATATAAGCCCGGGATTGACCAAGATAGATCTGAATGGAGGCGAAGAATCCATGTAGCCTACTTAATTGTGGGAAAAGGCTTTGTTGTTGTTGTTGTTTCCAACGTGTGGTTTTAGCTTGAAATAGACAGCCTTGTCTGAATGCTTTATGGTCTGCTGTCCAAAGTACTGGCTTTTGTTGAATCAGGGTGCTGTTCAAGATTTGAGATTGTTCACTGCAGGCTATTGCAGGCTGGTTAATCTTAGATCAAAACGGTCTTCAGTGCAAGAAAATACAGTAAATGCTGCCACCGTTGTGGTTGCGAACATCGTGGTGCGAGTACAGTAGTTACGACTATATTGCAATTCACAACTACGTGATGCGACCAATTGCGATTAGCTTGGGACTACTATGTGCCGCATATGCGACCATGGAGACACCACGTTTTGATCCCTACGTGGTGGCAATTGTATTCTGCAAGAAAAAAAAACAGCAGCAACAGCTGCAATGCTACTGCAGCTACTCCTCGTCCTCGTCCTCCTTCCCCTCCTCCAGCATTGAAGTGGGGGTGCTTCTACAATAGACTAACACATAGTATAAACACATAGGCACATTCATTCATTCGTAATCTCAACACATATAGGCAAACTCATTAATTCATGGACCTAGAACGTGTACCTCTACACTCGATACTATTCATTAATGCATTCATTCATTAATTCATGCACACAAGAATCGACTCCGATATGAGTTGAGAGGGAGCATATGTGTACGCATGAGTAGCTCTTTTATCATTTCTTTTTCAACAACAAAAAAAAAACCTTCTCTCATGTTAAGAAGGGAAAGTCACATGGATTCTTCGCCATCATTTAGATCTACTTCCGGTCATGCTCAGACTTAGATCCAAATATTTAAGATCCCTTCGGAGAGTTTACATCCAATACTTCTCGGGCCTTCCTCACCCTTTCTTAGATGACTCAACATTCGAGATCTCGCATCTTCTAACTGATGCATAAGCAACCTCTTTTGCAAATTGTCAGATCCCTCTCATCTTATCATCTATCAAAGCTACACCAACATTCCTTCTGATTGCATTATTCTAAATCCAATATTTTCGTATATGAACATACATTCACAGGAGAATTTTCATTTCTATCATTGTCCTTCTCAACACATGTCTATGGTTCACAGGACAACACTCAGATCCATAGAGCATAGCAGGTTTCACAGTTACTTTGTAATACTTTCCTTTTTGTTTTTCAATGGAAATTTATTATCATATAGGATAATAAAGGCTATGCTCAACTTTAGCCAACTTACATTTATTTCATGAGAAACATGTCCATCGATTTTCCCATCGTAATTGCAAAATAAATCTCAAATATCTAGAAATCTTCTTTTGAACCTTGTCTTCTCCAATCTTCACCTGATTCTTTCTCTACTACTTCCATCAAATGTGCACTCCATATATTAGTATTAGCCATATTTGTACGAAATCCTTTAGTATCTAAGGTATGTCTCCAAGTCTCAAGCTTCTCATTTACTCTATAGAATAGTAGAGGCTTTACTCAACTTTAACCAGTCTACATTTATTTCATGAGTAACATGTCCATCGATTTTCCCATCATGTTGTAAAATAGATCCCAAGTATCTAAAAGAATCTCTCTTTTGAATCTTGTCTTCTTCAGTCTTCACCTCGATTCTTTCTCCATTGCTTCCATCAACAATGCATTCCATATATCCGGTCTTAGCCCTACTTATACGAAATCCTTTAGTCTCTAAGGCATGTCTCCAAGCATCAAGCTTCTTATTTACTCCATCTCTAGCCTCATCTAACAATGCAATATCATTGCCAAACAACATACATCAAGGTATCCGATCCTGAATGTGATTAATCATCCTGTCCATAATCGAAGTAAAAAAGAATGGACGCAATGTTAAACCTTGATTCAGAGAGATGATGATGTCAAAACAATTGACCTCTCAAATTAGATCCTTACACAAGATGTACACAAGATGAAGTTTCACCATACATATCCTTTATAATGTTAATGTACATAATATGTACTTGTCTCTTCTCCAAAACTTTCCAAAAAATCTTCAATGTGACTTAATTATAGGTCTACTCCAAATCAATAAAAATCATGTAGCAATTCTTTAAATTTATAAATCTCCATTGTTCCCCTCAACAAGTGGATAGCTTCAATAGTTAAGTGACCTATAGTAATTTATGATAAGGTATCCAAACTTTCCACCCATTACCAATGTTGTCTCCAAACTTACAAATGTAATGATCCAAGTTCCAAACTATTTTAAAAGTAACAGTGTGGTCCCACTTGATCTAATCACATTGCCTGAATTTAGCTTTGCACGATTAGCAAGGACTATATTGCAACGATTAAAATAGTTTGGAATTCGAATCGTTACATATATTTGTAAGTTTAGGGACCACATTGATAACAGATGGAAAGTTTGGAGAATAAGAGCTTGGGGAGGGACTTATATTTGAGCTCAACAATACTTTTGTATCAAACAATAACTATCGTCTCTAGAATTATACATTAATACAAAATAATATATTGATTGATAGCTAATTATGTTCCCTTTTAATACAAAATCCATTAACTAATTGATAATGGTATTCCACTCAAAGAAAAAATGCATAAAAATTGAAGTAGCCACTATAAATCTACAACCAAATTGATCCGTGACAAACGAATATTAAGTGGATATCTTTTGGTAAAATGGGGATATCTCTTTGAGGGGAGCGAATTTTCTCTATTTTTTATTTTTTTAGAAATTTCTTCCATGGGTATTCATCATATATCTCTATATTATGGTATTCGAATTTTGTGTGAAACAAAGATTCCTACGGCCTCCATCTAGGGATCGTTTTTAGCAATTCCATTACCGTTAAAAAATGACTGTTTGGATGGAGGCTGTAGGAGTCTCTGTTTCGGAAGAAATTTGAATAGCATAATATAGGGTATGTGATGAATATTCACGGAAGAAATTTTAAAAAAATAATAAAAATAATATATAAAAATGAGACAAGGGAACCAAGTTAGCCTTCCTTAGGGAGCAACCCCATTAAACCCTACCCTCTAATGTTGTATTTATACTAACAAATATTATTCCTTGTAAGTTATTTTTAAATTCCTGTGAATATTATATTCCTTATTATTGTTTTTACAATAAATCATACAATGGTTATCTTTGATTCTTTAAATCCTTGACGAGTATCGTATTTGTCTTTATACTACTAGCAACACATTAGATAACAATTATTATCCATTGACTTTCTCTTTTAATCTTCACGAAATTGACAACCTTGGTACATTTCCTAATAAAAATCAATAAATAATTATTGTTAAATGAACCTTTAGTAACAGATGTGGCATTCATATTCGTTGCAGTTACAAAAATAAATCATAATATTGCAATGAATAATGCTCATAGTTATAAATTTAACATCCAAATGAATAAATTAAATTATATGTTACATAGATCAATTTTTTTACAACCACTTTTGTTTATTTTACTCACATTTCATTTTTCATATTAATTATATATTTCTTCTATCACATAGCCATCAACATCATATTGTAAACATTTTACAATTTTATCCTTATTGTGATGGAATATCATTACATCCTTACCATGTTTTATTATATTGATTTTAGAATTAAAATTTTGCAATTTTATATTAACATTGTGTTATAATTCCATTATGATTTTATCGCATTTTTCTCTGAATGTCACAAACATATTTATCATATGAAAAACACAATCGATTATATTCTTTAATCGTACAAGATAAAAAAATTCGATTAAAGTGAAATGCATAATTTTTTCACATTTAGATAAAAATGAGAAGTTAAATTCAAATGAGTAACTTTTATCCATTTATATTTTTTGACCGTACACAATAACAAATCTGATTAAAATGAAATATTGCATACAAAATAAAAAAGAGAAGATAAATTTGAATAATATCAGTGCTAGATTTTATTTAAATCCGGTACAGAAGGAAACATAACTACCATAAAAATTTTGATTTTTATGATAATTTGAAGATTAAATGAATATACAAGAAATTGCTTTTGTTTCCCTAGAAAATTGAAAATGTTAGAGCTATTATCGTTTTACTCGTGTGCGTGTAAATTCTCTATAGGAGTCTTTATTGAAATTCCTGATTTTGCTTTTTTTTACCATTTTCTCTTTTTAACATTAAATTATACTAGCATTAGATTACTGAAGAAAAAATTTAGAGCACTTGTATCATATTATTACTTTTTAAAATTCAGATATGAGAATACTATTTAGTGTAAAGTGTAGTTACAAAAAGTGTAATTGTACTTTAAAGAACAAAATAAGAACACGGCAACCCTAATATTAAGATATAATATGAAAATATATATGATATAAAAATACTATAAGGGTCCCCATAGGTGATAACATCATAGAAAACTTCAGCATTACTATGTGATTTGGTGGATTTGCGTTTCAGTTCAATGTTTTGAAAATCGGATCAGATCGGCAAGTTCAACTGGTGAATTGGATCATGATCACTGCGGCTATCAGGTTCCTACCAGTTCGGTTCGTAAGCTCAAATTTGAATCGATCGTCAGTTCAACCAATTATTTTTAACCTAGTTAAACTACGTCCAATCGAAATTGAATCGCATTTAATTTTAATTTATTTAAAAATAATTCTAATGGTGGGAGTAGAATCTTGATCTTTGATTATTTATCTTAAACTCCTCACCAGTTACTGTTACACGTCTTTTTGCCTGTAATAGATTTTAAATATGATTAAACTATTATTATTCTATAAAGCATCTAGTCCAAATATATCTGTATGAGATTTGATGGGGTATAAGAAAAACTTATGGGTTTTGTGAAATATATACATTGTATATATATTATTTCGGTTTCAAGTATATTTAAATGTATTTATATATATCGTGTGTCATTTCGGTTTGATTAATACGTTCAATCACTTTTTTCTCACCGCTTCAAATTAATATGATTTTAAATAATGATAATGTCATCAACTGGTTGAACAAGGTTGATTACGTGGCTCAACCCGATCCGATCATTTTGATAAGGTTTCCGATTCGATGTCCAATTGAATTTCAAAAACATCGGCTCAGTTACTGTCTTGTTCAAAAACATGATTAAAAAGGCCCCAAAATAACGGGCATCGCCCATCTCAAAACCACACCTACTATACCTGCTAATGAAAATGGGGCCCACACGGGCATCACGTGACTATATCTCGAGTAATGCAAACGGTCGGATACGGATACGGATGTAGGTATTAACGCATCCTTATCCGTTTTTTAATACGAATTCGGATGCGGATACACATATTGACGGATATTAAAACTATCATATCATATTCTTAAAAAACATATACAGATATAAAACGGATACTGATCACACACTAATAATGTTAGAAATACTCTATGGATACAATTTAAATATACAAGAATTGGATGGAAAATACATGATATTAATTTACTAAATGTGTTTGTATCATAAAAATTATATAAATATGGTAAAAAGGTGGTAGAGAATTATGTTATATAAGATTAAAAATAAATCTATGACTATATTTATACACGAAAACGGATATACGGATACAGATACGGATGTTTACGGATATCAAAATGATATCCATATCTATATTCATTTGGAAACGAATACGGATATGAATATCAAAATCTGTGTAAAATGGATACGGTGACGGATCGGATACGGATATATCCATATCCATTTGCATCCCTATATATCTTGCATTTAAATGTATGCTCTATCCGACGAGCGAGGATCGTCCATTTACATCGTGGATCGGACGGTCAGGAGGTGACCTTCTCAAGCACGAGGGATGTCGAGAACAGTTACGATTTGCAAAGGTTCGAGCAGCGGTGGTGACAAGAACGCTGGACTCCCTCCACTCCTCCACAACTGTCCCGGCGACATGCATGGAGGAGCGAGATGAGGAGATGGAGATCCCATAACAGATCGTTGGGCAGGAGAACCTACTGTCGATCCTCGAATACCCATGAACCGAAATTCACACCTTATTTCCGGAAGGGAAATATGGAATAGTGACTCCAACACAACAAATCAACCCTTCTCGTGTTCAAGCTCATTTTAATTCTTTGAAACAGATATATATTGTAGTTTGAATTTATCAGAGTGATGCAACGACTTGTTCTTTCTGACTTGGTCTCATCTTATGATAGCATGCATACAATTTTTTTGGGTTCACCAGAGAACTGCTGTGTTATCAATGCGTTGATTATATCTTGTGAAGGGAAAAGGGATAATAAGAGGCGGTTAGGATTTGACGACAAAGGTTTCATAGGATATTTCTTTATCTCGTAATTTGCCCTTCCAAGCGAGCTTCGGTAAGTTATTCCCCAAAGAGGGAATGACTTTGCATAATATTACCCAAAATGGAAACGGTTTGAAAATAATTCTCAAAATATGTATATATCGGCAAACCATTTGTCGTTTGGTGTGTCTTATTAAACTGTTTGTCATGCTACATGACGGTTAAAACATGCGCTCGCGATGAAAATCGGGATTTCCGACATCCTCTCGTCCGTACATGTAGCACGACAAATCGTTAGTTGTACCACGGCAAATGATTTGCCGATATATACCTATTATGGAAATTATTTTCACGTCGTACTCAGAGAAAATTTTTTTTATCCCCTTTCCGTTCAGATAAACTGCCCAGCTTCATTCCTTTCTTGCTGGATGGGAATGGCCACATCATCGACGCTCAATCCAAAGTTGCTGAAGATGCAGTGTCCTTCTTTTCTTCACTACTCACGGCACTTGTCACTTGTTCCGTAAGGAACAGCCCCATCGAGCCGAAGTTCGTCCTTACTCTGGAAACAAGGCGATGGCTCTCAAGCCCCTTCATAGAGAGCGAGATCGAACGCGCTCTAAAGAGCATCCACTCATCCAAAGCGCCGGGGTCCGATGGCTTTAATGTGGGGTTCTTTAAGCGGCACTGGAGATTGATCAAGGAGGACCTCATTCATGCGTTGAAGCATCTTTGGAATGGTGGCCAGCACCCAAAGGGCCTTACCGAACATTTCTAACTCTTGTCCCTAAGGTGTCCACACCTGCAAGCCTAATGGATTACAGACCTATTGCGTGCTAGAACACCCTCTATAAGATATTCTCCAAGATTCTTGCTTCACGGGTGGCTATGACTATCAATGATTTGGTTGTACCCAACCAAACAACCTTCATTAAGGGACGGTCTATCGAGGATTGTTTTAGACTAGCCCAAAAAGTAATTCATGGGTTTGGACGTAAAGCTAGTGCGTGCAAGGCATGTGTTAAAATTGATCTTACTAAAGCTTTCGACACCCTTGATCATAACTTTCTGCTTGATAGCTCGGTTGTCAGAGGATTTGATGCAAGATGGATTGGTTGGATTTCAAATTGCATCGCTTCTCTAATGTTCTCAGTCCTCGTTTATGGCTCGCCCTACGGTTACTTTCCTTGCTCAAGAGGTCTCCGACAAGGAGACCCACTTAGCCCCTTTCTATTTGTTATCGCAATGGACTCGATTTCGATGTTGACGGAGAAGGCAGTACACGATGGCACCTTCCTACCAATTCGCATTGGAAGGGCGGTTGTGCCCTCGCATCTTATATACGCGGATGATCTTATTTTCTTCTGCAGAAAATCATGCGTTGCTCTGACCGAGGTGAAAAGAATTTTGAAATACTTTGAGAGCATGTCGAGCCTCTCGATGAATGTGAGGAAGAGCAAGCTTATCCTCCCCGTGCCCTCCAATGCGGAGTTCAGATTATGCCTTACAATCGGGCTACTTACTCAGCCTCTTCCTGCGAAGTATCTGGGGATACCACTGTCCCCCGCTAAGGGGAGGATGGCGGCAACCCACGCTCTTACGGATCGGGTAAGGACCTTGCTTAGCGGCTGGAAAGCAAGGTCCTTATCGCTTGCTGGCCGCCTCCAACTCCTCGCTTCTGTCATATCTGGCGTCTCTCTGTACTGGGCCTCAGGCTTGCTTATTCCTCTGGAGCAGGCCAAAAAAGTGGACTCTCCATCGGCGTATGTTCTCTGGGCCTACGACACTTGTTAGGGTATTTGGTGGTGCGCACATTGTCTTGTAGCAGGGTAAATGGATCCTGGAGAATGGAGTCTGAAAAAGTCTACTCGTCGAAGAACTGGGTCTCTCCCATCTGGCTCATAGAATGATGCACTGCTCTAGTGTACCTATGATACCACATGAAAACCCTTGCCAACATGGCATAGGGAATGGTCCTCTGCTCTGGAGTCCCTATGGCTCACATGAAAACTCGGGTCGAAACACATGAAAAGATGGGGACCATAACAAAAGATGGCAAACATGTGCTCATCTGAAAAGACCACATACTCGTGCGTGTCTGAAAATGAGTCTCTCTCTGGAGAACTCGAGAAATGGGCCTCTCATCATGGAGTGCCTCGATCTTGGACTTTGACCAATCTGTCGAGTCTGAATCTACGCATGAAACTGGGACTTGGAATCTGAACGTCGAGTCTGGAATTGCGCATCAAAATCTTCATCTGAAAATTGTAGAGTCTGAAAATCTGCTGGTCTGATGAATCTGTCCTCTTGAATCTGGAACTTCTGAATATGGCTGGAAGAAGACCTGTGACTCTACACCATACTCTCCCTTTCTCCCATACTTGTCGGAATTTGACCATCGATAAAGTTGGGAGAAGGCAAGTTAAATAGGGGGTAAATAACAAGAACATGAAACTTGCGGCTTTGTCTTTTTTTTTAAATAGCCGCCATGATGATTTTTTTAACATAAGCCGTTCAACCTTTTTTTATACGGCTTTTCAACTTTTTTTTGATAAACATTGCGTACGACTTTTTTTGTACGCGCCTTTTTCGAAACTCATGCATTTTTTTTAACATTTCACTAGCACATTTGGGCTCAACTCTCTCTTCCCTTTTTTTCACGTGGCCCACTTGGGCCCAACTCGTTCTCCCCTCCCCCCATGTGTTGCGCCCATTGTGTTGTAGCAAGGTAAATGGATCCTGGAGAAGATCTATTTATCCCATCCATGTGTTTAGTCCCACATCGTCTAGTGGTGGGACTTGGAGGCTCTAGAAAGGCTATATAAGGAGCCCCAGACCTCCTGTACTCATTGAGAAAAGCAATGCATAGCATGCCCTTTTGAGGGCTTCTCCCGTGGTTTCATCCCGCTCCTCATGGAGTACAGTTCCACGTAAATCCCGCGTTCTTATTTTGTCCTTTATCTTTTTCCATGTTCGCTTCCGCATTCTTCATATTTTATAATATGGTATCAGAGCGGGTCGATTCTCGAGGAATTTTAAGTTTCTTATTTTTATTCGAGATTTGATGTTGGGGTTTGTTTGTTCCGAAATTTGATGTTATGTCCGTATGTCGGCATCTCCATCTTCATTCTGGAGCAAGAAGCGATTAGTTTTTTTTATGATCCAGAAATCCAAATACTCCAACAGGTTCCAGGGAACCTTCTCTAGAGGAGGCTTTTCCAGGCGTGACCTCTTGTTCATCGCCAGGTGACAAAAGCCGCTATTCAAGCCTGCACGACGACAACTTTGCACCAAATACTCTAACAGCACTCATCATGTTAAGTGGGAGGTAGTCTATCTCCCAAAAATGGAGGGGGGCTTGGGCCTGCATTCTCTCTGCTCCACAAGGGATGCCATGATTGCCTTGTGGTGTGGGTGAATTATTTTTGAAGACAAATCTGTCTGGGTATCCTACATGCACGACAGGTATATAAGGGGTGAAGACGTCATGAGCTGCAACAAAGCTCAAGGGGACTCATTGGTTTGGAAGCACATCTTGGACGCTGGGGCATCTGATGATATCTTCTGGTACTGGGAGAAACAATCAAACGTTAATATCACATCCCCTAACGTTTAGAGAAGACTTCGACAAGGTAAGAAAAACGGCTAATTGTGTACCCTGGGCTACCATCCTGTGGAACTCGAAGGTCGTTCCTAAACATGCATGTGTGCTCTACCGGGCAATCTTGGAGCGCTTGCCAACGTTGGTTAGACTATCTAGGCGTGGCCTAACTACTGATGGAGATTGCTATCTTTGTAAACTCACGGGGGAAACATCATCACATCTCTTCTTTGAGTGCAACTACTCGGTGGCTGTCTGGGAGGGGGTAACCTCTGGCCTCGGCCTCCCAAATCCGGAGCTACTTACCTCCCCTCTATGCTGGACAACTGTACAAAGATTCAATGCCTTGACACGAAGATGAAGGCCGCAGCTGCTCTTGCCACGATCGCCTGGGCAATTTGGAAGGAGCGCAATTGCCGCTGGACTGTGGGGCGGACTTCTTCCCCGATCTGGAGTGTATCAAAATTGGTGACCGCTGCTTTAAACTAGTCATCTCATGACTTCCTGATTTTTGGTTTCCCTACTTTCTGCACATTTTAATTTCTGCTTAACCTCTTCTTCATTGGCCGTGCTGCCCAAATATTGGCGTTAAGGCCTTTAATGTAACCACAGGTTTTTGGAGATATTTTATACGAAGTTTGCTTAGAAAAAAAAAACTGCCCAGCTTCAGAAGAACGGGAACAGACACCGAGACATGAGGTGTTATTTAATCACATTCCGAAACGATTCCTGATAGATCCTCTTGATTTGTGTAACTTCTGGTGGTGTATAATCCCCATTTAAGAACAGCCACACCAATTCTTTCCAAAAAAAATTAAATCAACTCGCAATCCCAACATCGCAATTAAATACGACCCATCAGATGTCTGAACCTTCTACTCCGCGATCCATTAATGTTCCTTTCCGGATCTGGCAAAGTTGTCTGTCGGATCAAGGGGCACTCCCGTCCAATCATCCCCCTTCAGTGGCATGGCCCCGTAATTTCCTACTGACCATTTCCCCACCTCGCTTCCGTCCCCGCAACTCCCTCCACCTATAAGTACTCCCCCTACATCCGTAACAGCACCAACGGCGGCAGTGCACGAACACGAAGTCCACAGAGCTCTGCTGCGAATGCCCATTGCCGGAACCCTAATGGAGAAGCCCACCTCCGCCGACCGGAGGAAGCTGGATGCCGGCTTCTGGAAAGCCTGCGCCGGGAGATCCGTCAAGGTCCCCGCCGCCGGCGCCGCCGTGTACTACTTCCCGGAGGGCCACGTCGAGCAGGCCACGTCTCCGCCGGACTTCTCGTCTGTCCTCCCCCGGAGGTATTTCTACTTTCCCTACGTTGTCGACAACGTCGAGCTCCTCGCCAATCGCGACACGGACGAGGTCTTCTCGCGGACCAGGCTCGTCCAGGAGCGGGTACACAAGGAGGAGGAGGAGGAAGAAGAAGAAGAAGAATCCGGGGTGGAGTGGTTCGTGAAGGTGCTGACCCCGAGTGACGCGAACAATGGCGGCGGGTTCTCGGTGCCGCGGAGCTGCGCGGATCAGATCCTGCCCAAGCTCAACCAGGCCGAGAACGGGGAGGCGCCGCTGCAGATCCTAAGTGTGAGGGATGTGCACGGGACGGCGTGGGAGTTCCGGCACATATTCCGGGGGACCCCCAAGAGGCACCTGCTAACTACGGGATGGAGCAAGTTCGTCAATAGCAAGAGGCTGATCGCGGGCGATTCGGTAGTGTTCGTTAGGAATAAGGAGCGGGAGCTGTTTTTGGGCGTGAGGAGGGCGGCGAGGGTGGGGAGCGTTCGCTCGGGTGAGGATATATTCGCGAGGTATGGTATGGGAACGGGGGCGAGGACCAGCGTGGTTGAAATGGGAGGGGGGTTCTCGAGGAGGGGGAGGGGGAGGGTGGCACCGGAGGCGGTGGTGGAGGCGGTGGGAGCTGCGGAGATGGGGAGGAAGGTTGAGGTGGTGTACTATCCCAAGGCGGGGATGCCGGACTTCGTGGTGGGGAAGGAGGATGTGGATAAGGCGCTGGAGGTCCCGTGGCAGGTCGGCGTCAGGGTGAGGATGGCCGTGGAGATGGAGGAGCCTTCGAAGAGTTCGTGGCAACTGGGGACGGTTATGGGCATCAAGGTGCCGGAGCAGTGCCCGTGGGGCTGGTCGCCGTGGAGGATGCTTCAGGTGGTGTTTCTTTCCTTTTTTTCCCCCTGTTTCTGATTTGGTGCATACTGCATTTCTTTTGTTGGTCATTTGGTAGATTGTTTGTCTTGTTTGGGGAGCAATTTGTCGTCGAATTTGCTGCCGTCAGCATGATTTTACTATTCCTTGTCGTGATGGTTAGGCCATCAACTCCATTTATTTGACTGTGTCAAAATACTCTGTATAGAGTGCCCACTACAGATCGTGTGGCGGACATGTCCGAAAATAGGCTAGTTATTTTAGTCAAATTGATAAACTCAAACCACTTCCCCCCAAATCAAGCTGTATAATTACTCGTTAGGATCATCATTACATGTGGGATTACGTTGTTACGATTAGTTGGAGAGAAATGTAAATAACAAGAGATGGGTTTTTTGGCCATTCGTATTAGGGAATTCTGCACTGAGGATAATAACGTGAGTGTTTTGTTAAAAAAATGAATCAGTATTTTTGCATCATTTTGAGGGACGTTTAGGCAGACAATTGTAGCGTCTAAAATGTCAAGTGAGCTGAAGTTGACTTTGGACAGGAAAAAGAACTTTAAGTGGACTTTATTTATGCACGCCTCACTGTTCATAGTATATCTTATAGTATAGCTTTATCACTGTTGTTAAATTAGTAATGGGAAAGTTCAATGAAATGCTTCTATCTAAAATAGCTTAACTGTGCCATTTGTTTTATTTATCATCTTTTATCATTTGAATGCCAGAATTCTTCAAGTTCCTGTAGTAAAGTGCACTTATCGTCCTTTGGACTGGGTCTGGAAACAAGGATGACCTGGAAAGAATGATGGATGGGGTGGGGTGGGATTTGATTTTTGTTTGGAATGTAATCTTAATTTGAAGTATCTCCATTATTGCTAAGTGGTATAATGATCCATATTATGTGATGGTTAATGCTGTTTAACTCTGTTACGTTTCTGTCTTGGAAAACTAAAGTGATGTAGTGACGGGGTACTGAATTGGTATCTTAAAAAGAACATGACCAGTATTGTTAGTGTGGATGAAATTCAAGGCTTTCTGCATTAAGATCCAACAATCTGGACAGGAAGAAGTCAAGGCGAAATTTATACTCACAATTACAGAAGGGATTTTTACCCGGCAGACCTTATAATCTTTGTCAATGACCTCTACGATCTTTGAAACATCGATATTCCTCCCTCGACCCCGTAAACATGCTAATCCTTACCCTACAGACCCTGTGGTAAACCCACATCCATTTAACCGTTAAAACTAACCGTATTCTGTTATCTTCCTTTATATTATACACATTTTATTTAGGGATAATTACACCCATAACCCTGAGTAATTCCTCAATATCATTCATAACCGTGCATAATCGCGATTTACACCACGAACCCTGAGTAATGGTTAACTCTTACACGGGATGACCCCATGTTAGCTGCAGTGAGTTTTGAGATGACGGCCGTTTGTTTGGACTAAAATGCCCCCAAGTTTGTTGCCTTCCTCAACGGCTACAATTATGACCGTTGGTGTTGTCTCCTTGCTTGGATTCCTATATAATATGAGTGGGAGGAGCATCATTGTTGTGGATTTTTAAGGAAGCTCCTTGAATTCTTCCACCCAGAAAATGCGTTCAAGTCAATCATCATCCAGTGCGTATTGTCATTGCGGTGCAGAGCCCACGATGAAAATCCTAGGTAAGCCGTGGAGCAAAGGAGCGAGGTTCTTCACATGTCGCTTCAAAACTTGCGATTTCTTCCAGTGGTTGGATCAACCGTCAGGTCGTCGTGCACCGAAAAGAAGGGAAATCGAAGGTTCTGAGGATAATACAGGTACAATCCATTTGCATAAGAATTATGCAGATGCAAAGGAGAATTTTAGGGATGTACTATGTAACGTGAGAGAAATTTTGTTATGGCTCAAAGCAATTTTCCTTTGTTTGATTGTAATTGTCACGCTACTGATTCACATCAGTTTGAAATGAAGAGGAAAGTCGAACACCTTTGTTATGTTAAACCACATTGTTGATACTATGATGGATACCCATGCAGGAACATAAGGCATCAAGAACATAAAGCATCGACAAATGCACACTCAAAGTAACATGGATTCTACATTAATTTCCAACAAACCAATTGGTCATAAACAGATTAAAACCAGCATGCACTATAAACCAATTCCTATTGTTCATACAAGTGCACACAAAAAACCACATCACCATGACATCTGACCTCCCGTGAGATCATAACAGTTCATATACATATAAAAACCAGCAAGCATTGCAAAACCTGTATTAATGTTGTTACAGGCCCAAGTAAAAAAGTACTTCACCACCTTGATTCATCTGGGAAGATCACAAAAAATTTACAGCAAAGTCACTGAACAAAATTCTCCATTTTCCATCGCTCCAAGTGCATTTATCAACGCGTTTCCTACAAGAACAAAACATTCAAAAACTGCATTGTTCAAAAGACTTGGGTAGAAGAGTATGCAGTGTACCTTTGCTTGATTCATCGAGCAAGAAGGTCCATCTGGGAAGGCCTCCACTTCTCGTGTTCTCTTGCGTCCACGTCCACGTCCCCGTCCTGTGGAGCTTCCTACTGCTCTCCCCCTCGTAGAAGATGTCCCTGACCCTTAGTCCAGTACCACTTAACAAAGACGAGTTTCAGTTGCATGTAATTCTAAGTAATTAATAAAAATAATTTACAATTCATCCTTAAGAGATACCTTCGATTGGCCATTGCATCTTGCACGCTAGAAGATGCTTGTGTTGAGGGGCATACCGACATTCCTCGGGGTGTCCCTCTTTGAGTATTGATTGGCTCCTTGCAAGTACGAGATTGGTGGCCAAATTTGCCACACCTACTGCATTTATGCTTGGTTTTGCTTTCAATCTCATCCTTTGGCCTAATGCGGTTCTTTCGCAGTCTTCCTGGAGGTACTGTTGTACGAGGCGGTTTCACCTTAAAGGGCAAGCTGACTTGTAGCCACTTGCTCTTGTCGGGCATTGGAGAAATGTAACCACTTGGGTAGGCTTTTCGATAACAAACAACCTTGTAGAAGTCATCGACATAATTCTCCCACCGCACTCCTCTTATGCTCGATAATGTTGTTGCGGCATGCGTGCAAGGAAGGCCGTAAATTTGCCATCTCCTACAGGAGCATTCACGAACCCTAAGATCCAATACATATCTCCCTAAAGGAGATTCCACCTCCACATGGCTATCGTCAGCCCTTCTAACAATGTAACATTTAAGGTCTCTCGTGAGCCCTCTAATGTATGACAACGCAGATGGTACCACGTTCTCATTCCAAGCCTTTGATCTCCGATGTCGTTCCTCCATTGTGGTCATGAATTTCTGCCTGATCCAGTCAATAAGTTCACATATAGGCCGGTTTCTGGCTGGTGATATCCACGCATTGAAGGACTCACTAAGATTATTCGTCAGATAGTGGCACTTTGCGTGGTCTTTGAACTGATGGCGTCTCCATTTCTCCTTCACATTTGCTAAGTAATCAAATGCAGCCATACTAACCTTCTGAATTTCAGCCATCCAATGATTAAAATGCTTAACTTCGAAGGCTCTTGCTGCTGACCAAACCATTACTTCCAATTCCTCTCTAGGGAACTTCCTCTTGAAGTTCTTATAAAGATGACGCATACACGTTATGTGCTCAGCTTGTGGGAATATTGTTTTCACGGCCAATTCTAACCCCTTTTGTGCATCGGATATGAATGTCAAGACTCAATAGCATTATTCAAATGGGACATAAACCAATGACATGTCACATTTGTTTCACTTTCCACAACAGCAAATGCGATTGGGAACAAAGAATTGCAACCATCCAATGGTGTGGCAGATAGCAGCGTCCCCAAGTACTTTCCTTTCAGGTGGTAGCCATCAAGCCCGATGAAAGGCCTGCATCCTTCAATGAATCCCTGTCTCCGCGCTTTTAACGATATAAATACCCGCAAGAATGAGTCATCACTCTCGGTTTCATAATGAATTACACTTCCCGGGTTCTGACTCTTCAATTCGTAAATGAGAGATGGAAGCCTCTCATACGAGTCCTCCACCTTGCCATAGATCTTGTCTAGAGCAATTCTTCGTCCCCTCCAAAGCCTCATGTACGGAAGGCGGATTTGGAATTGCTCGCCTATCCGCTGCGAGATCGCATTGACAGTCATATCAGGATTTTCCTTAATCCAACCTTCGATGTGCTTTGAAATCTAATCCTGTGAGGCTAAGGAGTTACCAACCCTGCTTACAGAGGAGCAGTTGTGCTCCCCTTGCAGAGTTCTAACTCTGAAACGCAAACTATCTTGTACTCTTGATGCATGGATTCTCCATTTACAGTCCGCTCCTCTGCATACAGTTGTTACTCTGACTGCCTCACTTTTGATATATCTCACATCGAAGTCATGTTTCAGACAATATGTACACAATGCAAACTTGAATTCATCATGACCATCAAACTCGGCTCCAACAAATAACTCGGGGATGTCAACATCACCGTTGTGCCTCGGACCTTCGAAGTCATCCACATCCTCTAACTCAGAATCCAAAAGATAATGATAGTTGTTCTTAGACTCTAGGCCACTGAGTTCATCATCATCACTTTCACTTGTGTTGTCACAAACATAATCAGTGTCATCGGAATCGCTAAGGTCGATCACGCGGGAATGAGACCGCAATACCCTCCGTGATCTACCTACATGCGATTGCCGAGAAGAGATGATAGGTGCCTCCATTTCGAAGGGAGTCATGTAACCAATGGATTCCTCACCCACTCCCTTAGCCATCTCTCAATACAAGGGATCAGCATCCATGTTCACATCAACATTCTCCATGTCAATTTCCATCTGCACAACCTCGTCCTCAATATCAATAGCCTGATTTGCTGAATAGGCTCTTGTTTGAGTATCTTCGGGTGCAATGTCCATAGCTTCTTCGCTAACAGGTATATTGGGGAAGGTAGGATGAAGTGACTCACCACTGACATGGCTCACCTTATGCAAAGTTTCCAGAGCCTCCACAGTGTCGAGCATGGCATCACAGGCTGAAGTAGATGTTGGGTTTTCACCCACATCTACAGTCGTTGGATCTTGGTCCACAGCTGTATTCTCTTCCACCGCTGCAATTGCTTCTATACAATCTTCGTCAAACTCAACGACAAGCTCAATCTGCGTCCCATCTTGATGCATGTGGAACATGTCCATCATCTCCTTCTCATCTGACAACTTCGCATATCTGGCAAATCAATAAACGGTCTACAATCGATATGTAATTAGCGCGTACCAAACATAAAACTCGGCTCTTCAGACCTGGTGGGATTAGAATTTGGAACCTTGTTGCTCATGCGCAGTGAGTCCTTGGCTTGCCACGGGACGACTTCGGCAATGTCCTCGATGATGTCGAACCAGCATGTGTAGTCTGGGTTCGTCCCTATCACGACCTGCTTTCCCAACAAATACTTGTCTCCACCGCGCCCTCTAGCCTTCTTGAAGTAGCCCCCATATCGGACGCATATGCTGAGGATTCCTTCACGGCCTTCGAACCACCCCATTCTAAAAGATGTACCGCGTCAACGTCCCCGATGAGACATTTACACACTCATGGAGATTTGGCGGAGCTTTACAAGGACCAAAACAACTTGATTGAGTCGTACATGTGCTTTTCTCTCCTCCTAGATGCTGATCAGTAGTTGGAGACGAACGTAGCAAGGTGGCGGCAAGGCTTCTTCTTCGTCGTCGGGTAGCTTCTACGTCGCCTGGGAGCTTCTTCGTCGCCTGGGAGAAGGCAATGGCGGGAGGGAATGGAGTGACGCAATCGAGGGCGGGAGTGGGTAAACCCTTCGAGGCCGACTTCCCCTAAACCCGATTTGACTTCCTTTCTCATCCTGGCCACCCACGTGTCATCAGAAAAGTACATTTCATCCTAGCCGCCCGATCTACCTCGGTAGGCCCGTCATAACTGGGGTGGGGTAGGTGGTAACCCAACCCCAGTTAAGCACTGACGTCCCACGTAACGGAGGGTTACATCTGTAACCGACACCCATTACTCAGGGTTCGTGGCGTAAATCGCGATTATGCAGGGTTATGAATGATATTGAGGAATTACTCAGAGTTATGGGTGTAATTATCCCATTTATTTATCAAATTTACTACAAATGGCCACTGCCTCCCACCCTCCACCTCCCACTCCCTTCCACCCTCCACCTGCAGCTGAACACGGAGCCCCCCTTGTCGGTCCGCTGTCGCCGCTGCTCGAAGCCCACTCCTCCTGCGACCGCCTACCCTGAAAAGACCCGCCGGTCCCCCGTACTGCTGCTTGCAAAGCACTCCACGGCCCCACCCCACCGCCCCCCTCCATCCCCACAAAGCACCGTCCTGCCTGCCCCCACTGCAAAGCCCCCCGTCCCGCCTCCTGCAAAGCATCCCCCCCCCCTCCCCCCCGACCGATCGAAGCCCCCTGGTCCCCGTCCCCACGAAGCACCCTCTCGCCACCGTTGCAAAGCCCCCCCACCCCCCGCGTCCCCTGTCCCGCCGCTTGCAAAGCACCCCACCTACCCTCGCCCTCCGCCCCTCGCCCCCTGCTGTCCTCGCCCTCTTCCTCTAGGAGGCGGAGCGGTCGATCTTGGTGTGGCAGGCGAGGTCGTTGTCCCCGTTGATGTTCATGGCGTAGGAGCCGCAGATGCCCTGCTGGAGGGAGTGCTGGAAGGTCAGGGTGGGGTCCCACAGAATGGCGCAGGAGCACAGATGTCCTCCCAGCATGGCGCAGGAGCGCATGAGCTGTACGATCGCTGCACTAAGCAGGAGAGTTGAAGATGTTGCAGCACGTCCTAATCTCCCCCGCAGGCCCCACGAGGACATCGATGCTCCCCATCTTCATCATCGCAGCCGTGAACTTCCTCTGGAAGAAACCCCAATCCTTGGCGAACACATTCACGAACCCAGAGCTCAGCATGTCCGCCTCGACCTTTCCAGGTCCGCCACCCTCTAGGAGCTTCCGATTTGATTTGGTAAAAGAAGGCGATGGGAGGAAGGAAGGAGAGAGGGAGAAAGAAGATCCACCGTCTGATTTTGTTTGGTAAGATTAACTCAAGTTTAACCAAGTACTTGACTCCAATAAAGTTAAAGTTGACGGTAGGGTTCGTGGGGTAAGACGGATCAAGTTTTGAAGGTCGAGGGAGGAATATCGATGTTTCAAAGATCGTAGAGGTCATTGGCAAAGATTATAAGGTCTGCCGGATAAAAATCCCATTACAGAATTGGATACTTAGATTGTCATTTCTACTTTCAAAACTTCTGTTTTCAGAAGCATCCCTGCACTTGATTTGTTACACCTTCCTTTTGCCTGCAGCATTATCGACAATAATTTTATTTTCATTTGGGTTTATGACATCTGCTTTTGTACGTTGTGATAATTTGCACATTGTAATAAATGTTTCTTTCCGTCTCAGGTTACATGGGATGAACCTGAATATTTGCAGAAAAATGTTAGCCCATGGCAGGTAGAGGTTGTTTCAGAAACTCCTGAAATTCCACATCCTATTGCCAAAAGGCTCAAAGTACAGGGTGCCGACTTTAAAGATATAGAGCAGAACATGCCTTTTCCTACATTTGGAGGAGACTCTAGGAGTGCAAATCCACCATCCATTGGGTACAATACCTTTCCTGCTGGCATGCAGGGAGCCAGGCAAGATACAACTGGTAATTCCAGTTTGTCAATGAATGGACCTTACTATATGTCATACTTTAACACAGAAAAGACTGCAGAACAAGTGGTTCCACGGAGGTTGGACCATGTTTCACCTGAATTGGGTATTGGGAGTCCAGCATCTTTCGAAACCGCATCACCACCGAGTGAAAATACCATGTTGTTTTCATCTCCTACATTCTCTTTTCAGTTGTTTGGAACAATTATCGAGATGGAACGACCTGTGATTCAAAATGCTAAACTGAGTGATGCTGAAAAAGGAGCGGTGATTGATCCTCTTGGTGCTTGCCCTTCATATCAACATCTCCAAAATTACGAGGTTGGATGTCATGGAACATCTGCTTTCAAAGCATGGTCTAGTTAACCCCAACATTGCTGTAGAGCACAGAAGGTAGATCTTGAGAAGCAGTGATGAAGTAAAAATTCCTTTTTTTCAAGACAGTTTTCATGAATAAATAATTTTTATAGGTATAAATGCGTGTGGATCTAATTAGCATCGGGATATGCGTATCTTTACTGAATTTTTGACCTACTGGAGTAGCCCATTCTCGTAAACAGCATGATCTACTGCTGCGGGCATGCTGTGCTAGATATCTTCAGAAGCTACTGTTGCTGTTCTAGAGCTGCTTTAGCAGAAATATAATTCAAGAACTCCACCTTTATGAACATATTTTGTATAATGTCCCTGTCTACAATGCTGATCCAGCCAATTCTTTTGATACAACCAGTTTATATTCCAAAAAAGTTCATTTGTCATTGAGTTCGGGTTAGGCACCAGTTCAGGTACTGGATTCAAATCCCATTCTTGAAATCTATGGGGCATCATGATTTTAAAAACATTCCGAACAATATCAGGCAAATTTATGATAGTTTTCTGCCAGATGCCAGAATTCTCTGCCCCTGATAATTCTGTCATCTTCTCTTTTATTTTCTTGCAATCGTTTTGATTCTTGAAGCTAAGTATTTTATTCATTGTAGAGGTTGTCATGCTTTAAATAACAGTAGCTGATATCTTGCTCCTAATTCTGCATTTTACTTTCGTTTTTGCAGGTACCATGAGGATGACTGGTAGGGTAGCTTGCTTAGCTTAGTTCCAGGCTTGTGGAATCATCTACTTTAGCATAACCTGGTGTTGACGACAGTTTAGCATGTAGTCCTGACTTATTTGAGCATTACTCCTTAGCCTAATTCTGTGTTTAGGCTTTTGCAGACCTCTGAAGACTTTGATCCTGCCTTTGTTTTTCTTTGCTTGCGTGTGATGGCCAATGACCGATCACGAGTACTCGGCCTTTGACATCGTGTTGATATTGCTCCAGTGACCTTTTATTGTTCGGTCATGCGATCGTTCTTTATTATTTCTGACTTGTGGTTTCAACTTGAAATGGACAATCTTCTCAGAATGCTCTACCTTCATAGTATTGGTTACTGTCGAATCTTGATGTTGAACTAATCATTTACCGCAGGCTCTTGCAGGTCAGCTAACTCAGACCGGGACGGTCTCCCACGTGTGAAACAGCATGGATTTTTGTGTCCAGGGTTTTTGAATGCAGGTTTCTATGATGTCCATTAGTGTCTGTTAGAAATGGCTGTTACAGCTATTTATCGTTAGTTGCTCTCATCCAGGTTGGATTTGTGACCAGTGAAATTGGGCCTTCGCTATCAGATCCAAGACCTGGATAATTGATTGGGTGTAAGTATGGAGTGTTGGCTCCTTAAAGCAGTAAGCTCAATGATTTTTTGAGTATTTGGCTAGAATGATTTGTACGTATGTTTCGGCCTTTTTTGTCCTGCTATATTTTTTAGTAAACTATATGCTAAAACTGCCAAGAACTCCTCATTCCCTTAGAGGATTTGGGAAGGACTGCCAATGAGATGCATTGAAGGAGGGATCTGCCCATATATGGGCTTCTACTTACATGAGGAAGAATATATAAATATACCATTATAACGAAGAATGAAGATGTTAACATCTGATGATCTTGTTGATGTCGGTCGAAAACTTTCGAGTTACGAGGATGAGGGTGAAATTCGAAATCTCTTTATGAATGCCTTCATTAGTTTTGATAGTTGTTACGGGATGTGCTTTGACAATAATGCAGCCCAGTACATCTGGGGAGAAAGTAAGTGGTTGTTAAGAAAATGGCATATAATGTAATTTATAGGAAGATCGGGAAACGCGATTTAATTGAATTTTAAGCTGACATTGTGGGTTGTAATGAATTTTGTGTATATTGTGTCATGAGCATATGTGTGTAATACGTAGTAAGATATACGGTGAGGAAAACAATGGAAGTAATATAGGTGAATGAAGATAGGAAGTTCAATTGTACAATGAGAGAGATTCCATTCAATGCAACTGAAAGCAGGTATTTTATCGTAATGAAATGACCGTTCATGAGTTTCGAAAGGAAGCATCATCATCTAGCAGGTGGACCATGGACCTACTTTTCACAATCATCTACTAGCAATGTTCAATGATTCTATGTTGTACGCGTTGCCAATTTGCAACTATAAAGTGCAATGTTAACTTATGCATAACGAGAAAATGTAGTGTGGATAATGGAGCGGTCTTTGTATCATATGTAGGGAAAAGAAACACCAAATGCAACATTGATAATATGCTATATGTCCATCTAAGCCATTATATAGTGCCTTTACATGCAAGTGTGTAGGCTAACACTAACAGGGAGAAGATGATCATGCAACGGAAAAAAAATAATCTGAAGTACATGTGTTTTCTAATGTTGGCTTGTGAATTATAGACATGTACAGAGAATGAATGTAGCAGAAATGAAAATGCTAAGGTGGATGTGTGGACACACACGTAAAGATTGGATTCGAAATGATGCAATCAGAAAGAAATTTGCCGTAGCTCCGATCGAGGATAAGATGCGAAAAAATCGCTTAAGATGGTTTGGACATTTGCAAAGAATATCAACTGATGCACCAGTTAGGAGATGCGAGTGTTGGGATATTAAGCCGTCTAAGAGAGGGCGAGGACGGCTCAAGAAGTGTTGGAAAGAGACCATACGGAGGGATCTTAGTTTTGTGGATATAATTCCGGGATTGGCCCAAGATAGATCTGAATGGAGGTGAAGAATCCATGTAGCCGACCTTACTTAATTGTGGGAAAAGGCTTTGTTGTTGTTGTTGTAAGTACATGTGGTTTCTTATTATGAAGAATAACTGCTGGATTTAATTTCAATGAGAACTTCGTGGAAAATTGTACTTGTGCAATTTGGGGCGTATATTTTCATCTGTAGGTAGGAAGATCTTGAGGCCCCTTTGAGATATTACACATGATAAACAATCGTAAAGTTGGTTCAGGTTTTTGTCAATAGAAGCCATCATGCGGTAATTTTTGGCTTTGTATTTTGTCAGTAATCGCATGGAAAGCTAACTTTATAGGGAATTGTCATCGGTTCAACGAGAAGATACTGCCAGTATTTGACATAATCAACAACATAATCTTCTTATAATATTTGAGCACCTATGACTCTCATTTGAATGTCTTTAATAATAAGATGAGCATCACTGCAATGCAAAGATCAACCTATTGATCAATAATTTGCAATATTAATGTAGTTTAAGTATTCAACATGATATTTGAGAACAATACACATTCCAGCATCATCGGGTGGTTATGCTTTGTCGAAGCTGTATATGAATAAACTTGTTCCCAAGAAACTTTTTAGATTTCATAAATATCAATAACATCGCTATTTCGAGCAACCAAAAACAATATGATCTTTGAAAACTAATGCATTTAAATAGATCTGAGACATATTTAAGTAAATAGTATCAACAAAATCAGTTATATCTAGTTTTGGATCGAGTAACATATCGATGGGAATATCTACACTAAGTAGGCAAGTGAATCATTAGCATTAGCGTTGCAGACGCTGCCACTACCAATATCAAGGAACCATTTTGTAAATTTAAGATCATTAAGGGCTTCATTTTTACAAATAACTACTTGACATATATTTCATGCAAGGGATAAAAAACAACGAATGTCACCAAAATTATATTTGCATTAATTTCTATATATATATACATATATATGCAACAAAAGTAACTGACATTATATACATGTATCTCAAAATATAACAGAAGAGAAAGAAATAAGCACATGAGAGTTATAATATCATGTATCAAAATCCATAATATGTGTACCGTAAACAGAAATTGTCTGAATCGTGGAAGCTCAGGGTCCAGATGTATGACTATTGTGATGCAGATGTTTTACATGCCATCTATGTTAGGGAAAAAATGTCAATAAATGTTGAGTAGGATCTACTTTAATAAAAATAACATGTATTTCAGTGGTTTCAAAAAAAATTGTGAAGAAAATTTTTCGATCTGATGTCTCCTTCTATATCTTTTCTATTTTTCTTACACTTTTAATTTTGATTTTTTTGGGGGTGACACATGGCAGCCCTTGGGTGTGCCATGTGTCACCCCGTTTTCTACTTCCTCTTTCCAGCCCGGTCACGTGCCCCGCACGTGATCTCTCCTCTCACGCGCACGTACGCGACACGTGAGCCACGCCACCATCCCCTCCCAGATGTTCCTCTCTGCAACCGTTCCTCCTCCCCCGTAATGCCAGGCGACCGCCCCTGCTCTCTCTCCAGCTATTATGAGGCCGGCCCTTGTCGCACAACCATTACCCATCTCGCCCTTCTTGTCTATCCACCATTTGAAAGAGAATCCCAGTTCTTGGGTGATCGACGGTGACAATGTAGATCCATTCCAACCTTCAACTCCAGAGAGATCCGTGGAGACTCAGCCACGTAGCATCGAGTTTGAGCTCGTCGCTTGAGCCTCCCAGTTATTGCCACATCAGTCAAAGCAACGATGAGGAGCCACTACACATCGCAGATCCAATTCGGGCAATCCATTACAACAACTACCAGCTCCCTGCTTCTTGTCACCCTCCAGGTACCACCTTCTCTCCCTTCTTCTTCCTATAACTGAACCCATACTTTGCCAATAACCATAACATCCCCTCTGATTGATCAATCATCTTCACCCTTCTCCTCCTTTCACTTCTGATCTACCTCCCAGATCTTTACCATCTCCAACCTTGCATAGGCGGGAGTCCAACCTCCAAATTCCTTCACCCATAGCTGAAGTCTCGTTCCCCTTTCCTCTTCAGTTCATTGCTAACCCTTGCAGATCATGCCTTGCACTCCTACTCCTTTGCGCACTACACGACACCAGACATTGGACGAGTTTCCACGAAGCCTTCACTCTCCGTCGATAGCCCACTACAGGCCCAAGCTCTGCCTCACTATCGCACCTCCTCCGCCTTAGGCTACATCGTCGCCTCAAGCAGTCCGCGTCTTCGCCTTGACGTCACCCAACCTTCTCCGCCTCACTCTCCAGCTGCTCGGTTGTGTGTCAGTCGATCTCCATCCACCACTATGCGCTCACCGTCATTGATGCACGGCCCGCCTCGGAGGAGCACCATCGCCCACCTCAGACTCCCCGACTGCCAGCTGCCCCTCTCTCCTCGACCACTGCCCATCGTTGGATCAGGGGTTCCAACGGCTGCAATACAACCATGTTTCCTTCCCTGAGCCAAGGTCCCAGCCTCGAGGCTTGGATCTATCGAGCCTCCATCATGCCTCCATCACCGCTTTGGGGCTCCCAAGCACGGCTGATACGTCCAACCTCGGTGCATGGAAACTTCATCTTACCCCCTCCAAATTTAAAAATAACAAGAAGACCCTTGCTTGAGGAAAATTACATAGAAAACCCTCCCAATTTTATTATTTACAGATAAGTCTTTTCAGGGACCAATTTGAAGGAAAAACTTTATTTATTTACATTTTAGTCCCTGCAAATTCTATTTAGCATATCTTTTTCATTCGAACTCTGATTTCAGCATATAATATGCCGTTTTGAAGTCATCTCGGTGCTCTATCATTATGCATAACTCATGGAGTAATCTGAAGACATTTATTGTTGATTATTATTCGAGGATTATTTTGATTTATAGAGGTTAAGAATTGACATATTTATGCTATAGGAAATAGATGAAATTTATATCTTTCTACATAAACTTGATTGAAGATATTTATTTCTCCGTGATTATCGTAAAACATTAATCTGTGCAGGGGATAAATCGAGGAAGAATTTATTCAATCTCCCTGATCATTTATCTGATTAAATAGTGATTTTGAGGAGCGAATTACAAGAAATCCTGATAGGATAATTCATTATCCTCCTTGCATCTTGGAATTGATTAGATAAACTACCATCTGAATTTTTTCTTGATTTGTGAATAATTTTGAGGATAAATTGATCAGTTTCATTGAGTATTTAAATCATATAAAATCACAGATCATGCACTCATCCACTCTATTTAGTTTATTCACATTGCATCTCTCGCATCTTCATTATTTCATTGCATTATATTTTCCCACACAGAAATTAATTGAGTATTTAATTAATTATTTAATTTAAGTTAAAATCACACAACTAAAAATCATTGTTCCATGTGTTCAACCTTAGTAGACTTGCCAAGAAAATTCTCCACAACATTCAAATATTTGTGATTTTTGTTGAATCGAATTTCGTCTCCTATACTACACTTCCTTATTATTAAAGAGGTGATTTTCGAGCTCATCACTTTGTTCACTTTATATCTCACTTTGATTTTCATGTTCCCTTACTGTTGATTACTTTCTTTGATGCCTTTACATAATGGTTCCCAATGTCTATTTATACTTTTGCTCCAATGGCCTTGAAGAATATGGAATACTCTACAACATTGGAGTTAAATGCAACCAATAATATTCTACAGAGTGAGAATTAACTCGATCTTAAGAAATATCTAGATAATTGATGTTGCACTGAAGAAAACTGTTAGAAATTTAAATTCTCTTCCACATAAGAAATTTCCATAAAAAATGAGATGCTCATCTTCTCATGAAAAATTTTAAAACTTAGACTAATTTTTTTACTTAAAAAAATGCAAAAACCGAAAGAAGTTTGTGATCCGTTTTATTTCAACACATTATAAATTAAATACTATAAAACTAATAATGACATTACACATGCTAATGGGTGAAGATATCAAACACAAATTTTATCCAACTCCATCCGTAGAAAAGTGAGATGTTTTCTTTCTTGGGAGCGCATGTGGCCGAGGTGAGAGATCCGCGGGTGACCTTACCCACCCCTTTTGGGGGGAAAGAAAAATCCAAGACCGCGGCAGCTCCTCCCGTTTTCTCCCTCAGACCGGAGGTCCCGTCACCCCCCTCCCTTTCCCATCCGGCTATGGCGATCGCAGCTTTTCACGCGCCGGTCACACGCTTGCCCTCCATCTCCGCCACGATCTCGACCTCGTCCTCGCCTGATCTCCACCCATTCCTGCGATTTGGGGCGGGGGAGGAGCGCGGATCGCTCGCCGCTTCCTCGGATGGGCACCGCCGGAGGTGGACCGTGAATGCGCCGCGGAGGAGCATAGGGAGGGCTTCTTGCTCGCGCTCCGGATCTTGTGAGTGCCTCTTCGGATGTACATGATCTCAGTAGCTTGTGATAGAACCCAAGAAAGAAAAAATAAGCAAATTGTATATGCAATCCAGTCGTGGCATCATAGTTTGACGTGAAATAAATAAATAACAAGCAATTGTATCTTACCAAGTAATTTAATATGTGATCATATAATCGCATAACAGATTTCTTCTCCTTACCTAACCTTGATTTATCATTGTAATCTTGTGTCATATGGTTTAAATAATCCGTGAAGGTGAGGTAAAGTTTATAATCTAGTACTGCCCAATGATTAGTAATTAGGCAAAATTAGTTAGGTATTAACATCTATTTATTGTCATCTCAATAAGACAAAAAATACATACCAAAATTGTGAGTCAAAAAAGTAAAAACGGAAAATCTCCTTTTAATCATCACTTTTTTACATTTCTATACAATATTATAATGGTGAAATATTAGCGTAAGTATTATATTTCTTCAAATATCATAATATGTGAAATTTCAGACGTTACCAAATTGGTTTTTTAGCATTATTCTTTTTTCTATTCAACTTGTAACATTGAAATAAAGATATTGATTTGTTACTTTGTTATACTTTCCTGTACTAAAAAGTGGATATAATTTACTTGATAATACTTTTCTTGGAAAAAGGTACAATTAATTATTTGCAACGATACATCCCCTACTTATTGGCAAGAGGGAACCGATTTAAACTATCTATTGTAAACCCAGTTGATCATCACCATTGTCCATATTGAGTTGACCATTGCATAGGAATAGAAAAGGTGATCCACATTCTCCTAACTGCTACCACATAGTGGACATGTTCTGTAAAATTAACGCCCACATGTTCTTGAACATCATTACAGTCAACCTTTTTTGCCTCACCAATCAAGTACATGCCTTGACCTCCAGGGACATATTGACCTTCAACTGATTATCAAATGCTAAATCCCTATTGAGATTCTACATGTGCACCCTCGATGCCTCATAGTCCTTTGTGATAGAGATTTCATCACCATCCATTACCGAGCATCATGTAAAACCCCAAATAGTCCCACACCGTGGAACAAGAAGTTCCCGGGTGGGATAAATAGTGACGAGATTACTACTTGACAATCCGGCTTAAGCATTTTGGGGGTGGTTAATCGGGTCCGTATGGGCCCGATCCCAAGAGGTTGTCCGGGCCAGTAATGCTCCGTTAACGGACCGGGGACCTAAGCCCGGGACGTTACAAATGGTATCAGAGCCGAACGCCCTCTGACAGTGGAAAGGGCTACCCGAGAGGTGGAGCCGCCCCTACAAAGAGGTTGGAGGAAATGGCTACCCGGAGCGTGCAGCCGCCACTGTCACTGGGAAGAAGTAATGTGCCATGTCGCAACGAGGACGTTGCGAATATAAGTGGGGGAGGTTGTAAAACCCCAAATAGTCCCACACCGTGGAACAAGAAGTTCCCGGGTGGGATAAATAGTGACAAGATTACTACTTGACAATCCGGCTTAAGCATTTTGGGGGTGGTTAATCGGGTCCGTATGGGCCCGATCCCAAGAGGTTGTCCGGGCCAGTAATGCTCCGTTAACGGACCGGGGACCTAAGCCCGGGACGTTACACATCAAGACTTCATCCAACGATGCTACACGATCAAGTAAAATAATGAGTGCATATAACTTACTCGCCCTCTCGTCGAACAAGAATGCCATGAATTGTGGTATCCATGGGACCACGCCTTTTCCCGTCACTATGCAATCATCACTTGTCTATTTGCAAGTGCAAACGACCTTGAAAGCCCTTCTGCCGTCACTCCTTTCCTAAATTAGCCAAATTGAGAATTCCCCTCTATTCAGCAACAATTGCTTCAACAAGTAATGACCCTATTCCATAATCCATATAATAGATGAATCAAATCTTGTCATAAGAATGGAGCATTTTACGATAATTTGACCCTCGTCCAACAAGAAACACCTGCCTTGACATGCCTCCATGATCCTTTCACAATGATCCTTGTCTTTGTCGAACAACTTCAAAAGCCACTCGAATAACAGAGCTTCATTGAAAGAAAATGTAATCTTAATACACATTTTCCTTCTCTGGTATGTATACATCCTCCCATTTCGTCAAAAAAGTTCCACATCTCCCTTTTAAAGGAATCTTCTTCACACGCCATCAATTTACATCTCAACAAGCAACATACAGACAAACATTATAACAATTGTTGTAAAAGTCGGCCGACTAGTCGAGTCGGGGGGGGGGGGGCGTAACCAACTCGATTAGGCCTAGTCGGCCATTAGTCGGTCAACCCGTCTAATCGGGCCGACTACTCGGCCGAGTTTACATAGAGTTTTTTATGTCAATTTTTTCCTTTTTTTAAAAGCAAACATATTCTATTATGCTTAATGTCATATTTAAAGTCAATTACTTCATTTGTTTCATTAGGATAGTATAGAAAGTGTACAAATCATTTTTCAAACGAAAGAAAATGTACGCATATATGAAAATATATGTATAAAAAACTATTTATATATTTAAAATAATTTAAAAAATTCAAAACCGACTAATGACCGACTAAATCCGATTAGCCGTCTGACTGTCGGTTAATCCTTAGTCAGTGACCCTACCGATCGAGTACCGACTACCGATTTCTGCAACCTTGCATTCAACATAAAGACGTGGCAAAGAGGGTCAACCTTGGCAACATTAATGGCCCCCCTCTCCTTATACAGTAGCTTCAACCTCCAACTTTAAGGGAATGGAGGTATCCAAGAGGGGACCTACAGAGCAAATGAGGGAGATTGCAATGGGATAGAAGTTGAGAGGAACTGTGAGGGTGCTTGGGTTGAGGTACAAAGAAAGCTACATTGTTAGAATGGGTATATATCATGGAATTTTCTTATCATGGAGAACAGTAGAGGCTCCTCTCCACTTTAGCCAACATGTGTTAGCAGACATGTGTGTGGTAAATATCGGAGGATAACATTCACCGCACTTGAGAAAAGTAATATCCCACATTGCACACATTATTTTCTTAGAAGTTTAAGAAGAAGATGTTAATCAGACGTTTCCATACAAATTTTACATGGATAAATTTTGTTTCAAGAACTACATTGTCTTAAAGTCAGAGATATTATCATTTATTGTCAACAAGTAGTTTGTGTGAGGACTCCGTCTGAGTTGATAATTTTGATATCAATATTGGTCCCCTCCTAGAATCATCTTTGAATCCTTGCCTTTTTTGGTGAGAAACTGGAATGTGAATTGAAAGACGAGTGTAAGAGATCAGTCTTTCTGAGGTCATAAAGCCTAGAGCACATTGCATTTTAAAGGACATTTTTAAATGCATGAGATCAGTCTTTCAATGAAATGAAGGAACTGATCGAGGTGTCGCTCATAAAACTAATGTAGGGTGGTTGAACTGGAAAGAACATTCAGTTCTTTGTAAAGTTACCATTAAGTTAAAGGTAAGTATCAAAGATCTGTTGTGTACTGTCAATATGCCTTTTGAGTCGAGTGCTGGGTCGTTAACCACAAACATGCACGGAGAATGTGTAAAGTTGAGGATGAAGTTGCTCCAAAAGTTTTGCTAAACATGGATTGAAATCATCATGAGAATAACATACAAAAAGTCGGCATTACTCCAATAGGAGGTAAAATGAGGGTAATATATTTTAAATTGTTTGGTCATGCGAGTCCAACTCATCCAGGCCTTTCCCCCACACATCAGAAGGCTCGGTCCCTAGACATCTTGCATGTAAGCTAATTGGTATTCACCTTCTGTGGATTTCTAATTCCAGTTGTCTCTATTCAATGGAAGTGTTATAGGGTGTTTCTTTTGCTAGGACCTGAACTGCTGGAGACAAGGTGCTTGGATAAACATTTTGTATGTGATAAAGACTGAACCATATACTTATAGTCCCATTTGGTCTTGGTTTAACAAATTTAGATAGCCATACATCGTTAAATCTCAACTCATGTTCCCTTTCCTAGTGATCATGTACTCTATTACGGCCATGCTTATGATAACGTCCCATGCTTAGATCCTAAAACCGTTATCGAAGAAAATTGGTTGATGGCTCTGACAACTTGTTTGGTCTGGGCCCAATTAGATCCATTAACAACCATCCAAAATACTTAAGCTCAAGTTGTCAAGTAGTGATCCTCCATTATTATAATCCACTCTCAAACTTCGTAAGTTTTTTGCTTAAGAGATATTTACACACATAACCCTGAGTAGTTTCATATTTATGTGCATAACTCTCAAGGTTATGGGTGTGAAACAGGATGACTATCCAGGATTTCTCGTATAATTCATGATTGTCGAGGGCTATGTACGTAAATACGAAACTACTCGGGGTTGTGGGTGTAAATATCTCCAAAAAAACTTGTTTTGTTTTAGATGTGAGATTGTATTCGGGGCAGTACAACCTCCCCCATTTATATATCCAACGTCCTTGTTGCGATATGGCTCATAACTTATTCCCAGTAATAGTGGTGGTCGCACGTTCCAGGCTTAGATCTCCTCAGGTAGCCATTTCCATTATTAAAGGAGACCCGTTCCAGGAGCATTTGTGACGTCTCGGGCTGAGATCCCAGACCATTATCAAGAAAAACTGGACATGGCAACCTATTGGCTCCGGGTCTGATTAGACATGTTAACAACTCAAATCCAAGTTATCAAGTGGCAATCCTCCACTCTTATAACCCACTCTTGAACTTTGTTGGAGTGGCAGAAATTGATCAGAACAACTAATAGGTTTTTTTTCTGCTCTGTTTGATCGAGCCTTTTGTTGATCAGAATAGCAAGTATATGTTTTATTCGATCCATTTCATCAAGACTTAATTTATTAATGATTATATTTTCGAGTTAAGCTATTTGCTCTTTAATTTCCTGGGACATCCATTGATCACGTTAAAGTTCTTTTCCATCAACCCTTCACCTACTCCGCACAGAAGGGTGACCTTTTTTACCCTTGAACACCTATTTGTGACTGTTCGCATTCCGCCTAGTTGATAAAATTCGAATTGTCTGTATTTGTGCTTTGATGGTTTTGTGTGCCTTGCTTAGATTTGATATAATAATTAACAATTACCATATTTTTTATTGTTTACAGCCTCATTAGTCACTGCTGCCACCTGGAAGGGTTCTGTTCTTAGTAGCAAGTTACCTGTTCTGGTTGAATTTTTCACAGCGTGGTGCGGGCCTTGTCGGATGGTAGACAGGGTGATCGATGAAATCGCCGAAGAATATGCTGGGAGGATAATGTGTTTCAAAGTAAACGCTGACCATTACCCGCAGCTAGCGAAGGACCATGATGTTGAGCGTGTGCCGACTGTCCTAGTTTTCAAAGACGGGCAGAAGCTGGAGAGCATAATCGGCACCATGCCAAAGTCGGTCTACATTAGAGCCATAGAGAAGACTTTGGCTTAAAGACATGGGGCAAATGCCCTCTGTTTTTTCGACAGCCCAGCATGAACAGGACAGTTTTGACGCCTAAACTAACTCAACCTAGCAATTTACAAATGGAGCATCAATGCGTTCAACAGGGATCCAAGACGAATCGGCAATGTGTCTTTCTATCCATTCGTTAATCAGGTGCTGGTTCTAGCCGATGTTCGTCTCAGTAAATTTCTGCAATATTCTAGGTTGAACTCCTTTTTCTGAAAAAAGGGAAAATGTATTATTTACGTGTATATCCTCGTGAACGATGAATTTGCTTGAAATATTACATGCATACAGATAGGGACAGTGGCTAAAGGATTCGAAAGTCGAAAAGGATGGGTGTCGAAGGTCGGTACGGAGGGTTGATGTCAAGATCTTTTAGAAACCTGGCTTTCACTCTGGATTCACAAGATCAACCTGAACAGCTATTTGCACTATCCCTCCAATGAGCCTCATGCATACATAGATATAATGGTTAACATTCGAAAATATATACTAAAAAAGAGATAAAGATAAAAATGGACCTCTAGCTGATGGGTCTCAGGCCATTACATTCAGAAACTACCCTCGGGAATGGCACTGCAGTCTTCTTTGTCGCTATTGATAAAAGGTAAATCAATCTTATCTTTCTAGCTACAGAGTTACTCTCGCATTATCGTCGTAATCTTTAAGAGAAAATCTTAGAAAAGAAAAGTGATTTAACGTAGATATGATTATCATAATTTTTACTGCACTTGCTTTGTGTAATTCTTGTAAGGTTGTTGAATAAGTTGTGTTGCAATAAAGGGTTAAGGGTTTGTGAGAGCTTCTCTTTCGATCTTAAGAGATGTGTGTATTCTAATAGCTTGTTGAGGTATTAAGTGTAAGAGGTTAAGCTGCCCTTGTTTGAAAGTAGAGAATTTAGCTGTGAAATCCGAAGACGAGAAAAATATGGTTGTAGCATTATTTACCAACTGGGTTTCCTCCTAAATACCTTGTGTTATTTGGTGCCTTTTTTACAATATTTTTTCTTGGGCGATTAATACTTGTGTCATTATTTGAGTGTTTGTGGTCACAAGAAATTTTGCGTAATGACTTAAATGTCACAACCTAACCTGGTTTACCTTCCTGCATTTTTAGGTTGAAATTTCATCACAAATCAAGGTGACATCACATCGCATTCTTTATTATGATCCTCTTCAACCCTCGTAACTATCCAAACAACTATTATTAATAACCGTAAATGCTTCCCTTGAAATCTAACCCCCACCCCTAACTCCACATCACTTTGTCCCCATCAATCCCAATTGAGCAACCCTGAGTCCTTATCCCTACATACGTGACCTTCCCATTGGCATCTCTAAAAAATAACCTTAATTGAATCAAACAAATGTCATCTTACATTGGCATAATAATATACTCAATACTAATTTTTAACTATGTACATGTATATATGCAATGAACTCATGCACTAGACTTAATCTCGTGTCGACGTCTCCAATTGGTTAGTCGTCGTCGTCAATGTTGTGGATACGTCATTTAGTCGAGGTTGCAACAACTTCATCAGTGGGATGTGCATCCTTACTAGAGCTCTTTGTGATATCGCACCATCTCCTCCTCCATTGCCCTCCCTTCTCCTCTTCTAGTCAACCTTCTACATGTTCATCTCATTCTTGAGTATGAATATCTCGAGTATAAGGATCTCGTGTGCTGCCGATGACAAGGAAGGGACTTTTCTACCGACCACTAGCTCATGGTGATTGATGAATCTACGTTTCATCATCTTTATTCTATCTTTTTTTGCCTCAAAAACCCTGACAAATGCATGTATATACCCTTAATTCATGCATATTAGCATCCATGCATATTTGTGTAAATAATGTACAAAATGTGGTTTTTAAAGTCAAAATTATAGAATAAAGAAAAGAAAAGAAAAAGAATAAAATATTGTAAATATTTTATGATCTGAAACCCCGAGACCTAGGCATCTCGATGATTAGGTCGACAAGGAATAAAGTAGGGGGAGACAAGGGCCAAAAACCGATAAAACCCTGTTTATTTAATTCATTCTTTATTCATTTTGAGACCTATTTTTGGTCCAACTTTTTATACCTCAAATAAAGAAACTTTGTACATGAAAGTTGTAGATAATTAAGCAAAGAAAAATACAAAATTGATTTCACACAAAAATAATATACAGATAAAAAGTTATGATCTAAATAAGATTCCAGAATCCCAAATTCCCGGACCTGTATCTAGCAAATAAAAACTCGAAATGCGTCAAACTCACCTTTAATTGTATATAATTTCTCATAAGCTATTTAATGAAGGTGGTTTTGTATTTTTCGGAGATACGGTTTGAAAGTTGAGTTTTGGACCCCACTTGTATACTTGTACAGATTAAAATATTCATTTTATTATTTATTCATTATTTTTTTAATTTTATATTTTTATAATTTCGTAAATAATATTTATAATATATATGTATATTAAAATTAGAATAAAAACATAAATAAAATACAAAATAAAATACTTGTATAAAACATACCTAGGTATAATACTGGTACATATACCTCTGTAATTAATACTTCTATTTTATTAAGTGTATAAAACACTTAAGAAAAATGAAATAAAAATATATTTAGGTGTATAAAAATACTTTATATATTTATAAAATAATAAACAAAATAAATAAAATTAAATACACAAAATAAAAATAAAATAATAAAATATATAGATATATAGATATGTATACCTATATAGACCTAAAAAGGGAACTTACATTTTTATACCTCATAAAAATTATTAAAAATCATAATAAAATACCTTATAAAATAAAAAAATATTTTAAAACCTAAAATTAATAAAATCTTTTACTATTTTTAAACTAATTTAGAAATGTTTTTCCCAGGCTTTACCTGGTTGGTCCACGTGGACCAACCAGGAGGGCTGGAGAGTTGACCTCGGGTCAACTCTCTGACCCCACTGCCTGCGCGTGTGAGAACGAGCCTTTTTTCCTCGATTTCGCGGATTTTTGGAGGTCGCTCCTTTCCTCTTCTCATGTTGAGTCCTTCATCAACTTTGTGCCTCGTGCTGCGGTGATTCACGCCCAGGTCATTTCTTGGGTTGCAGATCATCGCAGTGCCCGTGATGACCCCTTGAACATCCCGCCAGAGCCATCTTTTCAAAAAAAAACCCAAACCTTCCTTCTTCGGTTGAACCCCATTTTTGACCTCGTTTGCTCCCTTTTCCTTGCGCCCTGGACCGGAGAAGGTGACAGCTTCTCCTCCGGCCAAGTTAGGTGTGGCGGCGAGGCCTTGAGGGCCGGTTCCACCATCTCCGACAGCGAGCCACCGTGAGATCCATCTCGGGTTTCCACACCCTTGAGGTTCGCATTTTCCTTCCATTTTTCTTGCGTTTTTAATTCTCTGCAGTCGTATGAATGAAATCCCATCCTTCAATCCGTGTGTCATCCATCTGATCCCCTCGTAGATCCCCCTCGCCGGAGTTGCTCCGGCAAGCAGCATACCCACCTCCACGCTCCTTGCCACTCCACTAACTGGGCTGAGGCAATTTGCCCTTGGCCCGGAGTCTCTTTTGTACAGGTCCTGCAGAGCTCAAGCGCACCTGGAGCTCTTTCGGTGTTCGCCGGAGATACCTGGAGGGTTGCGACTCCTCCGACCTCGCGGGCGAGCTCCGGACGTTCTCCGGCCTTTCTGTGACCTCCAGCTGATAGAGGAAGCCGCCGATGTGCTCCTGGGCCTCCTCGCAGCGACGGAAGAGGACGGAGGAAGGCAGGCACGGCAACCCGACTCCGTCGGGCCCACGTTCCGGCCCTGTTCTTCCAAAGCTTCTCCGAGCCATTGGATGCTCCCTTGTTCTTGCTGACCTTTTTGAGTAGTCGGATCGAGGGCCGCTAGCACCGTTAAATCTTCCTCAACGTTTTAATCGCAGCCGACGATCGCAAAGCGGTACGAGTTGACGGATTGGCGCAACGTGTTAAATATATTCGATCAGCTGTTCGATCGCGCAGCGTAGGGTATTTTGTATTTCCACCCCCACGTATTTTTGCATTTATTTATTAAGTCTAGAACTTTCATCTGTTGTTGTTATATTTTGTACAATTTGCAGAGTAGCCCTGAACATTTCTATATTTACATTGGGGACCCTGGCCACGTCACCTCACGCGACAGGTGCACGTGAGGTGGGACTGTTTTGCGAGGGCCCCCCCGTGGGTTTGCTCCTTGCATTTTAGTCCAGAAACATTTATATGCAGTTATAGATTTGGGATATTTTGCAAGATAGCCCCTGGACTTATGAGAAATTACAGTTTGATCCTCCTAGGAACCTACGTGTTCCTCCACGTGATTTTGTAGTATTTGCATAATAGCCCTTGCGGCTTTATTAATTTGTATTCAGTCCAATAACTTGTTGTAGACGTTATATAATTTCTGGGAAATTTGCATTTTGACTCCGTAACTTTTCCATATTTACAAAAATACCCCTGCTAGGAATGATTTTTCTCTTTGTTTCTAGTATTTATTTCATGCATCTATAAAATTCCAAAAATCATCAAAAAAATCAAGTAAAGTTCCTGTTGCATTGTAGTTCCACAGCATATTTTTATTTTGCTTATTTATTGCAAAATATTATTTATAAAAATTCAAAAACACGCATTTTCTCTATTGTTTGCATTATAAAATCCATAAAATTATAAAAACACCTCAGAAAATTCCCAAAAAATTACATTTTATGTGTTTCTGTGTCTTTTATCTCCAGACCAAAAATTAAAAAATACAAAAGAAAACTCCTAAAAATTATAAAACCCCCAAAATCTTCCTAAAAATCTTAAAAATTCTACAAAAATCCTAAAAATGCAATTTCAGTTTTGTATTTTCTCTGATTTATTATCTTTTAATTAAAATTAATTTGAGGAATTTTGGACATTGATTGCTATTTTTCATCCTCATTTTAATTTCGGCCAGCAATTTATCCCACTGTTTTCTAGTATTTTTACCTTTAAAAATACCTAAAAATAGGAAAAATCTTGAAAAATCACAAAAACATTCGAAAATTATAAAAATAACAAAAACATTTTGTTTCCTATATTTTGAGTATTTCTCCCCATTTTTATCTCTCTCTTATCTCTCTTGTATTATATATTCTATATATCTTTATATCTTATTTCAAAAAGAAAATATAAAAATACAAAATATAAAAAGAAAATACACAATTAGTAAATTAAAAATAAAATATAAAAATATAAAATCAAAAATTAAACAAAAAATATAAAATTAAAAACCCACAAAAAAATAGCATAGATAGACACTTGATCACATTCACGGTTTTGAGCATTTTGCCCCGTTCTACCTGTCTGCTCCCTGTGTTCGACCTCTACACATACTTGCACCTATACACATCTTGTTGTAGAGTTATAAAAAATTTTAACTCTGCACATTTACTTTCATTGCTTGAATTACTTGTTGTGGGTTAATTGTTATTTTAATCCGGATTTAGTGTGGTCGATTCAGCGACTGAGTTCCCGCCTTGTGTGGAACTTAAGATCACCGATTTTCGCGTTAAACAGTGACACCATCTCCAATACTATATATACAATGGGGGTGCTCGAGAAGCATCAATCTTTTGCATATCCCTTAGCAAACACTGCATTTAAATATATTATGATCAAATTAACTATTTAATAAAAGTTGAAAATCTTTTTTTAAGAAAACACTTACATACCATTGATCCACATATGGTCCATTCAACCACTAATATGCCATCCTTGTTCTTCTTGAGAATATATATATATATATATCAAAACAAGAAAATGATTAGAAGCATCACATGCCCCCCCCCCTCCCACTCAACCCAAATAATGGCCACATGGGACACGTGGCTTGAGGGTGTGAATCAGTCAAGGTCTTAGTCATCCAATGATGCATTCTAGTCGTTAGTGTAAGTCACAACCACATGATAATGGAAACATTCACTTACCTCATTCACAATGCATCATAGTATAGCATGGGAAAATTCTTTATATGTATCACATATCTATAACAACTAAAAAGAAAATAAAGTACCTTGAGTAGTACATGTCATTTCCATTATTAAGCAAAAGAGAGTGCAAAATATGAAGTGCTACAAGAAAGGTCAAAAGGAGATCCAACCTCATCAACTAGATGTGCCTCTCTACCTACATGGTTTATGATTGATGTGTAAAGTATGAGTCAAGGGATGGCTTCGTAATCACCTTCTTACTTACGATAGGTCACAAAAGCATAGGTGAACTAACTAGCTCAATAGAATCCATAAGACGAAATATACCAAAGCGAATAATGCATAAAAGGCTTAAGCGATAAATAACAAGCATAACAAAAGGCTAACCATACTTGCATGATATCATGCTTCAAACTTATGGCTTACTATGTCATGTATCTTATCGCAGAAAGGTGTATAGCTTGATCCCTAACTTGGCGATGCAAATCATTACGAGGATAGAGTGAATTATTTTCTTGACATTCTAGTTATACATGAATCCCTATCCATTTTTCTCTCATGACATCATAACAAGGTATTACATGTTATTATGTACTATAATTGATGTAGAGTTTCATGAAAGTAATTAAGTCAACAAGTTATATAAGCATGTTAGGCACATATTTATTTTGTAACATTTCATTTAATGGTGTCACTAAGATATACCATCTAATCGTATATTATTATGCTTAATATCATAACATTTTTTGCATTTGCATTTTCTTTGTCATTCCTGTTAGGTTTGCATTTACATTGAGGTGGACTCTTTACCTTTTTAACCTCCTCTTTACTCATTCATTTTGCAACCTATAATGCATCTGAAGACATTTATTCGCTCATGCACTTGAAACCATTAAAGGCATAGTTGAACATATATACATATTATGTGATTATCTTAAGTTTGTTGTTTCCGATACACGTGTTATTTTCTAGTTTACTTAGCTCAATTTACAATACCATCAATCGAGCGCATCATGGTTGAAGCTTCATCTTGAATTTGAAAATGTGTCACCATCCATCGCTCAAGCCTCGTGCAAATACCGGAAGTCCGTCTCTTTAGTGCCCTCCTAAATGCCATATATGCTCATCCAAGATCCTTTGGGTTCATGAAGCTCTTTGGATTGGCATGTGTTTTATTTAGAGATTTAGCAACTTAATTAATACATCATTAGCATCAAAGTCCTTTCATAACTCTTTATTCCATATCATCCTTCTTTCATTGTATATTTACACATAGAAATCTTACTAGCAATGTAAGCCATCCTTATAAACACTCAATCAGGACTGTCCATAGTGATTAAGCAAACATTCATATATTCAACCACCTTAAGTATAATCATTATATCAACAAATTCACAATTCATAACGTGAAGGAAATAATGGGGAAAATTAAAATATGTAAACAATTATGCTTGCAATCTTCATGTATAAGCTTAATAGCATTCATGTTATGGAGAGTAGAGCATGTTCATGGCATTCTAAGGCTCACTTGAAATTTACATGATAATTATATTAACTAACATCTGCAACATAAATTATTTGTGGTAAGAGTAATGTCGTTCCAACATGAAAACAAATACAAACTTTATTATGATCCATTAAAAACCAAAAAAAATCACAAAAGCATAACATAATGTACAAGGATCATTTAGGTATACACTTCTCCCTTTCTAACTCCAAAAGGACATAAAAGAAAATCACATTTTATAGGTTTTTTTGTTGAATTTCATATTGGATGCTTTGTTTGAACAGTTTTTGCTATCGATACATTCTCGTGTATGTGCTATCAGGTTAGGTAAGGGATCGCCTCAGCTTTGATAGCAGTTGTTGGAGAATTGGTATCGATACGTTCTGCTATCAGGTGTTAGGGATATGAACATGTATGTGCATCGGGTTTATTTTCATCCTTAACAACACGATGCGAGTGTGAATTCCTTGCAAGCCATAAAGAACAAGAGATGGCGGTCGCTTGGCGAAATCGACGAAAGTTATCGAAGGATTCTGCTAGCGGCGGTTCACAGGAAATCAAACAATGAGGCATGACGAGGGCAACCAATAATGGATGCGACAACCAGAAGTGCGGAGTTCCTAAAACAGAGAATTGTAGATGATTTAGATGCACACATGTAAATTCGAGATGACATGGAGATGGCGATGGAATTAAACTCAATGGGATATTTTTAGGATTCGAAGGTATTAGAATTGAGAATCCTAGAGGAATCGTACTCTTAATTCTAATTAGAATAGAGTTGTATTCAATCTAAGAGTCCTTATGGGAATAAGACACTGGGTATTACACTTGGCTATATAGGTGGTGGCATTACCTCTCACACCACACCACAATAAAAGAAGGTAAGAGAGAGAGAAGAGAACGAGGAAACGAAGAGAGTTGTACTCATTGGTCTTCGTAGTGAATTTTCTTCTCCAATGATTGCAAGAAATAACCGACCATCGCAATACCAAGTTGTCTTATTATTTATGTGATCTAAAGGTGGTGATTGATTGCACATCCATATCCATATCCCTAACAACTGGTATCAAGAAGTGAGACGATTAATCTGCTCACCAACAACTCTGATAATTGAATTCTGAGAACAAAACTCCTTCAGCCAAGTTGGCGGGTGAGGTATATAGAATTAAGGGTAAATCTTATCAGAATTACTTTCGGGGTTCGAATGCGAAAGCTAAAAATATAAATACTTATAACTTCTGCCTTCAATGTCAGATCGATGCAAACTCAGTATAGTTAGAATCCTCTCATCGAGATGGTCCAAATGATTTTGTAATACAACAACAACAAAGCCTTTTTCCCACAATTAAGTAGGGTCAGCTACATGGATTCTTCGCCTCCATTCAGATCTATCTTGGGTCAATCCCGGGCTTATATCCACAAAACTAAGATCCCTTCGTATGGTCTCTTTCCAACACTTCTTAGGCCGTCCTCACCCTCTCTTAGCCGGCTCAACATCCCAACACTCGCATCTCCTAACCGGTGCATCAACTGGTCTTCTTTGCAAATGTACAAACCATCTTAAGCGGTTTTCTCGCATCTTATCCTCGATCAGAGCTACACCAACTTTTTTTCTGATTGCATCATTCCGAATCCGATCTTTACGTGTGTGTCCACACATCCACCTTAGCATTTTCATTTTTGCTACATTCATTCTCTGCACATGTCTATGGTTCACAGGCCAACATTCAGATCCATAAAGCATAGCAGGTCTCACGACTGCTTTGTAAAACTTTTCTTTAATCTTTAAGGAATTTTCTTATTACAGAGACCAACAGAGGCTCCTCTCCACTTTAGCCAACCTGCATTTATTCTCAAATGATTTTGTAATGCTTTGATAAAATCAGATCAAAAACCTTCTTGGGTGGTTCGTTCAACAAAGAAATAAGCCGGTCAATCCTTGTACCGATCATAACTTCCGCATACGAACTCAGGTTATTGCAAAACCAGATCTGGTGGAATCACATTGTTCGACCCCGATCTTACCAAGCTATTCTACGAACAATATCAATGAATTTAATCAAAAACTGCAGGGTCCCTTGCAATTCACAGAGGATATTGAGATCCTGATTTACAGCAAAGATGTTTCGTTAAAGCCTGTGGGGAGCTGACATTGCTGGATTAAATACAGGACAAAAATGACGCGTCAGCCGACTTCAGACAGAAAACGTGCCGGACGGTGATTGAGGGGATCCGTTCTCAAGCAGAAGGCTTCTGCTACAGTATGATCTCGACGTGCTTGAAGAGGACATGCATCTAGCATCTCCGCTGTGAGGGATAATCGCATTTAGCTGGGACTTCCCTTTGTTGGTCTTCGATCCTCCAGAAATACCATCTTCATAGTCTTCATCACCGATGGCCTCCATAAAGTCGCGTTGCACGGGATCCAAGCCCTCGTAAAGCATTCTCAGTACCTGTTTGATGGATGGCCTTGCTCTCCCTTCAACTTTCGTGCACCATTGCGCGATCCCCACGACAACCTTGAGTTGTTCCAAGTCGAACGTGTCAGCAATCAGAGGATCCACCATTTCATGAATCCTGAATTCAGTTTCCATAAACTTCTGAGACCACTCAACAAGATTTCTTTTATCCTGGACAGCCTGCCTGCCGGTCACTAGTTCTAGTAATAATACACCGTAGCTGTACAAGTCGCTTTTCTCGGTTAGCTCTTGAGTTACCGCGTATTCCGGGTCCATGTACCCTGCATGTGTTTGAAAACAAAGGAAGCACCAAACCAACAATTAGAAGCTACAGTATCATGGATCTAAGATGTATGCAAATACTGGAGAAACAACAAGATGTGACATCCTAGGACAGGAGTTCTCCATCAATGGAATTTTAGACTATCATTGGGTCTTGTGGTACAGACCATATGGGTACGTCGATGATGTTACTCGGAATAATAGTTCAGATCTTTACCTGGCGTTCCACGAATATCAGTATTCACAGGTTCGAACTTGATCGAGCCAATCCTTGAAGCATGAGCGAGACCGAAATCAGCAACCTGTGTTTCTTTTGTCAATACTTAACGATCCGCACGAAGAAAATGGTGAAGAAAAACAGAAAAGACGACCCACCTTTGCGACAAAATTCTCATCCAACAAAATATTGCTGGATTTGATGTCTCTGTGGCAGAGAGGAGGATCGCAATAAAAATGAAGGTACTCCTGCAATAACCATTCTTTTTGTTCTCAAAAAGATTTTCGGAAATGCTTTTTAATTGTATTCCCAGCCTTATAAGATATTGAAAGACGCATGTATCTATCATTGATGGAGTGATACCAGGGCATTGGCGACGTCCATAGCAATTCGTAGTCTCGTCAGCCAGCTCAGTGGGGCTCCCCCAGGAGCTGCATATGGATGAAACAAATCTCACATATAAAGTAAATTACATGAATAAGGACAATTTTTGTTCAAAAGAATGTAATATCGACGTCAAATCTTACCATGGAGATGATCCTTTAAGCTCCCATTTTCCATGTACTCATACATCAGGAACCTGAGAATGAAAATTTGAGGCACCAGAAGATTGATAGATGCACCTCACATTCTTCATCGGGTTTTATCAGTTGTGCCCCTATGAGATATTGCAATATCAGTTATGCTCCTCCCTTTTTTGGAATATTAGTTGTGCCCCTACCTTCTTGCAAAATTCACAGTTCTTCCCTTCTGTAATATCAATTATGCCCTTACTTTACCTTAACAGAAGGGCAGAACTGTGAATTTTGCAAGAAGGTAGGGGCACAACTGATATTCCAAAAAGGGAAGGGGCATAATTGATATTGCAATATCTCAGAGGGGCACAACTGGTAAAAACTCCATATAAGAGCAATTACCTCTCGTGTTTTTCAGTGCAAAATCCTCTGAGAGAGACAAGATGGCGGTGGTGCAGCCTCCCGAGGAGGTCCACCTCTTTGCAGAACTCATCCTCCCCTTGATGGGAAGCCTTGTCCATCCGCTTCACAGCAGCTACAAAGCCATCGCTAAAATGAGCTTTGTAAACGGTTCCGAATCCACCTCTTCCTATGACGGTGCTGAAGTTGCAGGTGGCCTTTCTCGTCTCCTTGTAACTGAACCTCTTGAACATCGACGGCTGGCCTGCAGAATGAGATAATTGAATGTTATCGATTAGGGGATACGCAGTTATTCAGCATGTTCATGACAAGATACATGTAGGAAGTGTGTTTACTAATCATTTAATTTAAATGACTTGAGGATAGAATTTGAGGGGAAACTCGCTATCGGATATCAGGTGTTCAACATGGAATTCATGGGTGGAACTTTGAGTGGTGAGTTATTTATTATCATATCTAAGAGTAGTAAAAGTTTAGATGGCTTATTTACGTAGCAGTTCTCCAATCCTATGTGACCATGGACAGAGGGGGACTGTACTGGACATTCAGTTTGGTTAAGATAAATTTTGGGCATGCATGTGTCTCGTCTTGCTGGGCCTGGCGGCACAATTATGGAATCTAAGAGAGATGTTAATCTTGTCTCTTCAACTCCTATTCCAAGGAAGATCCGGAGAATCTCTGAATATTTCATTATAAATTATTTTAAAAGGATCTGCTTCATATGAGAAATCTCATGTTCAAAGTTCCACGACTTTAATATCAACATCATAAAGATCAAAAAGTAACAAGGGTGTTGCAAATATAAGTGGGAGATGGGGGAGGGAGTTGTAACATCCCAAATATAGTCTCACATCTAATACTCACAAAGTTTGAGAGTGGGTAATAAGAATACGGGGATCACTACTTGACAACTTGAGCTTTACCATTTTGTGTGGATGTCATCAGGTATATTTAAGCGCGTGCTCAACAAGTTGTCAACACCAGTCTTCCTCCATAACGATCCGGAGATCTAAACCAAGACGTTACTACTGTTATCATAGTGGGGCTATCCGAGAGGTGAAGTCATCCCTACAAAGAGATAAGAGGAAAATGCTACAATGAGCGTGAAAACGCTACTATTATTGACAATAAGTAATATATCATATCGCAATGAGAATGTTGCAAATATAAGTGGGAGCATTGTTGTAAAAGTGTCCCGACTGACTCGACTAGTAGGTCTGACTAGTCTAGTCGGTAGGGTGGTCGACCCAATGTTGACTAATTCCGACTAGGCTGATGAGTCGATCGATTTTTGCTTGCAAATACCATATTTTTATTTTATTTTGTTTCTTTTTTAAAGCAAAATTATTTTAATATGCTTAGTGTTTTATTTAAATTCAATTACTTCTTTTATTTCATTATGATAATATAAAAATTGTATAAATCTATGTAAATATATAAGAATATATGTATAAAAATGATCTATATATTTTAAATAATTAAATAATTCAAAGCCGATTAAAGCTCGACCAAATCTGATTAGTTGTCCGACTGTCGATTAATCCTTAGTTAGTGACCCAACCGACCGAGTATCGACTATCAATTTTTGCAACCTTGAGTGGGAGCAGTTGTACACCTCAAGCATAGTCTAATATTTAAAACTCACAGTGTTTTTTAAAGAAAACTCACGGAGTATGATAGTGAGTTATAAGAGTGGGAGATTACTACTTGACAACTTGGACTTAAGCATTTTGAGTAGTTGTCAACTATCCACTAGGGTCCAAACCCTACAAGTTGTCACGGCAATTTCCCTCGATAATGGTCCGAGTATCTTAAGCTCGAGATATTATAAATGATATCAGAGCAGACTCCCTCTAATAGTGGAAGGGACTACCCAAGAGGTGGAGCTAATCCTACAAAAAGATTAAAAAAAGGCTATCCAGAGCATGTAATCACCACCCAATGCTGGAATAAGTGACGAATAATATCGCTCGCAATATAAGTGGGGAAGTCTGTAGCATCCCAAACATATTCACACATCTAATACCTCTAAAGTGTAAGAGTGACTTGTAAGAGTGTGATATTAGTACTTGACAATTTGGACTTGCGCATTTTGGGTGATTGTCAACAAGTCCATTTGAACTCGAACCAGCAAGTTGTTGGGATCAGTTTTCCTCGGCAACGATGCAAGGACCTAAGCTTGGGACATCACACTCACTCATATGCACAAAAAGCATGTGAAAACAAAAGCAAATGGTTCAACACCTTCCACTACTTCAGAGAGACGAAACCAAGCTCTCAAACTATATTTTAAGTCTTATATTAATGTGTGTAGTTTATATACTTCTAACACTCCCTCTGATCCTCAAAATCAAGCGGTTAAATGTAAACCTCAGTAGAAATCGTGATATAGAAAATTAGTATTTGTATGTAGTTGATATATGAGCCAATTACAATGAACAATGAATTCCAAAATATGCGCAATGGATAGACTAGCTATTGAGGATGTGTTAAAGAAATCAATCACACATATTCAAGAAAAATCGTTGACTACCAAATGGGACTTACGCCTCTTAATATCTAGGAGATGCTTATGATGAAGACCCACTTTGATCAATGCAAACAGAATTTAAGGATGAAGGAAGAAGACAAAAATCGCATGACTAAACTCACAAGTTGAGAGAAAAACATGGATCATGGATGAGTAGTGGAATCACACAAAAAAAGATGGGAATAAATGGGGAGAACTCCAAATTTAATTAACTCATGCTTTGATCTTTTTCATAAAGAGGAATAGGGTTACAAAATTAATCACAACAACAAAGCCTTTTCCCACAATTAAGTCGGGTCGGTTAGATGTATTTTTTGCAACCATTCAGATCTATTTTGGGTCATTCTCATGTTTAAATCCAAGTTACTAAGATCCCTTCAGATAGCCTCATTCCAATGCTTCTTGGCTTTCCTCGGCCTCTCTTAACCAATTCAACATCCTAAATCTAGCATCTTCTAATGGGTGCATCAATCGACTTCCTTTGCAAATGGTTAAACAATCTTAAGTGGTTTTTTCTCATCTTATCCCTATCAGAGCTGCACCAACTTTCTTTCTGATCGTATCATTCTGAATCCGATTGTTTCGTGCAAACTTGTAAAAGTTGACCGACTAGGCTGACTAGTCGAGTCGGGGGGTAGCCAACTCGACTAGGCTTAGTCAGCCATTAGTCGGTCAACCCTACTAATCGGCTGAGTTTTACATCAAGCTTCTTATTTTTTTAGTTTTTTGTGTTTTTAAAGCAAACTTGTACTAATAATAGATATGGGTCGAGTAGCGGTGAGAAACCATAATGTAGTGAGGGCACCGACGCCCATGTTCTTTTCCAAACTAAGGGCAACAACATTCCTTAGGGTAGTGAAGGTGGTCGCAGATCCCCTCATTGTCAATATTTTCCTGCGACAGACCTTGGGGCCATCGTGACACGTGTTGTTTGCGTGGTAAGTCATTTGCTCTACACTCAGTAGAAGAGAGCGGCAATAGTGTTAGGGGGACCATGCGGTGGAAGCGAGCAGTGGTGGCAACACGACGAGGCAGAGCCAACACTACCTTGGGTGCTCTTTCTTGTGCTGGCCAACAAGGCACGACGAAGGTCAGTGATATCGCTCACCATGGCCTTTGATGTTATATGGATTCATGCAGTAGTAGGTGACCCTCAAGTTCTAGGCCAGGAAGGAAGGAATTAGGACATTGTGCTAGGGCGTTTGACGACGCAAGGGTTGATATCGCAAAATCTAGAGGAGTTGAAGGAAGTGGGTCGCTTTCTTCTTTGTTGTCCACATGTTTAAGTTCTCGTGTGAACTTTTACATTCCATTCAATGCATCCAACATCTAAGTGGATTTGCAAATATTTGAAAATAAACTTTGAATTTTTAAATAAGAATTATAGCTTCTTAAATAGTAGGATGTTTGAATCTCTAAACTTATGTTGTGAAGATGATGATCAACTAAATCTTCTTTCTTTGATCAACTTGACATGCATTTTAAGATTGCTAAATCATGAGAATGGTTTAGAGGTCATGCTATTATACCAATAAATGCAAAGGGAATTCAAGAATTTGAGGGGATAAGAGTGAAATTATGTAACTATGAGGAAGAATATGCAAAGAGGAACGTAGATGAAGGGTATATCACACAGAAAAAATAAGATAAGAATAAAGGTCAAGAGCTCCAAATTAAATTAACTCGTAACTTGGTGTCCTTCACATGATGTATTAGCCCCTTTATAGAAAGGAGTGGAATTATAAAATGAATAAAGAAAATATAAAAAAAAATCCTCACAAATCATAATTGACCCGTAAAATTGATCTCAATTTACTTAACTAGGATAATTTACTTAAGATAACTAAAAAAACTAAAAAACCCTAACTTAATCAAGACCTAATATGTGCTTGCATCATACATATAGTCAATAACTGCAACAGTATTGGGAAGATCGGCCAAAGATGTGCACCTAGCCTGAAGTGCAAACATCAGATCTTATATGGTGGCATGCCACCATGGAAGGACATATCGATATCGGTATCGATATCGGTACCATGTCGATACCGATATATCGCCGATATATCGCCGACATCGGGATTCAGCTCGCCTTTTTTGCGTGTCGATACCCGATATCGGACATATCGGCGATATATCGGTGACCTGTCGATACCGATATATCGCCGATATATCGGGATACGGCCTTCCATGCATGCCACTACTTACACAAAACTGTTGGACATGCGAGCCCACGGCGAGCCATTATGCAATAAATGTTATTGCAAAAATCATTAACTGATCTGAAATGAAGAATAAATAATTTGCATAATAGGTCCCTTAGTACAATTAGGGTCATGTACCATGGCCATCTTAATAATCATACAGTTGTTGATTCAATAATTGAATCATAGAGGCTGGTGCTCGGATGAATATCTAAAGGGTTAGATTGTGGACTCATCAAGCACCATCAATTGATTGTTAAGAGATGATCTCCAGTCTGAGTAAGAGATGGCAATCCTTTCTTAGTTAGGCTGATATCTGACCGACCTTTCGATGCAGGTCCTCTGCATAGGATTAGAGATTCGGAGGTGTCAGATTAGTTAGGTCAAAGAGTTGACTTAACGAGATCGAGATAACCAAAGTCCTATATCGTATGCTGTCACGATACAGGCACGCATCCTCTGACCGGAGACAGATGTGTTACTATATGTCTGAATATGTACATTTAGCAGACTAATAGGTTGATGACCTAACCAAGGTCTATACACCGACGCGCTGGTGTACATATAAGGGTATATGAGTAATATGATCTCTCAAAGGGATCATACAAGTTCAGTTACTGAACCGGAAGGCATGAGCTCACTCATGAGATATTGGAAAGAATCAAATTCCGTGCACGGTCGTCTCGCTTTGGAAGCTTGACTGAATTTGTAGGTTTGATATATACTTTTGGAAAGTATATGATCAAGACCTAGGTATGATATATGCTTTTTTGGAAAGTATATGATTGATACCGACTCCCAATGATCGAATGAGAAACGTACTGATAAAACCCTGAAGTAGACAGTGTAAAGTTGATCTAATACTTCGGGTTTATTTCGGGTCTTCCAGTATGTGGGAGGTACAGGTATTGGGAATACCTGAGGGTGATGTGATCATAAACGATTGTATAACCATGACGCTTCTATTCCTAGGGAGTGATGAAACGGGTCTGGATTTTAGTGACTCCTCTCAGTAGAGAAGTAATCTGATCTTGGTCCAAATGTTGGACATTGATCTGAATGTGATTTAGATGCAATGAGAAGATTAGATTTGCGGTCTTGATTTAGTCAAGCATCTATGGGAGGCTTGCGATCTTGATTTGAGATATGATCTCAATATCCAAGTCACTATACATGGAACAATACAATCGCCATGTCATTATCTCCAACTATTCGCGGAGAAAGCGCATTATCCTTGAAAGGGTTCAGGATAATTTCATTGTTGATAAATGTATCCGAGCATTGAGAAAATGGATAATTAAAGGGATATTTACACCCATAACCCTGAGTAATTTGGTAATTACCCCAGAAACCTTCGATAATCACGAATTACATCCAGAACCCCGAATAATGCTTAACCTTTACATGGCATAACCTTGTGTCAAATTCCGTTTGAATTCTCCGTTAACTCTGACGGAAAAGGTAATATGTTGACTATTTTACCCTTCGAAAGACATCGTATTTACAATATAATGCCATTCTGTCAAACCCCTCTCCCAAGCAAGCCAAGCCGACCCCTCCGCCTATGTCTAAGCCGCATACGAGCTCCAGCCCTCTCCCTTCTCACGCGTCCAACCCCCACATGCCAGCTCCAGGCCGTCCTGCTCGGCACCCCCTCCCCCGCCCTGCCCTCCATGGTCGTCCGGGCTCCTATTTCCCGTCCCTTCGAGGTGCGTCGGCAGCGCTGCTGGTGAAATCCAGCACGAGAGGCAATTCTTCTCTCGGCCCTCCGAGATCTCGTGGAGGAAGGAGCTCGCCAACATCGTGCACCTCATCGGGACCATAGGGGCGTCCATGCAGATCAAGCATCTCAGCTCGGAGAAGGTCCTTTCCTGGACTAGTCTTGGCGTTGATACGTCTCAGTTTATTACATGCAATATGCAAATCAAGGGAGCTCAAATATTTACGTCTCAATTTACGGGTGCGAGTAAAAGTTAACGTCATACCTGTTGTTGATACGCCTTCCTCGCCACTGGATTCCACACCTTCTCGAGCATCCTGCTCTGCTCTTCGCAGTCCTTCAGCTCCGGATGCTCGTTCCCACCCAACCACCTCCTGACCCTCTCCACCGTGTCCTCCACAGCACTCTTCTCCTTCACATCGATCTTATCGTCGATCTCTCCTGCCCTCAGAGCACCCCTCAAACTGTACACCAGCTTCTCCAGTGAGTTCCTCGCATCTGCCTTCCTCTTCATCTCCTCGTGCTCCTTTTTGGACTTCTCCGCCTCCCTCACCATCCTATCTATCTCCGCTTTGCTCAGCTTTCCGTTGTTGTCGATTCTTATCTGCGCCTCCTTTTCCGTACCTGTATCGACGGCCGAAGCAGTCCATATGTCGTCTCCGTCAATCTCGAACGTTACTGTGAAATCGGCCACACCCACTGGAGCCGGTCGGATTCCTACGAGACTAAATTTACCGAGTAGATTGCTATCTTTGGTCATGGGTCTCTCTCCTTCGTAGATCGGGAACGACACCCCTCGTCTGGTTATCTTCTGTGGTGGTATAGTTCCTCTTCTCCTTCTTGGTTGGCACCTGCGTGTTCCTAGGGATTTCCACGCTCACGATGCCACCGCGAGTCTCCACACCGAGGGAGAGAGGCGTAACGTCGACGAGGACAAGATCCTCCACCTTCTGGCAGACCTCACCTCCGATCATGGCAGCCTGGACGGCCGCACCATACGCCACAGCCTCGTCCGGGTTGATGCAGTTACTTAGCTCCTTCCCCTTGAAGAACTCGCGAAGAAGCTCCTGCACCTTGGGGATCCTCGTTGACCCGCCGATGAGCACCACCTCGTCTACTTTACCGTTACTCATCTTGGCGTCCTTTAAGCACTGGTCAACGGGCTCCAGGCACTTCCGGAAGAGGTCTATGTTGAACTCCTCGAACTTGGCACGCGTGACGTTGCAGTAGAAGTCGATTCCCTCGTGCAGGGAGTCGATCTCGGTCATGGTCTGCGTGGAGAAGGATAATGTCCTCTTGGCCTTCTCGCACGTCGTCTTCAACCTCCTCAACGCCTTGGGGTTCCCTGTCATGTCGCTCCTGTGCTTCTTCTTGAACTCACCATCGACGAAGCCCCCTCCCCGGAGCCCCACGCCCAGCTCCACCCCCTCCCCTCCGAGCCCTGCCCTCCCCCGGAGCCCCGAGCCCTCCCTTCCCCCGGAGCCCTCCCGCCATCGACGAAGCCCCCTCCCCGGAGCCCCGCGCCCAACTCACCCCCCCCCCCCCCGCCCCGAGCCCTCCCGCAAGCTCCACCCCCTCCCTGTCTGCAGTCCACCCTCTTCCCTCTCCCCTCACCCGACCGCCAAGGTCGAAGCCTCCCTGTTCGCGGTCCGCCCCAGCCAGCCACCGTTTAAAGCTTGAGCCCAGGTCGAGTCCCCACCTCCTGGACCTCTTCCTCGTTTTTCCCTCGTGGACCTCTTCCTTATTTTTTGGATTAATCTCTGCCATTAGATCACTGCTTGGTTAGATTAACTCAGCCATCTGGTTGAGTTAATGGACTAAATTGACGGAAGGTTACAGGTGTAAACGGAACGGTTATTCGAGGTTCTGGATGTAATTCGTTATTATCGAAGGTTTTTGGGGTAATTACCAAATTACTCAGGGTTATGGGTGTAAATATCCCATAATTAAATGTAATTTAATTATCATGAATAATATGAATTTGATTTATATTATAAGGAGATTTATCTTAGGTAATTAAATGTGATTTAATTATCAAAGATGTGAATAATGTGAATGTGATTCATATTATTGGGGCACATGAGAATAAGAGATCCAAGATGATTAAATGTGATTTAATTATCATGGATATGAATAATGTGGATAGCAATATCCATATTAGCTATATATATTATAAATGTGATTTATAATATATAAGAGAGCTATTTGTAATTTACATTTGTTAATTAAATGTTGATGTGAATTGGATTCACATTGGATAATTAATTGAAAATGTAATTCACATTTTATTTTGGGTTGTGAATGTGATTCACAATTTTCCAAAGATTGCAATATTCACAAAATAATTATGAATTATTTTTGTAAAATAATTTACAACAAGTGTTGTTGTAAATCTTGGAGATTTTCATGGAATAATGTAATCTCATGAGATTA
>JAZKJV010000615.1:58910-500917 GCA_037367405.1 Ottelia alismoides
TTCTTCTTTTTATTGAGGTGTGGCAGAGGGCTGGTTTGGAATGGTGCTGCACTAATGACCTTCAGTCGTTCTGGGCTTCGCTTCAGGCTAATAAGAGGAGGCCGGTGAAGGAGGTGCTTTATCCTGTGGCCGTGCTGTGGGCGATTTGGCGGGGAAGGAATGAGTTGTTGTTCTCGGGCCAAAGGTTCTATTAGGAGAATGTGGGGATTTTTGCTAACCACCATGTGGGGGATTAGGCGGTGTAAGGGCTCTGTAGTAGGACTGTTTCTTTTCCCTCTCTTTTCCCCTTTTTATGTTGAATAAATTTTTGGGGCGTGCACCGTCGAGTGTATCCCCCTTGCTTCTGGATTTCAAAAAAAAAATAAGAGCATTGAGGAATACGGGATTTAACGTGGAACCCTACTCCCTAAGGAGTGAAATGGAACCATGGGAGAATGCCTCAAAGGGCTGATATATCTATTGACTTTTCTCATCTAATACATGGGGTCTGGGGCTTCTTATATAGCCTCCTCAGACTCTCCAAGTCCCACCACTGGTAGATATGGGACTAAACACTGGATGTGGTAAATTGATCCTGTAGTGATCCATTTACCCATCTACATATGAATGATACTCCAACACTCCCCCTTAAGCTGGAACATGCAATGCTCAGCTTGGACAAACAGAAAGAAATCTCAAACTCACACTACAAGACACTACAGACAATATCAACTCAACGCGTAAAATTGTCGGCTGATGTCGAGGGCATTGCTTCTCATGTCATGCAGGTGGGGAGGAACAAACGGGCTGGAGTGTGAGTGAAACTGAATCTCCTCGTCGGAGAGCATGTGCTCTGTACTGCGCCTGTCGGAGTCACTGCAACTGAAAATGAGTCTCCACTTGGAGAACTCTGGTCCGTCACATCATGTGGACAACTGCTTCATCTCTGAAAGGGCCGAACTGAAAAAGCCGTGGAGATATCCTCGTTGGAGTTCACGGTCGCTGGAGAATGGAGTCTCAAAAAGTCTCCTTGTCGGAGAACTGGGTCTCTCCCCATACTAGCTCAGAGAATGGGATATCTACTATGAGTCCCTATGAATCCACATGAAAACCCTAGCCCACATGGCATAGGGAATGGGATCTCTACTCTGGAGTCCCTATGGAACACATGAAAACTCTGACCAAAACAAAAAATGGGGATCACAACAAAGATAGCAAACATGTGCACATCTGAAAAGGAGTCTCTCTCTGGAGAACTCGAAGACAATAGATCACTCAACTATGGAGTGCCTCGAATGTGGACTCTGAACCAATCCCAGAGTCCGAAACATCTAAACATCTGTAGAGTCTGAAAATCTCTTTGGCCTCTGGAATATGAAGAGTCTGAATCTGGAGAATCTGACAATCTGGCCTGTACAACTATATACAATACTCTCTTTCTCTCATACTTGTCGAAAAACAATGGCATCGACAAAGTTGGCAGCAAGCTTGCAAAAGTCGGCCGACTAGGCTGACTAGTCGGCCCGACTAGTCGAGTCGGGGGGGTAGTCGACTCGACTAGGCCTAGTCGGCCCTTAGTCGGTCCACCCGACTAGTCGGGCCGACTAGTCGGCCTAGTCGGCCGACTAATCGGCAGACTTTTACAACAACCTTTTTTATTTCTTTTGTTTTTCATTTTTTTTAAAAGCAAAACATATTCTAATATGCTTAATGTTATATTTAAAGTCAATTACTTCTTTTGTTTCATCATAATGTCATATAAAATGTGCAAATATATGTATATACATACGAATATATGTATAAAAAACTGATTTATATATTTAAAATAATTAAAAATTCAAAACCGACTATTGACCGACTAATTCCGACTAGTCGCCCGACTGCCGACTAATCCTTAGTAGGTGACCCCGCCGACCGAGTACCGACTACCGCTTTCTGCAACATTGGTTGGCAGAAGACATGAGAAATGGGGAAAACATGAATCACATAAGCCGATGATCATTCATTTTTTGGCTTTTCTTTTTTTTCCCTTTTTTCAAGCTATTTCTCCTCTTTTTTAAAAAAAAAAGCCAACTCTTCTTTTTTCTCGTGTATGTTTTTTTGTACGCACCTTTTAAAAAAAATCCCTCTCCCTCTTTTCTTTAATCGGGCTCTTTTTTATTGGGCCCTCTCTCTCTCTTTTCCGAATAACAGTGGTCCACTTGGGCCAAAAAATTGGACCTTCCCCTCGCTTTTTTCTTCTTTTGATGAAATAGAAGGCCCACCATTATATCAGGGTTCCCCTTCGTTGGGAACCCCAATCACAAAAGCAATGAGGTTCTGACACTCTCGTTGCCTCCTCTTGGATGTGGAGAATGAGGCCTTCGATCAGGTCTGTCTGGAGCCTAGAGTGCCGCCTGGAGGAGCGACGCAAGGAACAACCACCGCCACCTTGAAGAAGGGTGCGAGGAAGGAGCTCACCGCCTGGAGCTCGACGGATCACCTATGTATCATCGTCGTTGGAGCATGATGATGAGAGGAGAGCACCGTCTGGTTCCATGCGATTTTCGAGCAGATCGCCATCGTCGTTCTGGAGATGTTTCTGCGGAAATAACGCCTCCGGCGGAGATGCGGCTAGGTCTGCTGCGCGAGAGATGCGCTGCCAGGAGATCTGATGGGGTTTTGCCTAGTATCGCATCAGGCCGCCTGGAGATGGGGTTTCGCTTGCGCCTGAAGAAGGGCAGCGCTAATGCCGTATGGAACTGGAAGAGCTTGCTCGCGCAAGGATCCTCCTTTGTTGTGGCCTCGCCTGGAGATGAACATACCCTTGATGGGGCATCATCGGTACCACCTGGAACTTAGAGAACCAACTTTGCCGCTGAGATTAAGGTTCTTGTTAGGAAACCCTAGTTTGCACAATCTCAAAATAAAACAAACAATCTTCAATGCAGAAATTTCAGGAACACTTCTCTTATAATCTCTTATAACATGAACAATATTTTTTCAAGAATATGACACCAAAAAAATGAATCTCAGAAAATAAACCCTCGAGAATTGAACCCTCTCTGATACCATGTTAGAAAATAAGAAATGCGGAAGTGTATCAGAGATAAAATAATAAGAATATTGAGGAACACGAGATTTAATGTGGAACCCTACTCCCTAAGGAGCGGGATGAAACCACGGGAGAATGCCTCAAAGGGTTGATGTATCTATTGACTTTTTCATCTGATACAGGGGGTTTAAGGCTTCTTATATAACCTCCTCAGACCTTCCAAGCCCCACCACTGGTAGATGTGGGACTAAATACTGGATGTGGTAAATGGATCATGGAGTGATCCATTTACCCATCTACATATGAATGGCGCATATACTCCAATATTCTTTTCCATTAAGTACCCGATAGCTGAATGATCTGTGAACATTGTTACCTTAGAGCCAAGAAGATGAAATATGAACTTATCCAATGCAAATACTACTGCAAGTACTTCCTTCCCAGTGACTGTGTACTTCCTTTGTGCGACATCTAGTACTTTGCTTGCGTAGTGTACGGCATACGATTTTCCTTCTCTCCCATGTCCTAGCAAGGGCCCAACCGTAAAGTCAGTATCTGTCATGATCTCAAAGGAGAGAAACTAATCTGGGGCGTGTAGGATGGGAGCATCCATGATCTTTCTTTTTAATAGATCAAAAGCCTCAAGACATATGCGATCTACAAGGAACTCTGTGTCTTTGCTTAGGAGTTCAGTTAACAATCAGGCAACAACAACAGCAACAAAGCCTTTTCCCACAATTAAGTAGGGTCGGCTACATGGATTCTTCGCCTCCATTCAGATCTGTCTTGAGTCAATCCCGGGCTTATATCCACAAAACTAAGATCCCTTCGTATGGTCTCTTTCCAACACTTCTTAGGCCGTCCTCGCTCTCTCTTAGCCGGCTTAACATCCCAACTCTCGCATCTCCTAACTGGTGCATCAGTTGATCTTCTTTGCAAATGTCCAAACCATCTTAAGCGATTTTCTCGCATCTTATCCTCGATCGGAGCTACACCAACTTTCTTTATAATTACATCATTCCGAATCCGATCTTTACGTGTGTGTCCACACATCCACCTTAACATTTTCATCTCTACTACATTCATTCTTTGCACATGTTTATGGTTCACAGGCCAACATTCGGATCCATAAAGCATAGCAGGTCTCATGGATGCTTTGTAAAACTTTCCTTTAATTTTTAAAGGAATTTTCTTATCATAGAGAATAGCAGAGGCTCCTCTCCACTTTAGCCAGCCAGCATTTATTCTATTAGTAACATCTTCATCAATATACCCATCATGTTGCAGAATAGATCCCAGATATCTAAAGGAATCTCTCTTCTGAATATTATCGTCACCAATCTTCATTTCGATTCCTTCACCATTGCTTCCATCAAAGGTGCACTCCATATATTCCGTCTTGGCCCTACTTATACGAAATCCTTTAGTCTCCAACTCATGTCTCCAGACCTCAAGCTTCTCATTTACTCCATCTCTAGTCTTGTCAATTAACACAATATCATCAGCAAATAACATACACTAAGGTAACTCATCCTGAATGTGATTTGTCAACTCGTCCATAATCAAAGTAAAAAGAAATAGACTCAAAGCAGAACCTTGATGTAAACTAATGTTGATGTCAAAATATCCAGTCTTCCCAGACGGGGTCCTTACTCAAGATAAAGCCCCATCATACATGTCCTTTATGAGGTTAATGTATAGGACATGTACTTGTCTCTTCTCCAACACTCTCCACAATATCTCTCGTGGGACAGAATCATAAGCCTTCTCCAAATCAATAAAGATCATGTGGAGGTTCTTCCTTTTAGCTCTATAAATCTCCATTGTTCACCTCAGCAAATGGATGGCTTCAATCGTTGAGCGACCTGGCATGAATCCGAATTGGTTTTCTTTTACGTTGGAAACTTGCCTCAACCTTCTTTCGATCACACGTTCCCAAATTTTCATAGTGTAACTCATCATCTTGATACCTCTATAATTTGAACAATTTTGAATGTCTCCTTTATTCTTATAAAGAGGCACCACGATACTCCTCCAATCTTCAGGCATTTTCTTGCTTCGCCAAATAACATTGAATAGATTCGTAAGCCAAGTCAAACCACGCTCACCTAAAATTGTCCATACTTCTACATGGATGTCATCCAGTCCTACACCTTTCCCGGGTCTCATAACCTTCAAAAACTCTTCTACTTCCTTTCTTTGTATCCGTCTATAGCTTGCACGATTCAAGTAACTTTCACTACAAGCTAGATCATCCAAAGTGATCTCTCTATTTCCTTCCCCAATGAAAAGTTTACAGAAGTACTGCTCCCACCTAGTCTTTATATCCTTCTGAGTAACAAGCACATGACCTTCCTCGTCCTTAATGCATCTTACTTGAGAAAGGTCTTTGGTCTTTCTTTCTCTTACTTTGGCCAACCTGAATATATCCTTCTGTCCCTCCTTAGAGTCAAGATTTTTATACAAAACTTCATAAGATTTTGACTTAGCTTCGCTTACGGCCTTCTTTGCTTCAGTTAACAATCAGGCAATCCTCGAAAAATCCTCGATGAATTTGGGATAAAATCCAACATGTCCCAAGAATGACCGTAACTGCTTGATGTTGGTTGGTGTTTCAAGTTTCTTGATTACATCCACCTTGGCAGGGTTAACCCACATTCCCTTTTTGAAGATGGCATGTCCTAACACGATGCCTTTCATCACTATAAAGTGACTCTTTTCTCAGGAGACCACCAAATCCACTTCTCTACACTTACCTGAGGACCCAGTTTAGGTGAGAAAGACAACCATCAAATAAAGACTTCCAATCACCAACCATCTTACAATTCTAGAAAGGCCTTATCCAGACTTAGGTCTCTTTCATTGATCAAATGGTAAACATGTTCACCAAGGCACTTCCAACAATTATATTCTAAGTGTTGATGTGCTTTGAATCCGAACTATTCGTTCTATTGAACCAAGTTGAAGAATTGTTTCTCTGCACCCTCTACAAGAAGGGCAGCTTCCCCCCTCACCCGTGGGGTTTGGGGGGGAGTGGGAGGTAGCGCCCCCGATCTGAAATGATATTTTTTGGGTAATTGGATCTATTTGTCTCAGGGATCTCTTTGTACTAGAAGTACTATATAAACTCCCTAGGGTTAGGGTTCTTTGTATCCTATGTATTTTTCCTTTCTCCACATATAGTAAAACAATCGCACCACTCAAGGGCATAGTTCATTTATAGGTGAATGTTGTAAATCAGTTTGCATGAGGTTTTCTTGTTTGTGTTTGTGTTGTTTGCTTCCGCTACTCACAAATACAAATGTTGTTGTTTGTGACAAGCAGAGCATGAAAGATATCTATGCTCCAGCTTTAAAGGAAGTGTTATGCATTTTCATATCTATGGTATGAGCCCTAACGCTATTCTCTTCCTAAATAAAGAGGGTTAGGACCCTCTTTTCATATATAGAAGTGCTGCAATCCACGTCTGTGTTCAACCTATAAGAAGATATTTGTCGATTTAATTATGGAATATGAGAATGGTTTCTGAATTTATATTCAAGTTGTTTATTTGTTGTTATTTCGCAACTTGGCATTGAAGAGGATTACCCTTCCGGCATATATTCCCTGGACCTGTCCACCGAGCGGTCCGTGGGATGACTTTCAGAGTCAGCTGCAGAAGCCCGTGGTGGGGGAATACTTGAAGTTGGAGTTACCTTGTCCTTACAAATGCTGCCTCAAATCAGATGAGTGAAAGGTTTTTATGATCATTCCAGTCTGATAAAACCTCCATCAAGTCACGCCCATACCCGAGTGCGATATATATAATTGTTAATTTTGATCCAAGGGAAGGAAAACTCCAATATCTGCTGCAAAATTGAGCTATCAAGGTGGACATCTGTAGTTGGTCGTGCTCAATATGTAAACGTGGAAATGAACGTTGTTTGTGTCAGAGTTTGTTGATTTAGAAATCATAGAGATGATCAGCAATTTAATAGTCAATTAGAAGGTAAATTGTATGAGTTAATCAGTTACTTGGATTATGATCATTACTTCACATCGACACCACATTTCACAAGTTTCAATGGACTGAATGAGTTGGGATGAATGTCGTTAATTATCAACACCCTGGGTCAATAATGAGCTTTCGGCCGTGAAAGAGATTGCCACTGAAACCATATAAGTGGCTGAGATATGATTAGTGTAAGCGCTTGATTGGAGTTATTGACATATCTGCTAGACTTCTAAGTGCACACCATGTAGAGTGGATCTTATCCGTTCTTATACTTTGAGATCATATATTTAACATATTTCTACCGAGGGTTGCGCAATGTATTGGTGGTCGCAATGTTGAACCTAAAGTGACATCAACTCACTGGAGGCATATGTGGCTTCCATCATGTCTAAAGTGGATATCAACCATGTGATCATGATGGTTGTTACGACTCTTTGGAAGTTAATTTGGTTCGGCGGACTGAGATTTGATCCAATTAAATATCATTCTTCATGTCTATAAGTGAAGTAGCTAAAATGCATCATATTTCACCATTCCCTTGCAATCAAAGAGTTGTGTTATACAATCGATTATGATCGCTTCTACCCTGAGTATTATCACTACTCATGCATCCTTCACACAGGAAGACCTGCATCCTTCACACAGGAAGACCTAGTTAACTCAAAGTACATGTTCCCATGTATCTCTAACCAGTGTTCAGAAAGGCTATTGAGTCACGGCTCGATGAGCCAGGCTCGGACTCGGCTCGATAAGGGCTCGTGAGCTTGGCTCATTAAGCTATTGAGCCGAGCCCAAGCCAGATTTTTGGGCTCGATAGCTTATCGAGCCGAGCCCGAGCCGAGCCCTGCTCAGCTCGATAACTCAATAACGAGCTCGATAAGGAATATATATATATATCGCATATCCAGTATTCGGTACATATGCGGTTTGGGCGAGTATGCGACCGAGTAAACCGCATATGCGGCCGCATACTCGGTCGCCTATTGGATAGAGCCCCTTCGTACATGCTTCATCTTTTAGTTGCTGGAACTGTTAGCTACTGTTACTACAATAAAAAATAAATGTTACTAATTGTTTATTAGAAATGATTTTTATGTTATTGTTTGTAAAAAATAAATTTTCATTTTTTTATTTAAAATAAATGTTACTGATTGTTTATTAGAAAAGATTTTTATGTTGTTTGTAAAAAATAAATTTATATTTGTTATTTAAATAGAAGATTTTTATTTAATTTCTATGAATGTCATTTCCTGTCTCTCTACATTTGTTTAATTTAGAATCAAATACATCTTCTTTTGTGGAAAATATATCTATGAGTCGTTTGCTTTCTTCATTCACTACTTTTCTCAATTGTTCAGATATTTTGTAATAGAAAATTACATTAAATCCCCCCTTTCTAGCTATCATCTCATTAACGCTAGATAAAAGGGAATCCGATTATTTAATCAATTGAAATATATTGATTCACAATCCAATTTTCATTTAGTTAATTCCTATAGAAACATAACAAATATTTCTATGATATATTATTGTTATATCTCAAAATAATTGTTTCCTTATATTTTCATTCCTATAGTAAGTATGCCAACAAATTTCACTTTCATTTTTTATGATTCACTCTTTTATCTAAAATGGTCATTTTTTTAAAAGCTTTCTTTGAAATTATGTCGTACTAAAAAGTTTATGCATATATTTCATCTATTGTTATTTTTTTGAAATATAAATCTCTAATATTTGAATTCAATATATTACTTTAATTATTTTTAAATTAAAATAATACAAACCGCATAATCCACATATATGTTCGCATATACTTCTGCATATCCGCTTACTCGCTTGACCGCCTGACCGAACGAATACCGCATACCGACTTTCTGAACCTTGTCTCTAACTCATTTCATGGTTAAAAGCAAAAGATTTCTCAATCGACCATAGGGAGACAACATTAGTCATACACTTCCAAAAATGTATATCAGTATTCTTGATTTGTATCTTGTTTCCCAAACAAGATGATCACTGGTAGAATTCACTTTTACCCAATGTCTCATCGGTGAACTTTTGTCTCCCGATTTATTGAGCATAAACATGTATGATTCCTGTGAAAGATCATACATCTTATATATTCTTACATGCCACCAGCTGGCCATTGTATAGATCTTATCATGCAATCAACCTAATGGTTTGCCAAATGTAAAATGCATGGTGTTTGAGCTGACTAAAAAGGATGCATATTTGAGGCTAAGGAATTCTCTTAGGAGCACAAAACATGGAAGAGTTATAACTTCCAATGAAAGAAATTCATTCTGAGGAGTTGAGGTATATAAAGTATGAGATTAGAGTGAAGTACAAGAAGAAAAAACTTACTAATACAACAACGACAACGACAACAAAGCTATTTCCCACATTAAGTAGGGTTGGTACATGGATTCTTTACCTCCATTCAAATCTATCTTGGATCATTCTCGAGCTTGGATCCAGAAAACGAAGATCCCTTTTTATAGTCTCATTCCTACACTTCTTGGCCTTACCCGCCCTCTCTTAGCCGGCTCAACATCCCAAAACTCGCATCTTCTCACCGGTGCATCAATTGACCTCCTTTGCAAATGACCAAACCACCTCAATCGATTTTCTCGCATCTTATCCTCGATCGGAGCGACACCACCTTTCATTCCGATTGCATCATTCAGAATCCGATATTTACGCGCGTGTGTGTGTGTGTGCATTCGTGCGTGCGTGCATATGTCCACACATCCACCTTAGCATTTTCATTTCTGCTACTACCATTCTCTGCACATGTCTATGGTTCACAGGCCAACATTCAGATCCATAAAGTATAGCAGGTCTCACAGCAACTTTGTAAAACCTTCCTTTGATTTTCAAAGGAATTTTCTTATCATGGAGAACAATAGATGCTCCTCTCCACTTTAGCCAACATGCATCAACAGACATGCATGTGGTAAATATCGAAGGATAACATTCACTGTGCTTGAGAAAAGTAATATCCCACATTGCACACATTATTTTCTTCGAAGTTTAAGAAGAAGATGTTAATCAGACGTTTCCCTATCAAATTTTACGTGGATAAATTTTGTTTCAAGAACTACATTGTCTTAAAGTCGGATATTGTCATCTATTGTCAACAAGTAGTTTGTGTGAGTCCGTCTGAGTTGATAATTTTGATATCAATATTGGTCCCCAACTAGAATCACCTTTCAATCCTTAACCTTTTTAGGCGAGAAACTGGAATGTGAATTGAAAGACAAGAGTGTAAGAGATCAGTCTTTCTGAGGTCATAAAGCCTAGAGCACATTGCACTTTAGAGGACATTTTTAAATGCATGAGATCAGTCTTTCAATGTAATGAAGGAGTTGATCGAGGTGTCGCTCATAAACTAATGTAGGGTGGTTGAACTGGAAAGAACATTCAGTTCTTTGTAAAGTTATCATTAAGTAAAGGTGAGTATCAAAGATCTGTAGTGTACTCTCAATATGCTTTTTGAGTCGAGTGCTGGGTCGCTAACCACAAACATGCACGGAGAATGTGTGCAGTTGAGGATGAAGATGCTCCAAGAGGTGTGCTAAACATGGATTGAAATCATCATGAGAATAACATACAAAAAGTTGGTATCACTCCAATAGGAGGTAAAATGAGGGAAGCATATTTTAATTTTTTTGGTCATGCGAGTCCAACTCGACCAGGCCTCTCTCCCACCCATCAGAAGGCTCTCTCCCACACATCAGAAGGCTCGGTCCCTAGATATCTTGCATGTAAGCTAATTGGTATTCACCTTCTGTGGATTTCTAATTCCAGTTATGTCTATTCAATGGGAGTGTTATAGGGTGTTTCTTTTGCAAGGACCTTAACTACTGGAGACAAGGTGCTTGGATAAACATTTTGTATGTGATAAAGACCGAACCATATACTTATAGTCATATTTGGTCTTGGTTTCACAAGTTTAGATAGCCATACATCGTTAGATCTCAACTCGTGTTCCCTTTCCTAGTGATCATGTACTCTATTGCGGCCATGCTTATGATAACGTCCCAGGCTTAGATCCCGAAACCTTTATCGAAGAAAATTGGTTGATGGCTCTGACAACTTGTTTGGTCTGGGCCCAATTAGATCCGTTAACAACCATCCAAAATACTTAAGCTCAAGTTGTCAAGTAGTAATCCTCCATTATTATAATCCACTCTCAAACTTCGTAAGTTTTTTGCTTAAAAAAAGAGATATTTACACACATAACCCCGAGTAGTTTCGTATTTATGTACATAACTCTCAAGGTTATGGGTGTGAAACGGAGTGACTATCCAAGATTTCTCGTGTAATTCATGATTATCGAGGGTTATATACGTAAATACGGAACTACTCAGGGTTATGAGTGTAAATATCTCAAAAAAAATTGTTTAGATGTGAGATTGTATTCGGGGCGGTACAACCTCCCCCATTTATATTTCCAACATCCTTGTTGCGGCATGGCTCATCACTTCCCAGTAATAGTGATGGTTACACGTTCCAGGCTTAGATCTCCCTCCTCAGGTAGCCATTTCCATTACAACAGTAGTCGGCCGACTAGTAGCATGTGTGACATCTCGGGCTGAGATCCCAGACCATTATCGAAAAAAATAGACTTGGCAACTTATTGGCTCCAGGTCCGATTAGACATGTTAACAACAACTCGAAATGCTCAAATCCACGTTGTCAAGTAGCAATCCTCTATTCTTATAACCCACTCTTGAACGTCGTTGGAGAGAGTGGCAGAGATTGACCAGAACAACTAATAGGTGTTTTTTTCTGCTCTGTTTGATCGAGCCTTTTCTCATGTTTGGTCAGAATAGCAAGTATATGTTTTGTTTGATTTATTGATGATTATTTTTTCGAGTTAAGCCATTTACTCTTTAATTTCCTGGGACATCCATTGATCACGTTAAAGTTCTTTTTCGTCAACCCTTCCCCGACTCCACATAGAAGGGTGCCCTTTTTTCTAACCTTGAACACCTATTTATGACTGTTCGCATTCAGCCTAGTTGATAAAATTCGAATTATCTGTATTTGTGCTTTGATGGTTTTGTGTAGGGGTGCACATGGATCGGATAAAATCCGTAATCCGGTCCAATCCGTTGTCATTGGATTGGATCGGTTTGGATTTATAAGTTTAATGGATCGGATCAGATTGGAATTTTACAAATCCGTTCATTTATGGATTGGATCGGATTATTGTCAAAATCCAATCCGATCCAATCCGTTAATCCGTTAATAAATAATAATATATACTACTTTATTTATTCTGAATAAAGCATATTATATGGTACATTTTATTTCAAAGTTATGTGTAAATATCCAAGCTAGTCTCTTTATAACTTAAACCTATTTCAATTCAAGTTTTACCACACACAACTTGCTGGAAAACCACTTATCTCACCCTACTAGTTGGTTTAGAAAAAAGTAATACCTACCCGCAATGTCCTCCAGGCCCTTCCAATTTTTCAAACGAAACATATTTCTAAAAATAATAATACATAAACCTGAACCCATTCGGGACCCATTACTAACAAAACACTCACCTGCGCCACACACATCTCCACCCTCAGGTGGACACATATCTCCGCTAGATGTCGTCCTTGTCCTAGCTGCGTGCATGTGCAGTCAGATCTTCCTTGCACATGCGCAGTTAGCTAGATGTAGTTCTTATTTGATATATACAAACTTGCAATTTTTTATTCAAAGTCAATATGATTCTTCTATGATTTCTACGGATCACAAGTATGTTTATTTAGTTATACAATGATCAGTTGTAATAAATTCATAACAAGCATATATAGTTTTGCTTTTCAAAAAAAAATCAAGTCAAATTGCTTTCCAAAAATTAACTATTCTTTTCTTTACATCTATCCATAATCTCAATTTTAGAACCATGATTTGAACGTCGAGTTCGATTATGCTACAAACTTAATCATAGATAATATGCGCATTAAAAATCCGAACCAATCCGATCCAATCCGTAATCCGGTGGATTGGATTGGATTGGATATGTATGTTTAATGGATTGGATTGGACCGGAAAAATCTAAAATCCGTTATATCTGGATTGGACACGGATTAAGCCAAAATCCGATCCAATCCGATCCATGTGCACCCCTAGTTTTGTGTGCCTTGCTTAGATTTGATATAGTAATTAACAATTACCATCTTTTTGGTTGTTTACAGTCTCATTAGTCACTGCTGCCACCTGGAAGGGTTCTGTTCTTAGTAGCAAGTTACCTGTTCTGGTTGAATTTTTCGCAGCATGGTGTGGGCCTTGTCGGATGGTAGACAGGGTGATCGATGAAATCGCCGAAGAATATGCTGGGAGGATAATGTGTTTCAAGGTAAACGCTGACCATTACCCGCAGCTAGCGAAGGACCATGATGTTGAGCGTGTGCCGACTGTCCTTTTTTTCAAAGACGGGCAGAGGCTGGAGAGCATAATCGGCACCATGCCAAAGTCTGTCTACATTGGAGCCATAGAGAAGACTTTGGCTTAAAGACATACGGGGCACATGCCCTCTGTTTTTTCGAAAGCTCGGCGTGAACAGGACAATTTTGACGCCTAAACTAACTCAACCTAGCTATTTACAGATGGAGCATCAATGGGTTCGACAGTGATCCAAGACGAATCGGCAACACATCTCTCTATACATTCGTTGATCAGGTGCTGGTTCTTGCCGATATTCGTCCCAGTAAATTTTTGCAATATTATAGGTTGAACTCCTTTTTCTGAAAAAAGGGAAAATGTATTATTTACGTGTATATCCTCGTGAACCATGAATTTGCTAGAAATATTACATGCATACAGATAGAGACAGTGGCTAAAGGATTCGAAAGTAAAAAAGGATGGTTGTCGAAGATTGGTACGGACGGTTGATGTCAAGATCTTTAGAAACCTGGCTTTCACTCTGGATTCACAAGATCCACCCGAACAGCTATTTGCACGATCCCTCCAATGAGCCACATCCATACATACATAGATATAATGGCTAACATTCGGAAATATATATATAAAAAGATAATGATAAAAAAGTACTTAATAGTGGATAAGGGGTGTCCATATATATACATATAAAAGAAAGTCTTTTGTACCTATCGCATTTTGGACATGTGACATCCGCATTCTTGAACTTCGAAAAATTGGGAAAAGTGATGTCGCATGTTCAAAATGCATCAAAATTGGACGCTTTTGAACTCGCATTTTGAACATGCGATGTACACTTTTTCTCAGTTTTTTTGAAGTCCTGATTTTTTTATAATATAGATGTTGAATGTTCAAGATGTGATATGTATGTCGCATTTTGAACATGCGTCATCACTACAGTAAAAGGTTTTGAACATATTGGTGGAATTTTGTTTTTTGAGAACACTATCTAAGAACATACTCCATGTCATCAATAATCCTGATCCTACAAATTGTTCCAAGTTGTTGGATTTCTAGAATGGACACACTAATGATGCACCGATACGTGTTACGCGTGCACCCTTCTAAGTTTTTTCGATAAAACCTATGCCCTTGACATTTTTACAATCACAAATGTGTGTCCCTATGTTCTTACAGAAATCACAGTATTGTGCTTCCGTTTTATACGTGTTCCTTATATTATGCTGATTATAGGGCAATACTGTTGATTTTGTAAGATATAGGAGTACTTAGTTTATTTTTTAAAAAAATAGTGGCATAAATGTTATTGAAAAAAATTTAAGGATTACGAGTTTAATATCCATAGTCTAAAACTCGTCCACGCCATACTTTTGAGCATGCAGGGATTTGAACTTAAAGTGGCAAGGCATCTATTTGGTGTGTTTTTTTTTCGATAACCTGTTTATTTATTAGTTGACTAATTAGGTTTTAGTCAAGTAACCTTTTTGATAAATCGACTGATTTGGGCAAATGTTGACATCCATTTTTTGGACCATTGTGCCCTTCCGTGGGCCCTGGACAATAGAAAAAAAAATGAATCCTTATAGAAAATTTCGGTGAATAATGTACCCTTATAGAATCTGTTAAATTTTGAGCTTTAGCATTTAGTTGTTCAATGAAAATTTGATTCTACAAAGGTTCATTTTTCGGCTAGTTGTTTCATCGAAAATTCGATTCCCTAAGGGCCCATTCTTCAGTGAGTTGTTTCACTGAAAATTCGATTCTATAAAGACCCACACACTGTTTTTGTCCTAAATTAAATGCCGAATCACATGTAAAAATGGGTCCTAGACCATTATTCCTAGAAACTACCCTCAGGAATGTCACAATCTTTCTAGCCACGGAGTTACTCTCACATTATCATTGTAATCTTTAAGAGAAAATCTTAAATAAAAGAAAAGTGATTTTACGCAGATATGATTAACATAATTTTTACTGCACTTGCTTTGTGTAATTCTTGTAAGGTCATTAAATAAGTTGTGTTGCAATAAAGGGTTGAGGGTTTGTGAGAGCTTCTCTTTCGATCATAAGAGAAGTTTGTATTCTAATAGCTTCTTGAGTTAATAAGTGTAAGAGGTTAAGCTGCCCTTGTTTGAAAGTAGAGGATTTAGTTGTGAAATCCAAAGACGAGAAAACTATGGTTGTAGCATTACCAACTTGGATTTCCTTCTAAATACCTTATGTTATTTGGTGCTTTTTTTTACAATATTCTTTCTTGGGCGATTAATACTTGTATCATTATTCGAGTGTTTGTGATCACAAGAAATTTTGCGTAATGACTTAAATGTCACAACCTTAAGGGTCTATTTGGTTACCGGGTTACCACGGGGTAACCCGGTTTACCTCCCCGCATTTCTGGGTTGGAATTCCATCACAAATCAATGTGACATCACATCACGTTCCTTATTCCGATCATCTCCAACTCTCATAACTATCAAACCGGCTATTATTCACAAGAGGTTACCCCAAACCACCCCATCCCAGTAACCGTAAATGCTTCCCTTGAAATCTCAACCCCCACCCCCAACACCACATCACTTTGTCCCATCAATCCCAATTGAGCATCTCTGAGTCCTTGATCCCTACATACGTGACCTTCCATTGGCATCTCTGAAAAATAACCTTAATTGAATCAAACAAATGTAATCTTACATTGGCATGATAATATACTCAATACTAATTTTTAACTATGTGCATGTATATATGCAATGAACTCATGCACTAGACTTAATCTCGTGTCGACATCTCCAATGGGTTCGTCGTCGTCATCAGTGTTGTGGATACAGGTCATCTAGTCGAGGTTGCAACAACTTCATCAGTGGGATGTGCATCCTTACCAGAGTTCTTTGTGATATCACACCATCTCCTCCTCCACTTAGGGACGAAAATGATCGGATACGGATAAGAATATAGGTATAATCATATCCTTATCTATTTTAAAATACGAATAAGAATGCAGATACGAATATTGACGGATGTGAAAAATGTGTTACCATATCCTTAAAAACGAATATTAATGTAAAACGAATACGAATCGAATACGAATAATAACAGAAATTTTTAATAGATTAACTAAAATATACATGTTTAGGATGGTTTACACATAAAATAGATATACCAGATATAGTAATTTCATAATAATTATACAAACAATGGTGAATGCAATCATAAAATATTGTTACACACTGTTATAAATAAATATATAACTATACTTATGTACGAAAACGAATATACGAATACGAATGCGAATATTAGTGTATGTCAAAGTGATATCCATATCCACATCCATTTAAAAATGAATATGAATGTCAAAATATGCATAAAACGAATATGATAGCGGATCGGATACGAATATATTCCTATTCGTTTTCATCCCTACCTCTACTGCCCTCTCTTCTCCTCTTCTAGCAACCTTCTACGTGTTCATCTCATTCTTGAGTATGGATATCTCGGGTATAAGGATCTCATGTGCTGCCGATGATGAGGAAGGGACTTTTCTACCGACCACTAGCTCATGGTGACACTGGAGGTGCTCGAGAAGCATCAATCTTTTGCATAACACTGCGTTTAAATATATTCTGATCAAATTAACTATTTAATAAAAGTTGAAATCTTTTTTTAAGAAAACACTTATATACCATTGATCCACATATGGTCCATTCAACCACTAATAGTTATGTCATCCTTGTTCTTCTTGGGAATATATATCAAAACAAGAAAACGATTAGAAGCATCACAGCCCCCCCCCCCCCCCCGCGCGACTCGAGCAACCCAAATAATGGCTACATGGGACACGTGGCTTGAGAGGCGTGAATCTAAATCAAGATCTTAGCCATCCAATGATGCATTCTAATTGTTTGTGTAAGTCACAACCACACGATAATGGAACATTCACTTATCTAGTTCACAATACATCATAGTATAGCATGCGAAAGTTCTTTATATGTATCACATATCTATAACAACTGAAAAGAAAATACCTTCGAGTAGTACATGTCATTTCCATTATTAATAAAAAAGAGTGCCAAATATGAAGTGCTACAAGAAAGGTCAAAAGGATATCCAACCTCTTCAACTAGAGGTCAAAAGGAGATCCAACCTCTTCAACTAGATGTGCCTCTCTACCTACATGGTTTATGATTGATGTGTAAAGTATGAGCCAAGGGACGGCTTCGTAATCGCCTTCTTACTTACGGTAGGTCACAAAAGCATATGTGAACTAACTAGCTCAATAGAATCCACAAGACAAAATACACCAAAGTGAATAATGCATAAAAGGCTTAAGCGATAAATAACAAGAGTAACAAAAGGCTAGCCATACTTGCCTGATATAATGTGAGAAACTTATGGCCTACTATGTCATGTATCTTATCGCACGAAGGTGTGTACCTTGATCAACTTGGCGACGCAAATCATTACGAAGATAGAGTGAATTATTTTCTTGACATTCTAGTTATACATGAATACCAATCCATTTTTTTCTCATGACATCATAACAAGGTATTACATGTTGTTGTGTACCATAATTAAAGTAGAATTTCATGAAAGCAGTTAAGTCAACAAGTTATATAAGCATGTTAGGCACATATTTATTTTGTTACATTTCATTTAATGGAAAAACGACAAGTATAACTGTCACTAAGATATACCATCTAATCATATATTATTATGCTTCTTATCATCATATTTTTTGCATTTGCATTTTCTTTGTCCTTCTTATTAGGCTTGCATTTACAATGAGGTGGACTCTTTACCTTTTCAACCTCCTCTTCACTTATTCGTCTTGCAACCTATAATGCATCTGAAGACATTTATTCGTGCATGCACTTGAAACCCTTAGAGGCATAGTTGAACATATTTCCATATTGGGTGATTATCTTAAGATGTTGTTTCGATACACATGTTATTTTCTAGTTTACTTGGCTCAATTTACAATACTCAAGAGAGGTTGAGTGCTCTCCAATTGAAGTGCATCATGTGTCATCTTAAGATCCTTGGGGTTGAAGCTGAGTGCATTATCTTAAGATGTGGTTGAAGCTTCATCTCGAATTTGAACATGTGTCACAATCCGTCGCTCAAACCTCGCGCATCATGGTTCAAGATCCTTGGGGTTCATGAATCTCTTTGAATTGGCATGTGTTTTATTTAGAGATTTAACAACTTAGTTAAAACATCATTAGCATCAAAGTCCTTCCATAACTCTATTCCATATCATTCTTCACTCATTTTATATTTACACAGAGAAATCATACTAAGCCATCTTTACAAGCACTCAATCAAGAATGTCCATAGTGATTAAGCAAACATTCATATTCAACCACATTAAGTGTAGTCATTATATCAACAAGTTCACAATTCAAAAGGTGAAGGAAATAATGGGCAAACAATTAAAATATGTAAACAACTATACATGTATCTTCATGTATAAACTTAGTAGCATTCATGTTATAGAGAGTAGAGCATGTTCATGGCATTCTAAGGCTCACTTCATAGTACTTATATTAAGTAACATCTGCAACATAAAATATCTGTGGTAAGCGTAATGCCGCTCTAACATGAAAATATTACAAACTTTATTATGATTCATTAAAAACAAAAAAAGTTATCACAAAAGCATACCATAATGTACAAAGATCAATTAGGTATACACTTCTCCCTTTAACCTCCAAAAGGACATAAAGAAAATCACATATGAATATTTTTTTGTTGAATTTCATATTGGGTGCTTTATTTGAACACTTTTTGTTAACCAACTATAGTAAATGATATCAGGAAAAATATAAATTTGCAAAATTAAGACTAAAACTATACTTTAAATGATATTGATAGATTATTTAATAAGACTAATACAAAAAGAGAAATTAAATTATAAGTTGTCAAGAGAAAAATGGATGAACATAATATCAATTCTGAATGTTCCTTACCTTACCTACCCCCTACAAAGATGGATTGATCATTTTAAGCTTGTACCTAAGTTTATCCCTCGATCCTATGAAATATGAAAAGTAATCTAATTAGTTTAACTCATAGTTTACTCGCAGTTTACCCACAATTTAAACAAATACAAAAACAAAGGACATCCCATCCAAGTCAAACTAGGCCCAAGCATGTTTCGATGCTAGATAAGGATCTTTTATCTCGAAATAAGTGAAACCATGGTGAGGTGCATCATGGTTAAATCATCCATTATGTCTTTATCTATCGTACTTATTCCTCGTCCCTTACAAGGATCGAACAATTATCACTCATATGAGTTGGCCACAAACCATTATTAATAATTAGAATAACTAATATCAACGAGGAGAACTCATTATCTTATCGCAACATTCCAATTCAAAATATGGAACCCGAAACTTGTGATCAAGTGTGGTAAGGGATCGCCTCAGCTTTGGTAGCAGTTGTTGGAGAACGAATTGGTATCGATACATTCTGCTATCAGGTGTTAGAGATATAAACATGTATGTGCATCGGATTTATTTTCATCCTTAACAACACGATGCGAGTGTGAATTCCTCACAAACCATAAAAACTAGAGATGGTGGTTGCTTGGCGAAATCGACGAATCGTCGAAGGATTCTGCTAGCAGTGAGTCACAGGAAATCGAACAAGGAGGCATGATGAGGGCAACCAATATTGGATGTGACAACCAGAAGTGAGGAGTTCCTAAAACAGAGGATTGTAGATGATGTGGATGCACACATGTGAATTCGAGACGACATGGAGGATGGCGATGGAATTAACAGCCAAGTTGGATGGTGAGGTATATAGAATTAAGAGTAAATCTTATGAGAATTATGTGTATTGTATCCATGTAAACCTTCTTTGGTGGTTCCTTCAACAAAGAAACTTTCGCATACAAACTCAGGCCATTGCAAAACCAGATCTGTTGGAATAACCTCGTCGACCCCGATCTTACCAGGCTATTCTACGAACAATATCAATAAATTTAATCAAAAGCTGCAATGTCCCTTGCATTTCACACGAGGATATTGAGATCATGACTTACAGCAAGATGTTTCGTTAAAGCCTGTGGGGAGCTGGCATTGCTGGATTAAATACAGGACAAAAATGCCGCGTCAGCTGACTTCAGACAGAAAAGGTGCCTGACAGTGATTGAGGGGATCCGTTCTCAAGCAGAAGGCTTCTGCTGCAGTACGATCTCGACGTACTTGAAGATGACATGCATCTAGCATCTCCGCTGTGAGGGATAATCGCATTTAGCTGGGACTTCCCTTTGTTGGTTTTTGATCCTCCAGAAATACCATCTTCATAGTCTTCGTCACCAATGGCCTCCATAAAGTCACGTTGCACGGGATCCAAACCCTCGTAGAGCATTCTCAGTACCTGTTTGATGGATGGCCTTGCTCTCCCTTCAACTTTCGTGCACCATTGCGCTATCCCCGCGACAACCTTGAGTTGTTCCAAGTCGAACGTGTCAGCAATCAGAGGATCCACCATTTCATGAATCCTGAATTCGGTTTCCATAAACTTCTGGGACCACTCAACAAGATTTCTTTTATCCTGGACAGCCTGCCTGCCGGTCACTAGTTCTAGTAATAATACACCGTAGCTGTACAAGTCGCTTTTCTCAGTTAGCTCTTGAGTTACCGCGTATTCCGGGTCCATGTACCCTGCATGTGTTCAAAAACAAAGGAAGCACCAAGCCAACAATTAGAAGCTACGGTATAATGGATCTAAGATGTATGCAAATATTGGAAACAACTGGATGTGACATCCTAGGACAGGAGTTCTCCATCAATGGAATTATACTATCATTGGGTCTTGTGGTACAGACCATACGGGTACACCGTTGATGTTACTCGGAATAATAGTTCATATCTTTACCTGGTGTTCCGCGAATATCAGTATTCACAGGTTCGAACTTGATCGAGCCAATCCTTGAAGCATGCGCGAGACCGAAATCAGCAACCTGCATTTCTTTTGTCAGTTATTAACGATCCACACGAAGACAATGGTAAAGAAAATCAGAAAAGACGACCCACCTTTGCAACAAAATTCTCATCCAACAAAATATTGCTGGATTTGATGTCTCTGTGGCAGAGAGGGGGGTCGCAATAAAAATGAAGGTACTCCTGCAATAACCATTCTTTTTGTTCTCAAACAGATTTTCAGAAATGCTTTTTAATTGTATTCTCAGCCTTATAAGATATTGAAAGATGCATGTCTCTATCATTGATGGAGTGATACCAGGGCATTGGCGACGTCCATCGCAATCCGTAGTCTCGTCAGCCAGCTCAGCGGGGCGCCCCCAGGAGCTGCATAGGGATGAAACAAATCTCACATGTAAAGTAAATTACATGAATAAGGACAATTTTTGTTCAAAAGAATGTAATATCAACGTCAAATCTTACAATGGAGATGATCCTTCAAGCTCCCATTTTCCATGTACTCATACATCAGGAACCTGAGAATGAAAATTTGAGGCACCAGAAGATTGATAGATGCACCACACATTCATCATATAAGAGCAATTACCTCTCGTGTTTTTCGGTACAAAATCCTCTGAGAGAGACAAGATGGCGGTGGTGCAGCCTCCCGAGGAGGTCCACCTCTTTGCAGAACTCATCCTCCCCTTGATGGGAAGCCTTGTCCATCCGCTTCACAGCAGCTACAAAGCCATCGCTAAAATGAGCTTTGTAAACAGTTCCGAATCCACCTCTTCCTATGACGGAGCTGAAGTTGCAGGTGGCCTTTCTTGTCTCCTTGTAACTGAACCTCCTGAACATCGACGGCTGGCCTGCAGAATGAGATAATTGAATGCTATCGATTAGGAGATACGCAGTTATTCAGCATGTTCATGACAAGATACATGTAGGAATTATGTTTAGTAATCATTTAATTTAGACGACTTGAGGGAAGAATTTGGGGGGAAACTCGCTATCGGATATCAGATGTTCAACATGGAATTCATGAGTGGAACTTTGAGCGGCGAGTTATTTAGTATCATATCTAAGAGTGGTAAAACTTTGGATGGCTTATTTACGTGGCAGTTCTCCAATCCCATGTGACCATGGACTGAGGGAGACTGTACTGGACATTCATTTTGGTTAAGATAAATTTTGCGCATGGATGTGTCTTGTCTTGCTGGGCCTGGTGGCACAATTATGGAATCTAAGAGAGATATTAATCTTGTCTCTTCAACTTCTATTCCAAGGAAGATCAGGAGAATCTCTGAATATTTTATTATAAATTATTTACAAGGGTCTGCTTTGAGAAATCTCATGTTCAAAGTTCCACGAGTTTAATATCAACAACATAAAGATCAAAAAGTAACAAGGGTGTTGCAAATATAAGTGGGAGATGAGGGGAGGGAGGGAGTTGTAATACCCTAAAGATAGTCCCACATCTAATACTCACAAAGTTTGAGAGTGGGTAATAAGAGTAGGGGGATCACTACTTGACAACTTGAGCTTTACCATTTTGTGTGGATGCCATCGGGTCCATTTAAGCACGTGCTCAACAGGTTGTCAACACCAGTCTTCCTCCATAACAATCCGGAGATCTAAACCAGGACATTACAACTGATATCATAGTGGGTTCTCTTAATAATGGAAGGGGATACCTGAGAGGTGGAGTCACCCCTACAAAGAGATAAGAGGAAAATGCTACAATGAGCGTTCAAACGCTACTATTACTGACAATAAGTAATATATCATATCGCAATGAGAATGTTGCAAATATAAGTGGGAGCATTGTTGTAAAAGTCCCCCGACTGGCCCGACTAGTAGGTCTGACTAGTCTATTCGGTTGGGTGGCCGACAGAGTATTGACTAATTCCGACTAGGTTGATTAGTCGATCAATTTTTGCTTGTAGATACCACATTTTGTATTCTATTTTTTGCTTTTTCAAAAGCAAATTTATTCTAATATGCTAACTGTTTTATTAAAATTCAATTACTTCTTTTATTTCATTATGATAATATAAAAATTGTACAAATCTATGTAAATATATAAGAATATATGTATAAAAATGATCTATATATTTTAAATAATTAAAAAATTCAAAGCCGATTAAAGCTCGACCAAATCTGATTAGTTGCCCAACTGTCAATTAATCCTTAATTAGTTACCCAACCGACCGAGTACCGACTATCAATTTTTACAACCTTGAGTGGGAGCAGTTGTAACACCTCAAACATAGTCCAACATCTAAAACTCACAGTGTTGTTTAAAGAAAACTCACAAAGTATGATAGTGAGTTATAAGAGTGGGAGATTACTACTTGACAACTTGGACTTAGGAATTTGAGTATTTGTCAACATATCCACTAGGGTCCAAACCCAACAAGTTGTCAATGCAATTTGGTACTTGCGTGTGATATTAGTACTTGACAATTTGGAATTGCGCATTTTGGGTGGTTGTCAACAAGTCCATTTGAACTCAAACCAACAAGTTGTCTCAACAACGATGCAAGGACCTAAGCTTGGGACATTACACCCATTCATATGCACAAAAAGCAGGTGAACACAAGAGCAAATGATTCAACACCTTCCACCAGTTCGGAGAGATGAAACCAATCTCTCAAACTCTATTTTAAGTCTTATATTAATGTGTGCAATTTATATACTTCGAACACTCCCTCTGATCCTCAACACCAAGCAGTTACATGTAAACCTCGTAGTAGAAATCATGATATAGAGATGTATTCTTTGTATGTAGTTGATATATGAGCCAATTACAATGAATAACATATTCCAAAATATGCGTAATGGATAGACTAGCTACTGAGGATGTGTTAAAGAAATCAATCACACATGTCCGAGAAATCCGTTGACTACCAAAAGGGACTTACGCCTCTCAATATCTGGGAGGTATATATGATGAAGACCCACTTTGATCAATGCAAACAGAATTTAAGGATGAAGTAAGAAGAGAAAAATCACATGACTAAACTCACAAGTTGAGACAAAAACATGGATCATGGGTGAGTAGTGGAATCACACACAAAAATATGGGAATAAATGGGGAGAACTCCAAATTTAATTAACTCATGACTTGATCTCCTTCATAATGGCCTATACCCATTTACATAGAAAGGGGTAGGGTTACATAGAGAATCCCATCATGTAAGGAAGATGTTTTAGGTACAACAACAACAACAAAGCCTTTTCCCACAATTAAGGAAGATGTTTTAGGTACAACAACAACAACAAAGCCTTGTGTAGTGGAATCACACACAAAAATATGGGAATAAACTTACCTAAAACATCTTCCTTAATTGTGGGAAAAGGCTTTGTTGTTGTTGTACCTAAAACATCTTCCTTACATGATGGGATTCTCTCATGAGAGATGTTTTCGTCGTCCGCTGGAGTTTCTTCTCTAGCACCAATGGAGACAACAATGGAATTGGAGCAGGCGGTGTCGCCTACCATCTTTGCCTATGTAATGGTAGATGTAGATCATATAGTCGCAGGTATCAATGATAGCGTGATGGCACCGGAGCACGAAACATGTGTTCTCTTCCAAACTAGGGCAACGATGTCCCTTGATAAAAAGGCAACAATGATGGTGTTCGTGGCTCCTCACTACCAAAGGTTTCCCGCAATGGATTTTAAAACCATGGTGACGCGTTGTTGGCGTAGGAGCCATTTGCTCTACACTATATGGAAGCAAGTGGTGATGGTGGGGTTTAGGGACCATATGGTGGAAGTGAGTGATGGTGGTGGTGGTTGTACTGCAATGAGATAATAATGGAAACATTGGCTATCACATGGAGGAGGCAACTTCGAAGGTCAAGAGACATAGAAAGTTGTAGTGGTCTCTCATGGGACCTTCCCGATGATGCTGACGTGCGGTGACACACTCCTTGATATTCAGGTAAAGTCGACACTACATTGGGTGCTCTTCCTCATGCAGCCCATCAGGGCATGGTGGAGGCTGACAATGGCAGCCAACATGACCTTCAATGTTGTATGTGTCCAAAGGTGGTAAGTAAAGATATCATGTTAGGGCTTTGGACAACATGAGGGTCGATATAGTAGTATCTACAGGAATTGAATAAACTTTTGAATGAAGTTGTTTTTCTTCTTTCTTGTACTCATGTTTGAGTTATTATATCAACTTTTGCATTTCATCTGATGCATCTAGCATAGTTGAACACAATTTGTGAATGTCTCAAAATGAACTTTGAATCTTTAAACAAGAATTGCAGCTTTTTGAATGATAGGATTTTGGATCTCTCAACTTATGTTGATACAGATGATTATCAGCTAAATCTTCTTTCTTTTCTAGTTGTTTTGATTTGCCTTGTAGGATCGCTAAATAATAAGAACGATTTTGAGGACACACTTAACATCATTTGATGCAAATATTTGGGGATAAGGAATGAAGAGAGAAATCATGCGACAAGACTCATCAGTTGAGAGAGGAACATGGATAAGGAGTAGAATCACACATAAAAATAAGATGGAATAAAGGTGGAGGCTAACTCCATTTTTAATTAGTTCCTAACTTGGTACCCCAAATAGGCCCTTTATATAGAGAGGGGTGGGGCTGCAAGGTTACAAAATAAGTAAAAAAATATAAGGTTTTTATCATTGTGTCCTTAACTTCTGTGATATCAGTTATGTCCCTCCCTTTTTGTAATATAAGTTGTACCCCTGATTTCTTACAAAATTCACAATTTTGCCCTTCCGTTAGGTAAAGTAAGGGCATAACTGATATTACAAAAGGGCAGAATTGTGAATTGCGTAAGAAGTCAGGGGCACAACTGATATTACAAAAAAGGGAGGGGTATAACTAACATTGCAAAAGTTAAGGGCACAAGTGATAAAAATCAAAAAATATATATAATAAAGGGTAAATTACAAAAAGGGACCCCAAACTATTCATTGATTCCCAATCACGGATCTGATTTTCAATTGTAACAAAGAGGGTAATAAACTTTCAACTTTAGGGTTTCATGTCAACATAAAAAGGGTCGTGAAAGCTCGTAGAAGCCTGAATTTCAAATATAAAAAATAAGTTCAGATCCCTCTTTATTACATTTTAAAAATGAGGCCCGTAACCGGGAATCATATGCATAACTGGGGTTTTAATATTTTATCTAAAATCCTAACAAATCCTAATTGATCCCTAAAATTATATAATTAACCAAATAACAAACCCTAAATATTGAGATCTTGAATTGCTCTTAATTTATTAATCAAGACAAATAAATGACGGACTCAGCTACCAAAAACCCCAACAAAATCCAAGTTTGATTGCATGGTCATAATATGTGCTTACATCAATTATCATCTGCTTTAAAAAACTTATCTCATGATGAGTTACTTGATCATTGACAACGGTATAGGAAAAGTTTCCCGATCCTATTGGAAGAATTTCCCCAAATTATTGGATTTTCTTTCTAGTGTTTCTTTTCTATTTTTTTTCACTTGAGGATGTAACCATGATTATTCGCCGCATTTACTTAAACAAAATCTTCTAACTATGCACTTCCCAAATTTAACCCTCTTGTAAAGAACTTTTGTGTAAGGGGATTCATTGACACTTGTCTAAAACATCTTTCCTTAAATGATGGGATTCTCTCAAAAGATATATGCTTTCAATATTTGTTAGAGTTTCTTCTCCTCCCCACCAACAAAGGCGATAATGTATTTGGAGGAGCGGGAGGTGTTGTCTGCAATATTTTCCTATGTGATGGTAGATATGAATCGAGTAGCGGTGAGAAACCATAATGTGGTGGGGGCATCGAAGCCCATGTTCTTTTTTAAACTAAGGGCAACAACATTCCTTAGGGTAGTGAAGATGATGGTCGTAGATCCCCTCATTGTCAATATTTTCCTGCGGCAACCCTTGGGGCCATCGTGACATGTATTGTTTGTGTAGTAAGTCATTTGCTCTACACTCGATAGAAGCGAGCGGCAATAGTGTTTGGGGGGACCATGCGGTGGAAGCGAGCGGTGGTGGCACCACGACGAGGCAGAGCCAACACTGCCTTGGGTGCTCTTTCTCGTGCTGACCAGCAAGGCATGACGAAGGTCAGCGATATCGCTCACCATGGCCTTTGATGTTGTATGGATTCATGCAGTAGTAGGCAACCCTCAAGTTCTAGGCCAGGAAGGAAGGAATTAGGACAATGTGCTAGGGCATTTGATGACGCGAGGGTTGATATCACAAAATCTGGAGGAGTTGAAGGAAGTGGGTCGCTTTCTTCTTTGTTGTCCTCATGTTTAAGTTCTCGTGTGAACTTTTACATTCCATTCAATGCATCCAACATCTAAGTGTATTTGCAAATATCTGAAAATGATCTTTGAATTTTTGAATAAGAATTATAGCTTCTTAAATGGTAGGATGTTGAATCTTTAAACTTATGTTGTGAAGATGATGATCGGCTAAATCTTCTCTCTTTGATCAACTTGACAAGCATGTTAAGATTGCTAAATCGTGAGAATGGATTAGAGGTCATGCTCTTATACCAATTGTTGCAAAGGGAATTCAGGAATTTGAGAGAAGAAGAGAGAAATTATCAAACTATGAGGGAAGAATATGCAAAGAGGAACATAGATGAAGGGTAGAATCACACAGAAAAAATAAGATAGGAATAAAGGTCAAGAACTCCAAATTAAATTAACTCATAGCTTGGTGTCCTTCACATGATGTATTAGCCCCTTTATAGAAAGGAGTGTAATTACAAAATGAATAAAGAAAATATAAAAAAAATTCTAACAAATCACAATTGACCCTTAAGATTACTCTAACTTAACTAACCAAATTATAAACCCTTTGAGATTTTAAATTGATCGCAATTTACTTATCTAGAATAATTTACTCAAGATAACTAAAAAACTAAAAGAAACCCTAACTTGATCAAGGCCTAATCTGTGCTTGCATCACACATATAGTCAATAACCGCAACAATATTGGGAAGATCAGCCAAAGATGTGCACCTAGCCTGAAGTGCAAACATCAGATCTTATATGGTGGCATGCCACTACTTACGCAAAAGAACATTGTGTACTAACATGTTCCAGATAAGATGCTCAAAAAACTACAAAATGATGGAGTCAGCTGTTAGGGTATTTCATGGCATGCTTGGCAATTGGATGGAAAGTGTATTGACAGATGCTTGCCCTTGTGAATGACGATCGATATGATGTCAAGTTTGGTGAATGGAAGCATCATGTGGTATATATGCATCTTCATCATGTAAGGAACCATAGTTTCCAGATATTACATCAGCAACAACGCCCAACACAGGCACCGAGGAGGGGATAAAGTGTTACTTTCGTCTCATATTCATGTTAGAAGAAAGGAGTCTTCGTTATTAATCATAGGAAAACCCTAGGCTCTCTTATATAGGGAGAGGCCTTAAGGGTAAATTACATGGATGTCTAAATAAAAGAGAGAAATAGAAACAAGGTACAGAAACATATAATAATATTAGAAACTATCTCTACACTCCCCCTCAAGGTGGAGCATAGATGTTGATCATGCTCAGCTTGGATGTACATCTCTGGAAAGGTCCTCTGAGCAATGGCTTGGTGAATACATCGGCAGTCTGATCTCCTGAGCTAACATGGGCCGTGGATATCAATCCTCTCTGGATCAGGTCCCTGGTGTAATGGCAGTCAACTTCAATATGCTTGGTCCTCTCATGGAAGGCTGGATTGTTGGCAATGAACAATGCTGCCTGATTGTCACACTGAAGCTTCATAGGTAGAGGTACAGCTACATGTAGATCTTCTAATACGGAGCGAACCCACATCATTTCCGTGCTGGCTTGGGCCATTGCCCTGTATTCGGATTCCGCACTGGATCTTGCCACCACCGTTTGTTTCTTGCTTTTCCAAGAAACCAGAGAGCCTCCAACAAACACTGCAAACCCTGAGGTTGATTTTCTATCCTTAGGGCATCCTGCATAATCTGCGTCTGCACACGCTGAGATGGATAAATCTACACCCTTTCTGAATAGTAGCCCTAATCTTGGAGTAGACTTCGGATACCTCAGTATCATGTGTATAGCATCCATGTGAACCTGTCTGGGCTGCTCCATAAACTGACTCACCCGGCTAACCGCAAATGCAATGTCTGGACGGATTATAGTAATGTAGAGGAGTTTTCCCACCATCTCTCTATATCTCCTCTTATCCACTTCATCAGTATCATCATCATATAACTTCATGCTGGGGTCCATGGGGATGCTTGATGGTTTGCACCCATCCATACCAGTCTCAACCAGGAAGTCTGTAATGTACTTCCGTTGTGTCATCACCAAACCATGTGCATTCCTTGCAAATTCCAACCCCAGAAAATATCTTAGGGTTCCAAGATCCTTTGTAACAAACTGACGACCTAGGAATGCCTTCGCCCTTGCTATGCCCTGAATATCGTCTCCTGTAACAAGAATATCATCCACATAGACCATTATGACAACCGTACCTGCCGAGGACTTCTGGACAAACAACGAATGATCAGCATTGGACCTCTTGAATCCCTGGTGCTCAATTAGGTTGGACAGCTTCTGGAACCACGCTCGTGGACTTTGTTTAAGGCCATATATAGCCTTGTGAAGTCTACATACCATATGCTTCTCCCCCTCAGCAGTAAACCCGGGTGGCTGCTGCATGTAGACTTCCTCCTGTAAGTCCCCGTACAGAAATGCATTCTTGACATCTAGCTGATAAATGCTCTAGTCACGAACCACTGCAACAGACAGGAGGATACGGAGAGTCGAGTGTCTCGCCACTGGAGAGAATGTATCCATGTAATCAACGCCATATGTCTGTGTAAATCCTCGGGCAACCAAGCGTGCTTTGTACCTATCCAATGTGCCATCCGCATGATATTTGACTGTGAAGACCCATTTGCAGCTGACAACTGATGCATCAGGAGGTGCAGGGACCAAAGACCATGTGCCACGGGACTGCAAGGCCCCCATTTCTTCTTCCATAGCTAGTCTCCAGCATTCACTCTTCAAGGCTTCCTGGTATGTCCGTGGTATGTCCACGGAAGACAAAGCTGTGGCAAACTTCTGGAAATCACCTGTGAGTCGGTGGAAGGAAACCTGTGAAGCAAATGGATAGGATGCACACTGTCGTCTCTGTTTCCGAATAGCAATCGGAACATTCAGATCATCATCTGGGTCCACCTGTAAGGAGTCATCCTGCATATGCACCGAACCTGACCCGTCAGTAGTAACATCATCTGAACATACCTGAGGCTTAGTGATTGGCTGATCTGCTGTCTGAGCGGGACCTGACCGACGCGTATAGTGGTTAGGAAATGGTGATATGATTCGTCGTGGAATGGGTGGAGGTGGAGGTGGTGGTAGAGGTGGAGGTGGTGGTGGTGGTGGTGCTGGCATAGGAACTGACACAGGAGACGAGTCAGGTGGAAGACAAGCAGGTGGTGGTGGAACCAAAATATCATCAGCGGTGGTGGATGGTACCATTCTGTCCCCAGCTGGCGAGAAATACATAACCGACTCGAAGAAAGTGACATCCGCACTAACAAAGTACCTATTGGTAGTAGGATCATAACACCGGTATCCCTTCTGGGTTCTGGAATACCCAACAAAGACGCACTTGACTGCTCTTGGAGAGAGCTTGTCAAGTCCAGGAGATAGACGATGGACAAACGCCACAGCACCAAAGACACGTGGTGGCAGTGAGAATAGCTCCTTGTCAGGAAAAATAAGAGAAATGGGTATCTTCTCTCCAAGGACAGAGGACGGCATTCTATTGACCAGATAGCATGCAGTAAGGACAGCATCCCCCCAGAAAGAAATAGGAGCACAACTTTGAATCAACAAGGTACGAGTGATATCCAAGAGATGGCGATGCTTTCTTTCCGCCACACCATTTTGTTGGGATGTATATGCGCAGGTGGTTTGATGATTAATACCCTTCACTGACAGAAATTGAGAAAGAGAACGTGTACAAAATTCCAGGGCATTATCAGTCCGAACATATTTGACTGAAGAAGAGAAAACATTCTGCACTTCATTAATTAAATTTTTGATAACATCTCCTGCTTCAGACTTATTCTTCAGAAGAAAAACCCACGAGACACGAGAAAAGTCATCTACTACCACAAGATAGAACCTGTGCCCCTGGTGATCGGGAACACGACTCGGACCCCATATATCTATATGTAACAACTCAAAAGGGGAGCTACTGCTCCGACTCTGACGACCTGGAAAGCTCGACCTGTGATGCTTTCCTAACTGACATGTTTCACAACGAAACGACGAACTTGGAGAGATCTGGAGCAGAAGATGGCGCATCTTCTGGAGCGGAAGGTGACCAAAACGAAGATGCCAAATGTAAGGTGAGACTGGTCCAGCAGAGTGAGTGGAGATGCCAGCATAGGATTCCCGGACCAGCCGATATAAACCGTTCTGCTCAGAGCCACAGCCAATCACCTTGCCCGTGAGTATGTCCTGAAAAATGAGAGAAGACGGGTCAAATATAGCTCGACAATTCAAATCCTTTGTAATTTGACTAATAGACAGCAAATTCAGTAAGAACTCAGGGGCATGTAAAACATTCTGTAGCTGCATAGTGGAGGATAAGAAAACCTCCCCCTGGCCAACAAGGGGTGAGTGGGAACCATCTGCTATCTGTACTGAGCGACCTGGAGGAATAGCCCTGTAGGCATGTAATCTACCTCTATCTCGACACAGATGATGTGTAGCTCCGGAATCTACAACCCAGTCAGATATATCATGTGAAGGTATGAAGGCTGATGATCTACCTGAGGAACTGGCTGTAACGGATGAACTAGCAGAGGCTGTGGCAGCAATATCTGAAGAGCCACCAGATGAATCACCAGAAGACTGTGGCATAATATCACGGAGACGGGCCACGAGTTCGTCAAATCTATGATCTGCAGTAGACGGTAATGGAGACTGTGAGTGCTCTGCGACCCGTGCCGATGCTGGGAACCCATGCTTTGAGTAGCATGTCTCCTCTGAGTGTCCAGTTCTGTGACAGTATGAGCACATCTGACTTACTCGACCGCCTCTTCCTTGAGAGCCACGGCCACGTCCACGACCACGCCAAGAAGGTGGTCCACCTCTCCCACGCGAAGCTGCCATTGCAGATGGGGGTGGAGTAGAAGAGCTGGAGGAAACTGGAATACGACTGAGCCTCTTGTAGACATCCTCCACTGGAGGAATAACTGCATCTGCTAAGATCTGTGACCGTGCAGCATCATACTCAGGATCGAGGGCAGCAAGTAGAACGCCCACCATGGTGGCGTTCCGGAACGTCTTCTGCTGCTCTGGAGTAGCAGTCAGAGGAATGGTACTGTAAAGCTTCTCGAACATCCCTCTTAGGGATGTGTATAGAGAATGGAGAGGTCTGCCGGCCTGCTTCATCGTAAAGATGTCATGTTGAAGCTGCAACATCTTTGTCTCATTTCGCACCTGCGAATACGTAGCAGCAAGGATGTCCCACATTGCCTTAGCAGTGGGCTGATGGAGGACATCATTCGCTATCTCCATCGTCAACGTACCAGACAACCATACTTTTGCGTAAGCGTCATCGGCCTCCCATGAGGCATAGATCCCTGTCATCTCCGCAGGCTCATCCTCGATAAGAATGTGTTTCTTACCGTTTGATTTCATGAGGCTCATGAACTGCATAGCCCATAGCTCATAGTTAGACCCGTCCATCTTGACTATTGGCGCCGGACCTTTGAATGCGCCGGTGGAGGGCAAATCGACTTTCGATTCTGACATACTGCTGCTCGAAGAAGACGAAGGGAGAATAGACAATGTGATGAATGTCTACACCAACTGCATCGGATTTGAGTACGTGTGTAGACTTTTACGCACTCAAACCCATAAACCGGAGGAAGAGGGGTCTAGGGCACGCCTCCAAGGAAGCTTACAGCCCTTGAATCGCCTCGAGAACAACGTCTATGGACTGCTGGAGGCCACTGGAAACCCTACAGCGGCAGATGGGAGGTGCCGCTAGGGCTGGGAGGTGCCGCTGGGGCGGCTTTAGGCGGCAGTAGGGTGTCGCTAGGGCTTCGGGGGCCCGCACGGGCGGCTGGGCGCCGCTGGTAGGGGCGGCGGGCCCGCTGGAGGGTGCGGCTGGGGGCCGATGTGCGGCTGTGGGCCGCTGGAGGGTGCGGTTGTGGGCCGTTGGGCGGCTGGGGCCGCGGGGGGTTGCGGCTGGGGAGGCCGCTGGGGGTTGCGGCTCAGCGGCAAGGGGCTGTCGGAGGGGCGCCGGGAGCCGCTGTTGGGGCAGCGGCTAGACGAGAGAGAGCGAGCGAAGAGGAGGGGCGGCGGGTGGGGAAGGGAGGAGAGCCCTAAGGCGGCTCTGATACCATGTTAGAAGAAAGGAGTCTTCGTTATTATTCATAGGAAAACCCTAAGCTCTCTTATATAGGGAGAGGCCTTAAGGGTAAATTACATGGATGTCTAAATAGAAGAGAGAAATAGAAACAAGGTACAGAAACATATAATAATATTAGAAACTATCTCTACAATTCACAATAGGAGTGTTTGAATATTTTGTGAAAACATCCACAGGAAGAGGGATGTCTAGCGAAGATGAAATAACATGATATCGGTGAGTTGGCAAAATCGATAGGCACATGTTCTCTTATTCTCAAGTTTCGGCAATATTGCCAACAATAGAAATTCCCTTCAACTTTTTAAGGGAAATAAGACTTATATATGGGCGACTCCTTTCCCCATTGCACCCATATAGCCCAAGCTACCTTCCTAGTCAACATATATGCTAGGCAATTAGATCACTCCATGATCCAATTACCACATGCACTCATGTTATTCCTACATCGTGTAGTAGGACTTGATCATATCTGTGGGGTTATATAAAAAGCCACAAACTCCTTGTATTCAGTGAGAGATTACAATAGAATATCTTGCCCTAAAGGCTTCTCCTGTGGTTTCATCCTGCTCCTCGCGAAGTAGCGTTCCATGTAAAGTCGTGTGTTATTCATGATCGTTTATCTTTTTATCTCCGATTACGCTTTCAAATTACATTTTCTACATATGTTGTGTCAGCCACTTTACCTAGCAAGAATACTTCTGCTTACCAATGACACGTTCTCATTTGACATCTACCTCCGCATACACTATTTCATGTTGTGTCATCCCATAAATTTCTGTTGCCGCCAAGCTAGAGTATAAGTCCTATTAATTAAGAAAACACTTCTTTTCCTCTATTCAATATTTTACTTTTGGTTCCTTGTTATAATTGCATTTAGATGTGTGTGATCGTAGTCCCGCACCCAATCGTCATGGTCAAACCCTATATAAATGACCATTCTCGTTTATTTTCAGATTTTTATCGTTGAAAGGTAAGTCTAAAATCCTTGATGTTCTAAAAAAATATTTTAGAAATCAAAATTGGTTTCTTCAAATGGAATTATTCATTAAGTCGCCTACATTCACACTTCACAACAAACTAGGGTTGTTTAGAGGAAACATCAAACCTTAGTTATTGGGGCGATGCAGTTCTTACGACGTGTTACATGTTAAACCATATGTCATCTTCGATTTTGAACGAGTAAGTGTCCATTTGTCTTATGTTTCCTAAGGGGGGTTATTCATGGTTCCTCCTAAGGCGTTAGGGTGTATTTCTATTGTTCATCTTCGTAAACCATGTCGTGACAAGCTACGTTTTCGGGGTTATTAAATACTGTTGGGAAAATAAGAGTCCTTGTTTATTCCATCAGCCCTAGGCTCTCTTATATAGGAGAGTAGCCTATGGGTAAATTACATAAAGAGTCCAACGGGAAAGACAAATAACAAAAGAGATACATAAGTGAATAATATATATCTACACTCCCCCTCAAGATGGAGCATAGATATCAATCATGCTCAGCTTGGACGTGCACTTCTGAAACGGGCCTCGCAGTAATGCCTTGGTAAAAATGTCTGTTGTTTGATTCTCTGAACTAACATGGGATGTAGCAACGAATCTATGGACAATATCAACTCAAGCCGGTTGCATGCCGAGGACGTTGCTTCTGACGTCATGTTAATGAGGAGGAACTGGAGGGTTGAAGTGCAAACGGCGATTCGTATAGAAATATAGATCGACGATTGACTCGTGTACTCTATTTCTGCATATGTCAGAGTCACCAATACTGGAATGAGTCTCCTCCACAGAGTACTCTGGCCCACAACAAGTTGGAATTATGTGTAACATGTGGAAAACTGCTCCATTTCTCTGAACGGTCAAACAAAGAACGTCGTGGGAATATCCATGCGTAGATGTAAGAAGTAGATCACATTCATATGGACCTCGGAAGGATCTCGTACTGGAGTTCACGATCACTAAAGAAAGCATGGGAATATTCGTACTAGACTCCATGATCGTTGGAAAAGCCATTGGAATGTTCGTACGGGGGTCACGATCATTGAAGAAAGTCGTGGGAATATCTGTATTGGAGTTTGCAGTCGCTGAAGAAAGCCTTGGGAATATCCGTATTGGAGTTCACGATCATTGAAGGTGGGTGTTGCACTTAGTCTCTCTGGAGAACTCGGAGAAACTGGGTCACTCTAACATAGAGTGCCTCGAATAATGGTAGAGTCTGAATCTATTTGAATACTCTACACAATACCCCCTACCCCCACACCTTTCTCCCATACTTGTTGGAAAAAGATGATGTCAACCAAGTTGGGAGAAAAAATGAAGAGGGACAAAACATAATATTTTCCATTTTTCTTAAGCCGTCCTTTTTTCCTGGCTTTTCGCTTGCCCTCATTTCTTATGGGCCTTTTTCGCAATTATAACCTAGTTGGTCTTGAAATAGGACAAGAACATATCAATGGGCTCGTTAGGCAGAAATAGCATGCCCCCTCTTTATACTTTGTTTCTTATGGAAATATGTGGATCGCAATTGGGCCTAAAGAAGTAAAGCCCAAGTGAAACAGTTGTTCCTCTCAATTTTTTAGCTTTAAAAGAGGATTACTCCCCCATTGTTACATATGATTAGTGTTCCCCGAAGGGAACCATCGCCATCATCGTCTAGGAACTCCAAGGGAGGTGATCACAGGGAGAGGCTCCGATGGAGGAGCTACTGCTAGAGGGATCAAGGTTCAGGAAAGCGGTATGCGTATGCGTTCGGACTGGTCACTGAATACTGATTAAGCGGTATGCGGGGGCATATGCGGGGTATATGTGGTTCTAAGCGGTTTTCTAATTTTAAATTTAAAAATAAAAAAAATATCTATGAATAACATTACCACTGAAGTTATGTATCTAAGTGGAGTTAAAGAAGATCTAATAAAAACGGTTCATGTTAGATGGGTGTGCATATATACTTTTAATTGCCTCATATTTAATCACAAAAAAACATTTACCATAAAAACTTTACATTATATGATTCGTAATAACAAAACTTCAATACACATACATGCACTACATGAGCAAAACCTCAATCGACATATATAAAAAATATTCGACGATTCATTGCATATACTCATGAAAATAATACATGAGAAAAACATAAAACATTGCATATACATAACGGTATAATGCATTGCAATTATATAGAAATGCATGTCATATTCTAACAATTGAATGAAGAGGCAGAGTTACAGAATTAAGGGCCTGAATGAGAAGATTGAAAAGTTGGAGCTACTGGAGCAGTATGCGGGGCATATGCGGGATATGCGAGGCATATGCGGGGCATATGCAGGGCATATGCGGGCCGTATATGCTGGGAGGGCGCATAATGCACTGATTCAAGTAATCGGTGCGGTCTGCACACCGCACGGACATATGCGGCCGCATATGCGGCCCGTGCGGTCGATTTAGTGAACACTGAAAGGGAAGAGACTGTCGCATGGAGATGTGCCTCCTCAAGGACGTGACACCACCTGGAAGAGGAGGCGCCAAAGATGGTGTTATTGAATGAGGATGTTGTAGTAGTCAATCCCTATCTTGGCCTTGAAACCTTGATTTCGCACTCCGATCGAGGCCTTGAACAGCCCTTGCTTTATCGGCCTTGTTATTAAAAAACAACCCTTGCCGACAACTTCACAACATTGATCACCAGCAGTGATTGGATATCTCGAAGGCTTTGCAATCCGATGGAATTGAGAGAGATCGCAAGGTGATTTCCAGCGACTTGGGGGTGGGGGAGAAAATCAGGTGTGTGTTTTGGGTAACGGCTAGAGAGTAGGGTTCCGATCACACGTCACCTGGAGGTCTTTTTCTTCTTGCGGCTGCTACGCAGAGGTCCTGTGAGACCTCATCCAACGAGATGGTAGCGTTGTCTCAAGGTGCGCTAGTGGTGCTTGAAGCAAGGCCTTAAATATCGGATTGCGGTTTCGTTTCAGTGACTAGCCGAAACGAAATTTCGACCGAATTTCGGTTGAAATTTGATCCAAATTCCAATCATTTCGATCGGTTTTTCAACTAGGGCCCCCAAATTTCGGCTGATATAGGCCATTTCAGTTGCATTTTGGTCACCCACCGAAATCAAAATTCGGCTGAATTTCAGCGAAATTTGATCCCATGGCTCGAAGTCGTTCGTGAGGAGGAGATCTCCTGGATATTGTGCTTGCTAGCATAGTATGCGAGGGGAAATTTGATAGCGTTGCCTAAGAGTCGTGCGTGGAGAGATGAGTGTTGAACCCAAACTGGAGAATGCAGCCGATCAAGAGATGGTTGTGTAGAATTTAGAGTTTCATTAGAAGCCCTAGTATTTTTCTACATGGCAATGATGGCATGATCTTCAAGACTCTAGAATGACTCTCTTCTCGAATTTGAACAGAGCTGGAGGATCAATGAACATGAACATAATCAAAACAAAACTTCAAGAACAAATCCAAAATCAAGCATGTTTTGATACCATGTACGATCTCAGGAAATAAAAATACAATATTCAATGCACAAACCCATGAACAAAATCGCAAAATAGATCTCAACGTCATGGACGAAAAATAGCAATCAAAATATAATTGAATCTCCCAAAACTGGCTTGCCCCGATATCTTGTAGAAAACGTAATGCAGAGGCATAATCAAAGATAAAAACCATGAAGAACACACGAGTTTACATGGAACCGTACTCGGTGAGAATTATGAAACCACGGGAGAAGGCCTCTAAAGACGGATATTCTATTGTGATATCTCACTGAATACAGAGGGTATGAGGCTTCTTATATAGCCCCGCCAGTATGACCAAGTCCCACTCCTACATGATGTGGGACTAACACAGGTGCATGTGGTAAATGGATTTTGAAGAGATCCAATTAACCACATGCACGAACTCTCTAACAATGTAGGGAGATAGCGTCAAGATATAAATGCCTCCACTCTCATGGTCAGAATCAATCACTTGCTCCATAACAATATCATGAATGACAAGAGAAAAATGACCAAAAAAAGCTTTGCAATTCAGTTCCTTGGCACTCTTGCTAAAAAAATATAAACTCAAAGGAAATTTTAGAACAAAATGAATATTGATAATTTATATGTGGGATTAAATTGCACTTCCCCTTCACCTGAGACTAGTGAATGCCGACCGTCAACAACCAGAATACTTCATCATGAGGTTACAACTTGAAGGATGGAGAATCGAAAAGAATGCCCGTAAATGTATCGTGAGGCACAAGAATCCACAAGACAATGTGAGTCATCTCGAGAGGCACATGCAATCGAAGATTTTAGGTATACATGAGGGACCAGCATAAGTGACTCTCTTTGAAAGTCAATGGATGATGATGAAGAAACAAACTGGCCAAGAAGTGTGCAAAATATGTTGACACGTTGAAGAAGATCTTCATAGTCGAACATAAGATTATGATACAATACTATGTAGTCCCAATGATAACCTCCTTCTGATGGGCAATAGAAAGCCCCCCAAAGATTCACCCAATGCGTATCATCAACACATCCTTGTTTTCCACAAAACTACACTTGAGTGTGACCCTTTCTAGGAGTCCCCTATCACAAGTAGGACCATAGGTGGATGTCATATTGTGTATGTAAGACGGTAAGCTTAAGGAACAACTAAAGTTGCACAATCAGAAACTACTCAAATGACTATATGCCTCTAGATTAGGCATTTCAGCCAGGGCCCAAGGCAAGCATCTATGCTTGCACAAACTCGTATTCAAGATCAAGATTTCAAAAAAGTTGACGATCATATGTTACGCTTGATACTCTCGTTGTCTCGGATAGTTGCAGATCATGACAAAAGAGTTCAGCCACTCAAACGCATCCTTTAAAGTAAAATTGTAGTACACCTATACCATACTAACGAAGGAGAGTGATGGTGTGATGGACTTGCTCACATTCTTTCTCGTGGGTACATATCCTCAAGTATCCCAAATCTCTTTAATGGTAAAATAATATATAGTCACATCCATGATCCTTGGGATAGTGCAATCCATGAACTACTCGTCGCAATCGCATTATACTTTTTCCATGTTGCCCGTTTCTCAGGCCTTCCTTTTCCTCTGGTATATGCCTTGTGATAATATGTTCCTCATCTAGCCCTTTTGTCACAGAGACAAAAAGCTGAGTCCAACAAGAATAGTTGGATTTATTCAACTCCGTCGCACCAAAGAATGGGTATGGGTTTGGTTACCAAAAGGAGGCTCCAAACATCGTGTGATTTTTTTAGAAAGCACGCATCATATGATTGCTCCTAAATTAGAGGTGTGTGCCACATTGACAGTCTTAAGCAATCATCAATGCATGATTAGAGAGAGAAAACGATCACCGATTCACACCATATGCAAGAAGATTCCAATCAAAGGAATCTCATGGAAATTCTAATAGCACCAATTGAATGGGAACAAAGAGATGATTGATCTAGAAGTATATTGTTGTCAGAGATGGTCATTGGAGAAATCATAAAAAAACCATCAGCACTCATTTGCTGACTGGACAGATGTGGGCTGTTGTTGAAATAAAGGCACCACACAGAAGCTTTCTTGAAGGTCACTCCAATGGAACGGTCTCTCAGCTGAACGATACAAAGCAATGGAGTGCTAATGGCCGGCCGCAGGTCACGTATGGTGACTGCCAGGACTGCTTTAAAAGTCTGTCGATCACGAGGAAGCGTAGGTCAGTCTGCCCCCTCGAGGCCACTCCAACAGGAGGGCTCCGGCTCTGATCTGAGCTTTGTGGTGACATGTAGGATACAATCCTAGGATGGGTTGTCAGAACACCACCACTATGAACAAAAAATCTGCAGCAGAAAATCTTATTTGATGAAGGGGGAAAAGACAAAGAAGTATCAACCACCAGTCTAAGACCACAGCTCCAACAGCAAGTTGAGAATTAGGGAATGGCTCAACCTCATCGAGAACCCCAGTCCTCTGTTATAGTGAGAGGTTAGGAAAGTTACAGGCAAACAGTTCTTTAGAACAAAATAACAGAAAGAAAACCAAAATAACAAAACCGAAAAGAAAAAGTCCAGTGTTTATTCTTGATACTTTGTCGTATATTATGTTCTTCACCTGCATGTTGTGTGTGTGTGTGTGGGGGGGGGGGGGGGGGGGGGGGTTAGTGCGTGCAAAAGCACAGGTTAAATCATCCAAGGAGAAGCAAACAAACCTTCTTGATGCTTCCACCCATGTGAAGGGAGTTCAGAAAATGTTTCAGGGTGAGAAGCTGTATTGCCCAGCTGTTTCCTTTTCTTACGAATCAGGAATGTCAAGATTATCAACAACATAATAGCCACCACGGTGATTGCAATGCCGACCTCTTGCATTAATCCAAGCCGGTATGGGTGGTGATGCTCCCTAATAGAAATATCGGTTAGGGGATGAGCAGCATTTTCAGAAGATGCCGGACCAGGAGAAGCTTCAGTTGATGATGATGATGATGGTGGTGGTGATGGAGGAAGATTCCCTGAAATATTATTACCTGGCGAATGCACCTTTTTAGGGACAGACCACAGTTATAAACACAAAAACTGAGGGATGCAGTTAGACATTTCACAGTCTAATGTCCAAATTGTTATGAGTAGTAACAGAAAAATCCTCCCAATATGTAAATATGTGCATAGTTGAGTACTAATATATGACAGATTTAGAAATTTCAAGTCTTTCCTAAAATCGCAATATAGAAATACACATTAACTAAAATTGGAAAAGAGATGGACGAGGCCAAATACGTAACGTGAGCAGATTAAAGAAACTGGGGCAGCAAGATCACACAAGATTTACGACTTTAAGTAGGATAGCTGATATGCATATGAAGCTTTGTAACATTAGAGAGACTTTTAATCTAATCATAAATTCTGAAGGTTATTATTAATCTTTGCCAACTTAAGAATTTAATTGATGCACATGGTTCGTAACTTCGTAGAAACAACCTCTTGTAGGCAATAAAAAGCCAGGTAATTCTGCTTACAACATCCCCAAGGTGGCCTGACATTTCCCCAACCCCAGCATAGCGGAAGCTTAGGCACCATCTTACCCTTTGAATTGATGCATATAGTTAAAAGTCCACCCAGGAATCTATTTATGAAAACTTATTAATTGACTTTCTTTTGTTTGGTACATGTGAAGAAGCTTCAATTTGAGTTCTGACGGAGAATACAAACAGTGCTAGATTTCCAAGAGCTGAACGCATAAGAAGCTTTGTGATTTTTTGGAAACATCTTGATCTCAACAGCCAGAAGCACCATTGAATCTTTTGTTTTGTTTTGTTTTTGAAATTAAAAAGGGCCTCCACCAAATATGTGTATGCTTAAAAACTTCACCATTAATCACCAAAAATTGTATAGGCCGATTAGAGGGGGGGAATACAAAATTACACGCTCCAACTCTCAGCTAGCGCCTTCGCATACGCCACCACATTCACCAGAAACACCCACTTTGAAGAAAAAAAATCACCCCATTTATGGCTAACCAAAGAGCCCAAATCATAACCACGCAGGTCGTTCGCTCCTCTATACCATGCCAATCAGCACTTCCGAAATACCATCACAGGACACCAAGGGACACCCAAGTAACTCACAAGCCTCCACCAAGCTCCTACACCTGAAGAAAAGGTGCTCCGCATTCTCAACATTCTCCTGACACCGACAGGAAGCAGGATCAGCTGTCTGAACAAACCGAGCAAATTTGTCGCCAGCCAACAATCTTCCCCTCCTAAACAGCCACATAAAGACCTTCACGTACGCAAGAATTTTCCACCTCCAGATTCTTCTACAATCAGCCAATCACCCCCAGGGCCATTGAATCTTTTGAAGGCCAGAAAATAGCCCTTTCATATGGTTATCGATGGGAACATTGAAATAGATACAAAATGTGAAGAAGAAAAATGAGGCAGTCAATGTGCTGACCAACTTTGCAGGGAATGGGCATAGAAGACCTGATGCAACAGCTATAATGAAAGTTTTACATAATTTGTGCTAAGCATTGGTTGCCCTGGAGATTTTGACTAAAAAAATAGTTCACTTAAACAACTCCACTAGCTACAAAAAAAAGATTGATACGTCAATCTGGAGATTAGCTGATTGCCGCAACCTCATAAGAAAGATGTTTTCGTCTCTCTCTTGGCCAAAACTTAACAAGCATGCTAAAAGTTCGAAAATTGTTGAATTGTATTTGAGATGTGTTTGTTATCCATGCTAATGGATCATGGGTGAGGATCCATTTAACCTCGTGAAACTATATATAGCTTATTCCCCCTTCTTTTGCTATGGAAGTGAAGACAATCCTAGCCGCTTATGAGTGTTAGGGTTACCCCTTAAGTGATTTTCATGTTCCATTCAGGACTTTCCATGTAAGTCATCATACTTTCTGGTTTGATTGTTTATATTGTTTTCTAGAAGGTATTAGAATTTATCTATTCGAGGACAAGAGGTTTCCGTGGTTACTCTCCATATACTTAAAACACGTTGAGGGTTCCACAAATATGGTTTCATGTGGTTTGAGACATCTCCCCATGCTTGGTCGGGAATTCGACCTAGAGCTTTATGGATGTCAGGAGATTTTTGGTGCTGTTCGAAGTACCTCTTAGTCATCAACTTTATTAATGTAATCGATCAATCTCCATGACTTTGATTAATAAGCTTAATTGAGGATTTCTTCCAAGCCAACGCTATGATCAAATACTAGTCTTTGGGTGATCGATCAATCGATTTGTCTGTATTTAACGAGGCCTGATGTGATCGATCAATCTCCTAGATGTGATCATTTTTCAAGTATGATTGATGACCTCCTTCCAACTAATCAATCGCTGTGCTACTATTATTTCGAGGGGTGGTCAATCACCTCCTTCAAATCGAGCAATCAATTACCACTTCTGTCGATTGTATGCTCGATTATGTTCCTCTTGATTGATCATAGATGCTCTCCGGCCGTGTTTGATGGCATCTAAGAAGAAAGTTGACAATGTCGATGTGGAGGGCCGAATAAAGATAGAGAGTCATCTGATTCAAGTAACAAACATAACGTTGATCAAGGACAGCTATCTTATCTAGTATGATGTTATGGAGATGGCCATTGTTGGCCGAGAAAGAAGTGTGTATGTCAAAAGAAGGAAGCCTAAACATGATGATAAGATCCTTCAATGGTAACATGAGAATGATCGAGTTAAGACTTGGATTATCATGTTGTCTCAAATGATTCAACCTCACATCATGCGGAAGAAGACCATGTGGTTGATCCTTGAGAACATATACAACTAAAAAAAGAAAGACACGTGGAGTTATCAACTGAAAATAGAGATGTACAGTCTACTAAGGTTCCATCGTGTCCAAATTAGAAGAATCGGACTACCACTCTGAGGAGTCATGGAAGTGCGGTGATTAGAATATATTTTGAATCAATAAGTGCAAGTTCCAAGCATTGCAAATGTTTATAAATATATTTAGATAGAAGAGCAAATGATAATCGTGATTAACCATATTGATGACAACAAGAATAGTGAACCATGAGCATTCCATTACAAGAAGCATGAATATTCCATTGACTTCCGATGGGAGCTCCATCTAGAGTCCGCAAAAATATGACATTGACGGTCTCGAAAAAAAATTAATGTCAAAAAATGAAAGGAAAAGAATGGTAAAAAGAAAAATATTTACCTTGTGTTATTTTCCAACTTGGTTGATTGTCCTCGTTTTTTGACTAATATAGGAGAAAGGAGTGAGAGAGTAGGCATAACTTTTATTTTGCTTGAGATAACTTTATCTTATGTATATCCTCCTTTACGCATGGCCCCAGAACGAGATCTCCTTTTTAAGGCTCATGTATGAGAATCATTCTAGAGGTCTTTGACTCCCTATACGAAATAAACCCATTTTTTGAAATCCTCGAACGAGAGAAGCTACTCTTGCTGCTTATGTATGGGAGAGGCTCTTTCTCAAAGTTTTTCTGTAGAGAAGAGGCATGCTTTCAATATCTTCGTTGGAAAGGATCATTCCACTTCTGATGTGTTTCATCAACTCTTACAGTCCTTCTACTACTTGGAATGGACTTTAATTGTTGTTGCTTGGGATCGTATCAAACTTCTACAACTCGTCAACTTATTACATGAATATCAACACTCCAACACACCTATCACCACCAATCATCTTCATCAGACATCAAGTCCAAGCATGGGTCTCCTCCTAAATGTTACCTTCTCCACACAACTCTCCATCAAACAACAACTACTTCGAGTGAAGATGTATTAACTATTTGTTTTTATAAAAAAAAAAGTTGCAGTTTTTCCAACTCCAGCTTGAGAGTGTGTTGGATTGGAGTTTTTTTCTTTAGATAGTAATTAGATCTCTCCAAAATCCAATTACACTACCCCCATGTTTATTCCAACATTATTTAGTGGACTTGGGTGTTTTATGTGTCTATATAAAGAGCTACAGACCTCTTGTAACCCTTAAGAAGTTTTATATAAACCATAAGCTCTCTTCATTTGTGGAGTAGGACGGTCATCGTGGCCATTATAAACTATGTAAATATTTGTGAACTTGTATGTGATATTGTAAATATACTTTTATAGATTTCTACCCAAGCAATAGATGACAATACAGACTATCTTGACTCAATGCATATTCATCTGGTTATTGATCACATATGCTCGATCACGAGTCATCAACACTCCAACGAGCCTCCCTCCTGGAGAACTCTGGCTCACAACCTAAGTCTCATGCAAGCAGACGAACAAGAGTCTATCTTTTGAAAGCTCAAACAAAGGTAGAGTTTGAAATCACGTCTCTCATATTTACCTTTCTAGAAATCTCTAACGTATAGTCTAGTTTTATCCACACTGGCAGACAAGAACATCTCTTTGGAGAACTCAAACAAGTAGAGTCTGAAAAACTTTGTTCCAATACTCGCATTAACTCGCATGCTTGTTAGAATCCAACCAAGATGGGGGGAAGATGCATATAATATTGAAAAGAACTTCTATTTTTCTAAGTGCACACAATCTGCTAGATATTTTTCTCGTTCATTATTATTTTTTCTTCAATCCTTTTTTTGTTTGGATTTTTTAAAATAAAAAGGGATGACGCACCCTCGGTAGGAGCTCATCCGGATAATCAAATTATTATTAATAAAATATATTTAAAAATATTCAACTAAGAGTCGCACAACATTCATGTGTGCCCAACTAGGTTTTCAACATATTAACTCTTATCCTAGAAGAATATCACATTCCTTGCAAACCAAATTTCCTATCATGTGGCAACAAATCTACTCCAATCTTTACCCCAGATCGGTATATTATGGCCTCAAAGCTTTTCCAAGACTGTGCATGTTGAAGAATCGAACATGCCACCTCTCTTGACCTGTACAACTCCGATGGAGGTGAAAAATAGATGGTCAATGTCATCTCCCTCCCCTCCACAGATAAGGTGGGAAACCTACGAATTAGTAACAAAATTTGTTTTACACACTCTTGTCATCAATCTCTTCCTCTAGAACAACCACGTGAAGATCTCTATCTTCGAAGGGGCGCCTACATTCCATAACAACCTACAGTATGAGGCTATCTACCACTAGTCTACATATTTACAATATCTTGCATGCCTTCTTTACAAGTTTATTGTGAACAACAAAGTTACACCATTGCTGATGGATCGAGAAGATCTACTTTTTTTTCAAAATTTGTTCCCTTTTTCATTTTTTTTCTTTTTCCCTGTCCATTTCTTTTTTTATTAAAATTTGGTCTCGCGGAAAATAAAATATTAGAAGAGAACATAACTCCATCCTAAAGCCCATTTTGAAGTCAATGAGGACAATTACTTCTTCTCACTTACGATGGGCCCTTGTAAGGGAGGAGGCCAAGTGCCTACTCATTTCTTCTTCTTCACAATGAGTAGAGATCCGTGAGTTGGAGGGTTGGAGCCAAACCAATCAACATGTTATGGTTATCGAATCCATCTCAACATGAATACCTTCTGACTTACAACGAATCGTATTGTCTTGCAACATACAGGAGTCTTTCTTTCTTACCTCGTGCATATGGACTTACCATTGTACACATTGGTGTTGGGGATAAAACAGATTAGGATGCGCAATCAACCACCACAAAAGCATGTAAAGAAGAGGATAGGTCGATCACGTCTCACAACCACTAGAGAAGAAAATTCATTAAGAAGAAGAGCAAGTATAACTCTCTTCATCCGTATGTGATCTCTTCCTTCTCTTCTTTCCCTCTCTCACATTGTTTCCTTGTGTTATGTTGTGATGTTGTGGATTCGAGGCCTTAAAGGTCAATTTCGCTAGCATATTGATGACTTGGGGAAATTCAAATATAGGCGACGTGTCGCCGATATTTTGCCCATTTGCAATCGAAATCATAAAAATGCAAAGAAGTCCGGTCAAATTTCATTGCTGTGTTTTCAAATTTCACCAACTTGGGGAAATGGAAATTTCGCTGAAATTTCGAGTCATTTGTGGAAAGTCTTCACCTATCCTCTTTATATAGGCTCGATTACAATCTTAGATTGACTATGACAATCAATCTCAATCAATCAATATCCAAATGACATTGACTCAAATCTAATCAAACATCCTTCGATGATTACATGGAATCCAACTCTATCGTATTAGGACTCTAATTTTCCCAATTATAATTTGAATACTTAACTCGCCTCAGCATAGATAGGCAACAAAACCTCAATTGCATTCTCTTTTGTATACTTGGTCGACATGGTTGCACCTTTGAGTGGCGTATCGGATCTCTCAGTTGGTTTTTTAAGGATGGGATGAATCTCTAATAGAGGCCCATCCAAGACTCGCCTCTAAGATTCGAACCCTGGTCTCATGTGTGGTAGACACCCACCACTACCAACAAATCATTCATTAGGTTATTATCTCATCGGTTGTTGCTGCCTTTCCGGCCTTTTTTGGCTAGAGTTGCAGTTTGTTCCCACAATCATCACAACCATGATCATCGCAAAACCTTGTTCCAACCCACTAGCCCTCTTTTCTCCAGTATCATTACAATCACTTATCACTGCCACATAGGTTTAGCATGATTTATTCATTGGACCTACAGCTGCAATATGGTCCCACAACCTTGTTACTTTGTGATCTTGTGGCTCGCTACTGCTTTTTTCTAAGCGACTAATAAAAGCCAAGAACTCGAACAAAATAACAAATCGAAATAACCAAACATCAAGATGGTGATCTTAACAATCAATTGGATCCAACATCATGTTGAAATATGACATAGACATATAAAATGCAGCCAAATACAAGACTATCAGTAAGAATGTCCCATTCTAAGTGAGCAATGGCCTAATAACTATTTTTGTGGATTGATTCTTCTCAATGATATATGTGATACAAGGACTTAAGGTATAGGACCCACAAGCAAGGTAGGAAATATCGATATCAGTATCGTATCGATCCGCCCGAAAAAGAATATATCGGGATATATCGCCGATTATCGACGATATCGGTGGAATCATCAGAAATGGATCAAAAAAGCCATTTTTTATTGTTTTTTTCATAAATTAAGATCATTCAAGATATAAAAACAGCAGATAACCTACAAATACACGCTTATATCACACATATCGATCATTTATACCCCATACATCGTACATATCGGTCATTTTTACACTATATATCGGTCACATCAAACGTATCATTGTTAATGTTGATTCTTGACTTATAGATATTGGAAATGGATTTCATTCAAGTTCTTATAATATTAAATAACTTAGAAATATACACTTAGATGACACATATAGATCATCTATGATCCTTATATCGTACATATCGGTCATATCAGGTACATAGTGAATGGCATTGAGATGAGCCATTTAGTTAATACAAATCACCGTAGAATCTTGTTTTCGATATCTAGAACATGAGATCCGATTTTATTCTTTCAAAACTTAACTTAATTTCACAACATAACTCAGAAACCCCAAATTAGTTCCCTAAATATCTCACTATATTATAGATCTAATTTTTAATTCAGGGATTTAATTGATTACTAATTTTTAGTTAACATAAAGCATAAAAAATCTTGTTTTCTATGTCTAAAACATGAGATCCAACTTTATTCTTACATAACTTAACTTAATTTCACAACATAACTCAAAAATCTCAAATTAGTTCCCTAAATATCTCACTAAATACTTCAAATCTTATCAAAAAAAAAAAGAATATGCATGACCTAACAACTATGAACAATCCCTAACAAATTTCACAAGTTCAACAAAGAAATTCGAGTAGATCTAAATGTTACCTCAACTCAAGGAAGGAAGGAAGACCTTTGGATAAGAACTTGGAGGAAGAAGCGGTCAAAATGGGAGATCTAGACTGAAATGAGGCAATTTGGGGATGACATCAGTGGATTTCCATGTTGGCAGATTCCTCATATCAGTGATATATCGCCGACATGCGATATATCATTGATATATCGGTCAAATACCGATGATATTCGATAAAAGGATATACAGTCTGATATCGATATCCCCTCCCAATCGATACCCGATTTATCGGCGATATATCATGATATGGCCTGATATGCCCACAAGCACCCTACTCTCCCAGAATAGATGTAGAAACTAAACGCATAAGACTGCATATGGTGCAGTGTGGAACTGAGAATTAAAGTAAAATTAGGGAACCGGCCCGTCCAATTTTGTCCAATTAGGTCTTTCATCCAATTAATTAGAGAATAATTAAATTAGGATCAAGGTAATACAGTTAATTGAGTCTATTAAATTTTTTTATTTCTAATTACGATAAGGAGATCGCTTGTGATCTCCAATGAATTAGTGAAATGGTTAAGAGTCAATTAGGATTTTATTTGATTTGAAATTTTGTTCACCTTCTATTTTTGTAATTTCACCTCTCCAATGTAAAGGGGATGGTGGACAATATAATAGACAGTTGAAGTTGAATTACAATTGAGATTTATCTCATTTATCTCTCTCCTCCCTCCATATGATCTCCGCGATTCTCCCTAATCCCGTGCCACGGGCGCGTCCCCCCATCCTCCAACTTTCTTCCACCAATTTTTTTCACCGTCAAGATTCGTGTCTGCATCAATTGCTATTAGAGCATAGCCTATAGATCGGCCACACAATGCTCCAGGTTTGTGTTGATATGCAAGTTTTGGTGAGACAAATGCGAGATCCGTGCAACATTGAATCTTCGATACTGCAACTAAAGGAGAACGTTGTTAAAGTCGCTACTAAAAAAGTTGCCGAGTAACCACCTCTCGTCCCCGAAGTCGTTGTCCAGGAAGTTCCCTGACCTCCACCTCCTTCTTTGCCTCTATATCCAGACACGCCCCATCCTCGTTGAAAGCCGTAGTTGTACCACCACCACCTCTGCCAATGCCACAACCGCCACTCACACCCACCTCCCAGCACTGTTGTCTACAATTTAGTGGCCCTCACTGCCGACATTGCCCCGATATTACCGGTGTCGACCCCAACAAAACCCCCACAGCCGCACGTTCTGCAACTGTCATCGCCACCCTTTTTAGTATAGGCGCGCCGATGTTTGTGAGAAGAACGAAAACCATAATAACTGTTGTGAGGTAATGCAAGGAATTGAATCCCAGTGAAAATGGGATTTTGGTTGTTGTGGGATTTCTTTATTTGTACAGGGAATCATACTCTCCAAGGGAAAGTCCAAGTGAAGGAAATTTTATGATGCAACACCTCATCCAAAATCTTTTTATTTATAGGTTAGAAGTGGGAGGTATTTAAGGAGAAGACTGCTTCTACTTGAAGGAGTAGAAAATTTACATGGAGCCCTCTCTTTCTATAATAATTATAAAAGGAAAATTGAGGATGAACACAATGTTTGCAATTTGTTTGATCAAATCATGTAAATCTGCCACTCAATGCATCCGAAGATCGGTCATTCGTCAAGAGATGAACTTTCAGAAGCAGCAAAGAGCTGATGCGACATAGAACAAATGACTAGGGCAAATTAGGACATACGTCCGTCTCCTTTTCCCCCCTCCCTCCAACTTTCTTCCACCAAATATTTTTTCAACACCAGAATTTATGTCTGTGTCATCATACTACAATGCAATTTAATCGACTCAATTTATATGGATATACCGTCAAAAAAGTAATGACTTTCGTTCAACTATTCAAATAATCCAATTATATGTCAAACAGTAGAGGATCCGATGTCATTGGAAAAGGCTAAAATAGGATGCCCATTCAAAGTATTCAAACCCCTTGTGTGCTTGACTTTCAGGTGATTAAGAGGGAAGAACATAAATCAAACCTGTGAATGGACCAATATTTCGCACACTGAAGAAGCAGCTTGCCAAGTCAACAGGGGAGGCATGGGCATCTTGATTTGCAAGCGTAACAAAAGCTGCATTGCGGCAAGTACTTAATGTGACATTATCATCGACACCTATGAGATGGTGAAGGTATGCAATAACAGCATTTATGCACTTTCTACAACTAGTGTCATCAGACAGAGGCATTTGGCAGTTTTTCACAACCTTGGTAAAATTAGGAGCTTGTAGCATTTCCAATACAGTGGACCTTCCCTTGCACTGATAATTAGCCACAATTTTTAACCCCAGACCACAGGAGGAAGTAGCACTAGCATTAACTCTATTTGATGTCAAGATTTCTGATACAGAACTAATGCACATATCCGAGAATGCAGGTGGAACCCCCAGCTGACCTGTCCCAGCTGCGTATTTGGCAACTGAAACTGCAATAAGTGCATTTATATAGCGGCAACATTTTCCTCTTTGAAATTGGTCGGAGCAAGTGGATACTACCGTGGTGAAATTAGACCAGCTAAAATCCAATGGACAATCTGCATGACAAAAATAAAAGGATGGAAAGATTTTAGAGCCCCCTGTGTTGCTGTAGTAAAAATGCAGGAATGAAAGTGCTCTAATAAATGACAAAACATTGCAGACAAGAGCAACCGTGTTAGATTATCGGGGTGAAAAAAGTTGACAGACTTTGCAAGGTGTGACTAACTGGAAATCCCGAGCACCCCGCTGATAAGAACTTGACGCTAATACTCGACATCCATAACTTACAATCAAGTCCAAAAGGTGGATAGATTACTTGCTTTAATGTGGAATCACAATTGACTTTGCAGTACTCCGTTCAGAAATGGTTGTAACACGCATATGGATTACCACCCATTACTTATGATGCATGTTGAATTTGGGGATGAGAGGAAAAGGTAGAAGAGTGTGACGAGCTCCGCAGGTCATATATAAGCCCAACTCCAATTTTCATACAAAAACATATTAGCCCCTAGAAGAAGGTTGCTTGCAAAAGAAACCGATAAGCCAAAATGAAATCTTTATTGGACTCTAATTGATTGACTCATAATAGACTCCCAATTAAATAAAATATTAAATAATCTATCTTAATAAAATAATGCAGTGGGACCCTAAATTGAAACTCTTATATAATAGTTCAACCCGTAATTTCATCGAACACATAATTTGGGATCGAATTAACCTAGCAACAAAGGCTTAAGAAACCAAGATTTCGCATCGAATGTTATTTCCAAAAAACCGCTTGGCACATTTTACATCCTAGTTTTATCCCAGTTAACATAAGTTCAACACTTTGCCGGATCAGTTTGATATTAGTTTCATGTTAAAATGGACAACCATCCCCGAGTTCAAATTCTACATCAAACCCAAGGTTGTATCGTTCTTAAATACACTGTGGAGCAAAGATCCAACAATGCTGATCCGGATGCACTACTAATTGAAGCTAATAAACACCAAACTCTTGCATAAGATCAATACTTTTCAGTTACTACCATAATTGCATCCATTATAAAAACCACCAACTCTACTAGATAGACAAATCCACAGCACGCATTTCCACCACCAGCAACAAATACAAGAAAAACCCACATCCACATTCCTTCCATTTCCACGTTTACCACCTCCAGACCTACAACCCACAAAAACCCCACCTCGCAGAAACGAGCCTGGACTCCCCACAACACCAAGAACCCAACGAAAATCCACTACCCAGAATGAGCCACCGGACCTGAGGCGAGCACGGGAAGGTTCCAAGCTCCAGAGAGAGCCGCCGCGAGAAAAAGCAGGTGAAGCACGCTGTGCATAGCCGGGAGCGGGGTGTGGAGGCGCGTTAGGGGCGGTGGAGAGGGGGTTTTACTCAGTGCCGTGGGCAAGGAGCAGGAGAATAACTAGTGTGTGGGGGTGGTGTAGGACCGTAGGAGTGATGGTGGGAGTGTGCTGTGGGGGCTATTTTTAGTTTTTTTTATTAATTAATAATGAAATCATATGGGGATAATTTTAAATTGGCGTAAAAAAAAGCCTTTGACTCTATGGGTGTGTTTGGTTGTCGGGTTAGCTCGATTAAATCGAGAGAGGGTAAATCGATTTTGTATTTTTGTATTTGGATGGAGGGTTAGAGGTTGAGTGGGTTTGTTGTGATGTGATTGTATTGAAGTTTGGAAAAGTGTGTAGGTATTACGATGTGATTGTATTGAAGTTTGTAAAAGTGAGTAGAAGTTGATTAGTTTATACGTTTTAGATGGTATGATGGTATAATATATATTATTTGATGGAATTTGATGAAAGAGAAATTGTTTATTTAATGAATAAAAAAAGAGATGAGGAGGGGGCCCCACAAGTGAGAGAAATGGTGGATTTTGGGGGTAAACCCCCCAAGGGGTGGTTAACCCCCAACCGAATAGGGTCTAAGGGTCCGTTTGGTTACTCGGTTACCTCAGGGTAACCCAGTTTACCTCCTTTATTTCTTGGGTTGGACCTCCATCACAAATAATGTGGCATCACATCACATTCCTTATTTCAACTCTTTCAACCCACATAACCATCAAAACAGCTACTATTCGCAGGAGGTTACACCGATCCACCCCATCCTAGTAACCAAACAGAGGGGCTTGTTTGGTAACTGGATTGGGTTGGAATATCCTCTTGTGATTAATAGATGTTTAGATAGTTGGGAGGGTTGGAATGATAAATGCGATGTGATGTGACATTGATTATGTGTTAGATTAATTTTTTAATGATTATAATATATTTTTTATGTCAATTTTCTCATTTGAACATGGTTAAAAAATATTATATCAAAGAATTGCAAGGTTCATACAAGTAATCTCAACCTAGAAATGTAGGGTGGAGCTGGGGGTATGTCGGAGTACCTTGGGTACCTCGGCAACCAAACTTGCCCTAAGGCACATTTGGTAACTGGGTTGGGTTGGGGTAACCCCCTGTGAATAGCAGTTGTTCGGTTGGTTAGGAGGGTTGGAATGATAAATATGATGTGATGTGACATTGAATATGTGTTATATTAACTTTTTTAATGATTATAATATATTTTTATGTTAATATTTTTATTTGAGTATGGTTAAAAAAATATTATAACAAAGAAATTGTACGATCTATATAACTAATTCCAACCCACAAATGTAGGGATAGAGAAGGTAGTATGTCAGATTATCCCGGGGTAACGTGGCAACTAAACAAGCCCTCTAGGTTGGGTTGGGTTGGATTGGATTGGGTTTGAGTATCCTCCTATGAATAGTAGTTGTTTAGATGGTTGGGAGGATTGGAGAGGTTGATTATGTGTTATACTAATTTTTTAATAATTATAATATATTTTTTATGTTAATTCAGGGTAACCTGGCAACCACCACGTCCTAAGGTCTTGTTTGGTTGCTGGGTTGGACTGGGTTGGGTTGATCCTCCTCGTAGTTTACTATTCATAGGGGTACATTTCCTATTCACGTGAGTACCCAACCCAACCCGAGCGGAGCTTCCCAACCCGCGCCCCCATTTGATGTGAGCTTTTTCCCCGAATGGGCATGGCCCATCTCAATATGCCCGGTCAGGGCATGCTAGTTCCGAAATTCCCTGTCAGGGCATTGATCGGCAAACGGTTCGCCGATCGGCAAACCGTTTGCCGATCAACGCCTGCTCCCCATTCAACGCCTACCACTCGCGCCTCCTGAGGCGCACGCACCGCGCCCTCCCGAGGCGCCCTCGCGTGCCCGGGATTCCCGCGTGTGCCCAGGAATCCCCGCGTGCCCGGGATTTCTGGGGGTGGGACCCAGTCGGCGAATGGTTCGTCGACCGGGTTCCTTATAAATAGCGGGCTTGGCCCTCCATTCCCCCACGCCATCCTCTCTTCTTCCTTCAACTTCAAGGCTCCCTCTCCTCTCAAAGGCTCAAGGCTCCTCCTCCCTTCTAAGGCTTAAGGTATGCATTATTTATTTTATATAATTTTATTTGTATAATTTCAATTAAATTAGTTTAATTAATTTTTGAGAAAAAAATGTATGGCCAATGTTAGATGTGATTACAGATTCATTTCCCCGCATTTTAGATATAATGAAAATGTGTCATTTTATTTGGATCGCTCATAGGACAGTAATTAGCAATTAGTAATTAGCAATTTATCAATCATAGAAAAATAGTTTTCTGGCATATTAGTTAATTATTAGGAAAATATTATTATTAATTACTATTAAATAGTAAGTAGTTAATTATTGTTAATTACTAATAAATAGTAGGTAGTTAATTATTATTAATTACTAATAAATAGTAATTAGTTAATTATTATTAATTACTAATAAATAGTAATTAGTTAATTATTAGAAAATTATTATTAATTTAACATAAGTTAGTTATAATTATTCATTACTAATAAAAAGTAAGTAGTAATTATTAGTAATTACTAATAAATAGTAATTATTTAATTATTATTAATTGGTAATAAATAGTAATAAGTTAATTATTTGGAAATTATTATTAATCTAACATAAGTTAGTTATAATTATTAATTACTAATAAATAGTAAGTAGTAATTATTATTAATTACTAATAAATAGTAATTAGTTAATTATTATTAATTGCTAATAAATAGTAATAAGTTAATTATTTGGAAATTATTATTAATTTAACATAAGTTAGTTATAATTATTAATTACTAATAAATAGTAAGTAGTAATTATTATTAATTACTAATGAATAGTAATTAGTTAATTATTATTAATTGCTAATAAATAGTAATAAGTTAATTATTTGTAAATTATTATTAATTTGACATAAGTTAGTTATAATTATTAATTACTAATAAATAGTAAGTAGTAATTATTATTAATTACTAATGAATAGTAATTAGTTAATTATTATTAATTGCTAATAAATAGTAATAAGTTAATTATTATTAATTACTAGTAAATAGTAATTAGTTATTTATTAGGAAATTAAAATTAATTTAAAAGTAGTTAATTATATTCATTAATTAATATTAAATAATAAGTAGTTAATTATTAGTAATAAATAGTAATTAGGAATTTATTAATTAGTATATATTAATTAGTTAATTATTAGCAAGTTATTATTAAATTTAAAGTAGTTAATTATTATTAGGTACTATTAAATAGTAATTAAGAAATTATTATTAATTACTAACAAAGATTAATTAGTTAATTATTACTAATAAATAGTAATTAGGAATTTAATAATTAGTAAATAGTAATTAGTTAAATATTAAGACATTATTATGAATATAAAATTAGTTAAATATTATTATTAATTACTAATAAATTGTAATTAGGAAATAATTATTAATTACTAATAAATAGTAATTACTTTATCATTAGTAATAAATAGTAATTAGGAATTTATTAATTACTAAGAAGTAATTAGTTAATTGTTAGCAAATTATTATTATTTTAAAAGTAGTTAACTACTATTATTAGTTAGTAATAAATAGTAATTAAGAAATTTTTGTTAATTTCTAATTGATAGTAATTAGTTATTCATTACTAATAAATAGTAATTAGGAATTTGTTAATTAGTAAATATTACTTACTTAGTTATTAGGAAATCATTATTAAATTAAAATTAGTTTATTATTATTATTATTAATTAGTCATAAAAGTAATTAGGAAATTATTATTAATTACTTATTAATAGTAATTAGCTATTTATTATTAATTAGGAAATTATTATTAAATTTTAATTAATAGTTATACAGTAATAATGAAGTAGTAATTACTCATTATTAAGTAATTATCTGTCAATAGTAAATTAGTAATTGTTAAATATCAATATTTGTGTTATCTTTTTAAGTAGTTAAATTAGTAAATTAGTAATTACTTACTCATTATTAAGTAGTTACATTGTCTTTATCTTTTTATAGAAAATGGACAACATAGCTCCCTTATTTGTGTGTTGGAATGGTGCAATTGTCGTTGAGAACGGGAATGTAACCTACGAGGGGGGACTGGTAAGATGATAGGTTTTCCGGAGTCTGGCAGTTTTGAGGAACTAGTACAGATGATTCGTACTGTTACTGGATATAGGGAAGGGGAGTACAATGTCCGTATCACATGTAGATGGCCTATGAACGTGAACACCTTCTATCCAGTAGTGCTCACTGATACTTCGACAACCAAGTTAATGTTGGACATTATTCGGTCTCTTGGAATGATGCAACTGATGGTGGAATCGGATCCCACTGGAAGTCATGAGTTCCACGTTACCAACATTGACGAGTCGTCTCGAAGGGGATGAGAGGCTGCTACGTGCAGTATCCCAGACCTAAATATGAATTATGAGGAGGAAGAGGAGGATTCTGCTAAATTCCCGAGGTGAATGTCGAGGAAGCAGATGAAGACACTGTCGACGAGGAGGACGACGACAACAACGACGTCAGTGTACACTTGGATGACGACCACGGTCAGGAATCACTCATCGGTTCAATCAACAACGAACCAATCTTCGATCCTACGGTTGATTACGGCATGACCTTGGAACCTATGCCGGAGCTCCCTGATATTTTTACCGATGACGATTGGATTGTAAACAGTTTTGCAGAGGAAGCACAATTCATCAGCGAGCCGCAGGACACCATATTGGAGAATTACAAGGCGATGGATACATACTGCAATACCGCCACCACGCTTTACATACCAGCCTTACGCTCCGAGGTTCAGACCAGGGGTAAGTGCGTATATTGTCCATCTTTATTCCTCGTAAAACATCAACTAAAAACGGGTCAAACATTCAGGTGCAGAGTGTGTATGAAGCTCGTGAGATCCTAGAAGATTACGAACGAAGCTCAGAGTTGCAGAATGTAATTGGATTACTTGACTCCGCCCTACAGAGTTTTGGATTGGTGGATCAAATGAGTCAGTACACCCCGAGGTACTCATACTCGACTGAGCCTTCACATATACCATTCCATGTCCCTGAACCACCCCGACCGTCTGAGGCTGCTGCTCAAAGTTATGATTTTCGTGTACGTGAACCATATGTTGTCGATACAAACGATGACGAAGCAGGACCATCACAGATCCAATTTACGCAACCATCACAAGCTGGTGATTTCTGGGGTCTAAACCCGACCATTCCACACCAGACGCAGACCTTCACGCAATTCCTAACCAGCGATTTCATTCCACATGAAATGCATGGATTTGCCTATTATGCATATTCCAGCTGTTTACCTCCCTTCCAGGATCTACCGCAGCATCGTACACCGCAACCAGATCAACCACCAACGGAGCATCGTCAACGACCTTCGTAGATCCATAGATCTTCATCAGTTCAGGATCAAACACCTCAGCCACCACGACAAACGAATGACGAGAGTGGAGGTGGTACTAGTGTCGCTAGTAGGAGTCGTAGGGCTAATCTATCATCAATATTACGTAGGGCACGTAGAATTCTGCATCCCCAGTAATTTGTATGAACAATTTCTTTTTAATTAGTTGATTAATGATGTATTGATCGTTTATGTTAATTTCACTATAATATCATGCTTCCTTCGTTATTACAAATTACTGGCATAAATAGAGTAATATGCAGACCCGTTAGTACAATCTCAAGTTGACGTATTGGAAATCCGTAAGTACAATCTCATATTGTTATTATTTATTTTAATATTGGGATAAATTCTTTATGCCTTACGATATTTCTATCTTTTTAATTTTTTGATATTGTTTTATTGTAGGAGATGGCGAAAACAAGATTCACAACGCATAAGTCGGTACGTCCTCCGACCAACAGAGTCCTGGCAGTACGTATACCGCTCAGGGCGACTCCACCTGCTTCACATCAGACTCCGTCTGCATCAGGTGGCCAGCCACAAGGAGGACCTCGTGCTCCTGGCACTCTTTCAGATGCTCCTACATAGTATCCACTGCAGACTACTTCAGAGTATCCATTGCAGGATACTTCCCTGCCTCAGCCGCTTTATCCTATCGACTCTCCGCTTCCTGACTACTCGCCACAATCCATGCCTCCATCGATGGATGTCAGTTCTCAGAGCGAGACCTCCCCGATCACTGACGTCTACGACGAGGAGGAGGAACTGTATGGTGACTTGGCAGATCTACACTACACAATTGCACTTAAGTACGTACGTCTGAGCGTACTTCGAAGACAGCGACAACGTTAGAGGATATGCTTAGTACTGTTTAGAACATATTTGTTTAACTAAATGCTAGATGTAATCTTCGTATTTCGTGTTTGAATGTGATGTTTATGTTGAATGTGATGTTTATGTTGAATGTGATGTCAGTTTTTTTTGGAGGAATTTGAAGAGTTTTGAACAGTGACACGCATGTTTACTTTGCGCAAACATATACCATTATATTTTATATACAATGGAATATTCAATAATAATTATATTACTATTATATTTATGTATTATCCATTATTATTATAAAATAGTTATAAATATTTATATACAATAGAACAATCAATAATATTTATACATTATCAATTATAAAATAATAATGTATAAAAAATTTACGTATTATCCATTATTATTATAAAATAAGTATAAATATTTATATACAATGGAACAATCAATAATACTTATACATTATCAATTATAAAATAATAATGTATAAAAAATAGTATTTTATCAATTATAAAACAATAATGTATAAAAAATAGTATTTTATCATTTATAAAATAATAATGTATAAAAAAATAGTATTTTATCAATTATAAAATAATAATATATATACTTTATAATTTATACATTATCAATTATACATTATAAATGATAAGATTTTTACATAAGGTGGGGAAGGGTTCTGAGCCCAGATCGGGGAAGGTTCGCCGATCGGCGAACAATTCGCCGATCTATGCCCTGACTCGGAATTTCGGAACTGGCATGCCCTGACCGGGCATATTGAGATGGGCCATGCCCATTCGGGGAAAAAGCTCATTTGGTGTTGTCGCCTCTCCCCCATCTCACGCCATCCGTTCTTATCACACCCCCACCTCGTGCAATCGGTTCTTCCCCTACGCCATTGCTCGGGTTGGGGCGGAGCTTCCTCTGCTCTCATACTCATCTTTGTGAGGAACGTGATGCTGTTGTGTGCTCCGATAACATGCAGGAGCTGCGTAGACACCATTGCTCGGGTTGAGGCGAAGCTTCCTCTTCTTTCATGATCGTCTTTGTGAGGAACATGATGTTGTTGCATGCTCCAATAGCGTGCGGGAGCAGTGTAGACCTGACCTTACTCTTTGCTTCGTGTGCAAGTTGGTGGCGCTTCCTCTTTGTTATGTTTAGCATGTATGTCGTTGTCCTTTTGATTCTGCACTTTTGTTCCTCGTTTGATATGGAACCAAACGTAATGGAAGAATGATATGCCCCAAACATGGCTTCCTTCCTATGGTCAATGGGGGTTTGATTGCTTTATATAATTGTTGGTACTTGGAGATCTCATTGCAGCAATCAAACATTATAACTGGGATGCATTTGGATTTTAGTTCTCCCACGATAATTGAGATTGATTTCATTGCATCAGTGAGCTTTGTGATTTCATTACATCGCAAAATGGGATTTCAATGAGATGGAATTCAGTTCATCACAATCCTGCGATAACTTGTACATGCCTTTTGTGGGATGGATTTGAGAGGTGTGGATTTGGGAGTTGTGGATATGAGACCTGTGCGATTTGTTGAATATCCATTTGTGAGCGTTGTGCTTCTCATTGCATTTGGGAGGTGTGTATTTTGGGACGTGTGTTTACAGTGAAAATGGGATTTCAATCCATGACATTACTATGTGATATACCATTGCATATCATAAATGGGATTTCATTGGGATCGGTTTAAGATGGAGTTCTCTGAATCACATCATTGTATGACATGTTGTTTGATATTTCAGTTGGATGGATTTTGAGATTTGTGGACTTCATTGCATCACAGTACCATGTGATTTCTTGTATGGGATTTCATTTGGATGGATTCGAGAGTTGTGGATTTCATTGCTTCATAGAAAAATGCGATAACTTATATGTGATTTCTTTGATATTTATTTGGGAGTTATGGATTTCATTACAGTACAGCTATGGGATACCTTTCCTTGCATCACATGGTCTCGAATGTGTTACATGACTATCGACTGGAGTGTTTAGAGGAAAAAGAATGCATGCTCAAAGAGAAGGAGCGACTAATTCTACATCTTACATGCCAATAAATATCCGCTCATGTCATGATCGACGAACTGACATGTGACAAGCATGTTGTATTTTAGTTTTTCTTATAGGTCAGTGGTGGTGTCATATTCCAATCAATTTTTTGTAGGGGTGCACATGGATCGGATAAAATCCGTAATCCGATCCAATCCGATGTTATTGGATCGGTTTGGTTTGGTTTTATCATTCTAATGGATCAGATCGGATTGCAATTTTTGAAATCCGTTAAAGTATGGATTGGATCGGATATTTACCAAAATCCGATCCGATCCAATCCGTTAATCCGTTAACACACATGAGCGCATGTAGATACATGCATGCATGCATACATACATACAATAAATGCACACCTATTTCGAATTCTTGTAAGGAATAATTAATGTCATTCATGTTATTTTTTCCATGTCAATCTTGGATACAAGTCCTCTTGATATCACCATTTCTTCACTTTTGAAAGACAAATGTTAAATCTCCAAAATAATAAAGTATAAGTATAACTTGTACAATTATAAATCTATTTTCGTTTATTCCTCTCCCAGTCCCCTCTCTCATTTTATTATTGGTCACCAAAATTCCTCCCGATTCCCTCTTAGTCCATTTCGATGATGCCTCCCTCTTGTACAATGTTATTCCCCCCAAGACAATTTTGCCACTGCCCTCTTCCATGCGATATCGCCGTCCGTCTCAAACAACATAATCCCCTCCCACGCGATACCATTTGGTCTCTATATGTCACCACTCTTATTATTTTTGTTTTAAAAAATTATATTGGGATAGTTTTCGGGTACATTTGTTAAATATTTTTGATCCCTTTGCCTCTTACCTTTTACTTGCTCTAGCTTGCAACCTTATTGTAATGATGAAATTAGATCAATTTTACAATCAAATGTGTCACGGCCATCTAAGAAGAAATAAGCATTATTTCAATTCCTTTCATTTTTAATTCGATATATATTTTTTATTTATATTTTTCGCATAATTTGCATAGTTTGACTATAGATATAATCTTGCAAATAAATTCCAATAAAGTCCATTTTAAATGAGAGGTATGATGCCTAATTGATGAGCTATATTTAAGTTATTTTTATCTTGCATACTCAATCGAGTATGAATATTATATTATTCTCAATTTTTAATGACATATTATAGAGCTCTGAAAGATGTTCTTGCGAGCGATTGGATTTGGCATAGCTTAACATTCTATGTTAATCATGGACTTCATCAATATCCGATCACATAGATCACATTTTTTATTTATCTAACTTGTCTTTGTGTCCTTATTTGATAATTTATATTGTTTTTATTAGAATCATTTGCAGGAAATCAATTGCAAAAAAAACAAACTACTGCTTTAGTTATTAAAGAAAACTTAAATTTCAAATTCATTGTAATCCTCTAGTTTGATTATGTGATCTTCACCTTTTTATAATGGATTAACGGAATTCTTCAACTTTCACTTGATGTGTTTTTCTTTTCTTTTCTTTACTTCTGTTCATATGATCGATTTTTAAGTCATTATTTGAATGTTCAAGGATTAGCGTGATGTAAACTATGAAGTATAGACATGTAAAGTAGACTATTGAGCGGGAAATTGTAAGTATAAAATCTGAACCAATCCGATTCAATCCGTAATCCGATGGATTGGATCGGATTAGATTTAGATATTTGATTGATTGGATTGGATTCGAAAAAACAAAAATCCGTTAAGGATGGATTGGACATGGATTAAGCTAAAATCCGAACCAATCCGATCCATGTGCACCCCTAATTTCTTGTGTGATATATCATTGTAGGCGTGAATGAATTGAACAAATAATAATAAATCTTCCTGCTACGAATCTAGAATCGTACATTTTGTTGACGACATTTGTCATTTTTTCATTACCGAGTTCAAATTGCATGGAGAGGTGGACCACAAAAATACTCAACAGAAATACCCAACTTGTATCCCATGTCCTTACATTGCCAACCGATCATAAAAATGCGCGTGACTACCATTTATCTCACCTTATCCAACATATTTCTATCCATGCAAATGATTGGATGTGAAGGATAAATAGTTTAATCCCTCCTTATCCGATATCATGTATCCCACTACCGAACGCCCCCAAGGAAAACATTCCCCAGCTCTACATGGTACATTTGTATTCGTTGGTCGATTGGTTTTCTAACCATAGATTTTCCAACCATAAAACATGACTTATAAAATGTTGTATATGAAGTTATGTGGTAAAAGTTCTTGATTGGTGATGAAAAATAATGTGATCTAGTAGGAACTCGATTCACTTTTAGCCAGGGCATGTGCGGATGGGGAATAGGCTCAAGAATAGGGGTGTTAGTCCCCTCTCGTATTCCATGTATGATATCTCACAGACCACACCCAGTGGAGTCGAAGTCCTCTCCTGCGAATAGAGGGTGACAGACACCCTCCGTTCGCTAGTCCTAATGTGCGGTCTACTTTTCCCTCACCTTTTGCATGCCGTCCTCCGTTGTGGTGACCTTGGAATCTTGTCTTCAAGCTCTTTACTTGGCCTTCAGTAATGTTGGTGAAGGTCAACTTGCCTATTTACTCTTTACCACAGTGTATTACATAGAGGTGTGGTGTCCTTGGGAAGCTTTGCGTTGTCTTCTCCACCGTGGACTCAAGATTAAGAATCTAGGGTTTCTATGACCCAAAAAAAGCCCTACAAAAGGGCAGCTAAGATGCCCTCCGATCGCACAACATAATCCCCCGTCGATATACTCTTCCTTTGTTGTTGCATTCACATATCCTCTATGTTGTGGGATTTCTAGATTGTGAGATAACCCCAAACCTTTACTCTTGCATGTGTATTGTCGTCGAGGTTTATTGGTAATGGTTGTTTTTTTTTCATTTGATACCTTGCTTTGGCCTCTGATTCGAGGCTTTGTATTCCAATTCTGGCTACGAATGTTTGGTTTTCATGTTTAAATGTTTTAGTTGATGTTGTTTATGTGTTTGAGTTGTTCTTTTGTTTATATGTTGGGATAATCCTCTATTTCATAGTTAGCTAATATGATACCAACTTGTTCTACATATTTGCATGCATCTCGATATTTCTAGACCATTTTAACTGTTGTTATTTATGTGTTTGAGTTGTTGTTGAAGCAGCTACTCTTCTCTGTAGACACACTCTTCAGCTTCACATTTAACTAATTCTACATTGATTTCATATGGTGGATGTTGTTTAGACCCTCTTCTATCTAGGCATTAGATGCTTTGATATGAAATGTTTCTTAATGTTCAAGTTGCCTATGTTTATATGCTCTTCTAGTTAGAGTCCTGCTATTATAATTAGAAACGTATACATTCCATGTTTGATTTGTTGTTGTTTATATGTTGGCGTTGTTGTTGAGATACTTCCTCTTGTGTTTGGATACTCCTATGTCTCGTAATTAGCTAATCTAATATCAACTGAGTCTAAATGTTTGCATGCATCTCTATGATTATATTTATGCTCTAATTTCTTTCTACATTATTTTCAAAATTCCTCCTACGCTTCACCTGCTTCTAATATGATACCATGGCATTTGATTTGTTGCTATTTATATGCTAGGATACTCCCTTGTTTCATAGTCAGCTTATCCTATATCAACTGCTTTTATAAGATTAAATGCATCTATATGTTTCAGGACTACTTAACTATGTTGTTTATTTGTTTTAGTTATTGTTGTTGTTGAAGTAGCTCCTCTTACGTGTAGATACTCTTCAATTTTATGTTTAGTTAATTCGGTATCAATTGGTTCTCAGAAATCATGTAATATGACCCTTTATTGGTAAATTTGTGGTTGTGTGCTTTGATGACATATTAATCTACAACCCGACTAAGGACGACCACTTAACGCACTTGCAACAAGTCACGGAAACATTGAGAGCTCAAAAAGTATTTGTCCACCTTACGAAATGGTCCTTCATGTTTGATTAGATCCTCTTCTTAGGATACATGGTATCTATTGATGGACTCAAAGTTGATCCCTTCAAGATTCAAGTAATTCAGAGCTGTCCAATGCCACAAACTCTCACCGAGATTCACAACTTCATTTGATTGGCTTCATTCTATCAATGATTCAACTAAAAAATAGCGCATGTGTTGTTCCATTGATAGATTGTACTTGCAAAGGTGCATCCATGTTGACTGTCGAAGCTGAAGCAAGCTTTTCAGAAGCTGAAACACCAATTTACCAATGCCTCTATTTCAACACTTCATGATTTCTCAAAGGTTTTTGTGGCCGACTATGATGCCTCACATGTCGGAATTGGTGTTGTCCTGAGCCAAGAAGGACGCCTCGTGGCCTTTTTAGTGAAAAGCTAAATGATGCATGATGAATCTCGTATTCATCATGCTAAAATTGGTCATTTAGCCTCTGTCCCCCATCATTCACTTGTAATTAATCATTAATAGATCATTATTAGCATTCATACATGTGTGAATAATAATTGCATTTCATCATGCATAATTGCATTAAAAATCCCAAGTGTAAATTAGCCCAAAAAGCCGTTAACTTCTCTTATTTTTAGTTAATTCATCCTAACTTCGATTGACCCAAAACCACCTCCATTGTGTAGATATTACTAACCTTATTAAATAAAAAATACAAAAAATTACTAACCCCAATAAGTGTCAAATAATCCCAAAGTCTAATTTCATGTCTGATGGACTAAAATGAGCATATCTCCCACATACAGTGTCCGATTTTGGTCTACTCACTTTTAAAGTACTCCATTTTCAAATACCTTCAAAACAAGACCAATTTCGTAAAATTCGAAGCTCATTTGTGAAAGTTGGGTTTTGGGCCTCTTTTGCGCACTTTGACTTTTTTCTGTTTTTGACCCGAGTTTTTATGCACTTAATTAACTCTTTTAATTTTAGTTCTTCTTCATTTGTGTTCTTTGATGAAAGTTTTATTAAGCGACGTAAAAATCCAAATCCAGATCAAAACTGAGATCAAAGAAACTGACCAAGTTCAAGTGTCTGTTGTCGGTCTGTACAAAAGTTGTGTGTTTCTTACTTCTATTTTATTTTCCTAATTTCTTATCCTTTAAAAATAAAAAAAAATAGATTAATGTGTAATTAATTTTATTGTATTTTATCGTATTTTTTCTATAATTTTTATCCTCTCTAAAACCACCAAAAAAATATAAATTCCCAAAAAATCGGTTTTCTATACACATGTAGAGCCACCAAAAATACCACTTTTCACAGATGACCTCTTTTGCTCCCGGGCCCTTCATGAAAGTTGTAGATCTTGTCGAGACGAACAACTTTTGTGAGGAAAATTTTTCGATCCGAGGTTTCCTTCTATTTCTTTTCTATTTTTCTTTGTCTTTAATTTTTGAAATTTTTTTAGGGCGCCACATGGTAGCCCCTGGACGTGCCACGTGGCACCCCCACCTTCTCTCTCCACCCCCCCTCGGGTCACGTGCGCAGCACGTGACCCTCTTTTTCCTCAGCCGTTACCTTCACCCACTCCCCCGGCCGTTTCTCCTCCTCCACCCACCGCCATACACGGCCTTCACGCCGCCTCCAATCACCTCCCTCGCACGTAACCGCCGCCATCCACTCTCCTATAAGAGCCCCTCGTCGTCGGCCGATAAGACCATCCACCATCCTTGGAGTAAGAACCACCGTTGCCTTGGTGACAGCAAGGCAGGACACCTCCGGCGAGATCCAAGGGACTTTTGTCCCTTGTCGTAGCGTCTCCCCATCCCTGCTCAGCTTCGAGCTATTACTGTGTTGAGCAAGGGCCGGTTGAGGTCCCCTGACCTTCAGGCAAGCTCGTCCACCAGGTACGGCTCCACCTGCAGAACCTACGCCATCACCTCCTCCGTTCAACTCCCCTCACCCATCGCCGTCCTCGCAAAGGACGGAACCCTTCTTGTCGCATCTCACGCCACGCTCGCGTTTCGCACCCCCCCCCCCCCCCCCCGTGTTTTTCTAACCCTTGCAGGAACACCCCCGCTTCCGCCTCGCTGCTTCGCCGCGAGGTCCCTCCTCGCCTTCGTCGTCGTCAGCTCACCGCCGCCCCCCTCGGCTGCACAGCAGCTCCGCAGCGCCCACGCGCGTCGGCCACCCCGCTCCCATCGCCGCCGACCGCCACCATCTCCGCCCCAGCCCGCGCGGAGCTCCGCCTACCAAGCGACGCACAGTCGTCGTTGGATCTGGCAAGTGGCCCTTGATCCAACGGCCACCGAAGCACCATGTGGCGGGCCCCTGTCATGCCCCGAGGCTCGGCAATCGAGCCTGAGCCCCGTCCCACCAAGCCTCAGGCCCGGGCCCGAACCATAGGTTCGGCCACCCGAGCCTCACGTCTGCCACAAACCTGAGGCTCGGCACTCCAAGCCTCGGGCTCGGTCGCCCGAGCCTCAAGCGCCACCCCGAACCTCCTGGCGCACGTGCTTAGCACCTGCGTTGGGGGAAAATTGCATCAAGGCCCTTCATATTTTCAGAATCTACATTTATAGCCCTGTCTGGGTAAATTGCAGAGGAGCCCCTCCGACTTTCCAAAATTACAGATAAGCCCCTTCAGGGACCTATTTGAAGCAAAAACTTTATTTTATTTACATTATAGTCCCTACAATTTCATATTAGCATAACTTTTTCATACAAACTCCGTTTTGAGCATATAATATGTCGTTTCGAAGCTAATTCTGTGCTCTATCACTCGGCATAAATTGCGAGCCGATTCAAAGATGTTTATTGAGAATTATTATTCGAGGATCTAATTTGACATGCATGCTCAACTTTGATATATTGATGCTTGAAAAATTAACGATAAATCTGTTGCAGGAGTTCGGTTGAGGATTTCAATTTGATTAACCTCTTGTATTTATTGTTTATTATTCCAAATAATTTAATCTTTACAGGGGTTGAATCGAGGACCAATATTTTCGACTCTCTATTTGGGTGATCGACTATTAACTTGGAGAAGTCAATTTACATTGAATCTTTGACATGAATCTACATTGATAAATATATTATCCTGTAACGTGGAGTTGATTGATCTTTCTTGGTTTCAATATTATTCGATATGTGATGATATTTGATGATTAATTGAATTTGTTAATTGATGATTTAAACGTGAAAAATCACAAGATCCTGAGCTGAATTAGTGTTCCCATTTATTTTCTGTGCATAATATCCTCTTCATTGCATTGTACTTTTTTGGAACACATAAATTCATTAACATTAATTATTTATTTAATTTGATTTAAAACCACACAACTAGAAATCTTCGTTCCCTGTGTTCGACCTTGGTAAACTTGTCAAGTAAAAATATTCCACAACATTCAAAGATTGTGGTATTTTGATCGACCGAAATTCACCTCCTATACTACAATTCATCATTATTAAAGAGGTGAATTTCGCGTTCATCAAATGGCACCGTTGCCGGAGAACGGAGATTTTTAGGGCTTTGAATCATTTTTTGTAATTAATTTTTGTGTCATTTTTTTCCTTTTTTCCTTTTTTTTCTTTTTGCATTTTTTTCTTCTGATACTAACCGCACTCTCTTTCTTCGCAGGTTACTCGGAGATAACTTTGGATATAAATCAAGGACCTGCGAAGAAGACTATTTTTTATTTTTGTGAGAGAGAGTTAGCATAGATTTTATTTTCTGCAATATTCTCAAGGTCCCTCTCTTTGAACCCTTGTAATAATTTCAGACTGAACATTTCTGTGGTGTGTCGGGTCTGTTTCAACCCCTTCTGTGTGGTTGGGACCCGGCTTGAGTGGCGTAGGACTTAGGCACATATACGATTGTTTCTTTATCATTGATTGTACTCGTAATTCTTAGGCCATACTCTCACTAATATATGCACTATAGATCGTTCAACATTAGCCAAATTCTTAAATCAATTCTTCTCGCTAATAGAATTATCTGTTTAGGGCGTTTTCATCTGTGCATACCATTTAGTATAAATTTAAATTTCTTGTCTTGCATCCCGCATGAAGAACGCGAGGATTCACTGTAAGTCCTTCTCTTAGGCATGCATCATTGATTTACGTTTGCATCGGCTTTTCGATTTCCTTCCTCAAGTTTTACAACTTAGGAGTTAAAGGAATTGGGACTGTTCGTTAGGCGTGAATTTCTGTGCTCACATAAACTACAGTGATAACCTAAATCTAAAATTGGAACTGCTAATCAAGGCAACTGTAAATAAATTGACTAAAAATTACCTTGTGTTTGGTGGAGAGAAACCCACTCATTGTTTGTGTAAGGACAAGATCGCACACCTTAGGGTAGAGCCAAAAACCGAAATACTTCATTCAGACTACTGATTTTAAAAATAATTAGCTACTTTTCAGTGAGGGCCTCGGGTAGCCGTTTACGGTCTGACTTCCCTTAGCAGAGTAGGTGGTTTAGAGGATACCGCGGAAGGCTCCGTCCTCAAGTAACACGGGTAGCCGTTTACACGGTCCGTACTTACACCTATACTGGTTGAAAGTAGGTGCAACTAGTTGTATGAATTCGGGACAGTCTTTGTGAAATATTTCGGCACCTAACAGCTCCGCTTAATTTTCAAGATTGTTTTGTCACTAAATTAAAACTGAAAAAATAAGTGGTCGAACCCTAACGTACCTTCACCAGTGTTGAGTGGGTGAATCTGAAAATTTGACTTGTGTTTTCTTTGTGTCTGCTTCCTCGTGAAGACTCTCTCCATCTTTCTTGTCTTAGAATCTTCATCTTTTCACTCCTCCGCTAAGGAATCTCTTATCCTTAGCAAAAATCTCATTTAAATTCCAACATTTATCTCTGAACCCTTCCTCTCTCCAGGTGAATCATAATGCCTCCAAAGAAGAACCCTGGGATGATGAGAACGACAATGACCCTATCCGGGCACTCTTGGCCAGGATAACAGCTGCCGAACAAACTAATGAACTACTTAGGACACAGTTGGCAATAATACAACAAGGCGAGGCTGCTATGGAAGACACGTATCTTCGGAATTAGATGAAGATTATAATTGGTTGAGACCTGTCCCCCCTGAGGATGAGTTCGAGCACAAACTGCATTTCCTTGCACTGTTGCCAAAGTTCGGAGGAAATAATCATGAAGAACCATATATCTTCCTCCGTGACTTCGAGTTAGTCTGTGCTAACCTCTGCCACCCTAGGGTTAGCCAGGACTACATGAGGTTGAGGACTGTCCCCTTCGCCTTAACTGATAAGGCAGCCTACTGGCTGAAAAATCTAGGGGAAATAGTCACAACATGGGCCACATTCAAGACGCTGTTCTTAAAGAAATTCGACCCAGTTAGTAGAATTAATCAAATGAGGATCAAGCTCACGAGTTTCACCCAACACCCAAATGAACCACTTCATGAAACATGGGAAAGATTCACAGACTTAGTACAGAAATGCCCAGGACATGGGATAAGTAAAATGATGCTAGTCCAAAGTCTTGTGAGCGGGCTGAACCCTGAGACTCAAGAGTTGGTTAGTGCATCCTGCGGAGGAAGCTACATGGGACGCCACGAGGACACCGTCTACAAGGTGTTCGAAAGACTTGCTGAATCTAGCTGTGCACAAACCACTAGCCGGGCTTACATAGCCGGCTCCAAAAAGATGGTGAATAATCTGACAACCGACCACATTGCTGATATGGGAATAATAGCTGATAAACTAACTATGGTTGAGTAGATTTATAAAAAGGTAGATGAGATCCATAAATCATCTGATATGGAGAAATTAGCTAAATTGCCTAAACAAATGGAGGAATTGGATGACAGGGTATCAAATATTGCACCCCCGCACCCATACACCAAATTCACTACATTCAAGGTCAAGGGGTAGGGCAACATAGCCATTGGGGTGGAGACCAAGTCTTGTCCTCGCAAACTGATGAAACCTCCGCTCAGACTAATTTTGAAGAACCTCCACAGGTCATGGAGATAAACGGAGTCTGGTATAATTTGGAACCGGTCAATCGCTCAGACCAAAACTCTACTCCAAACCCTCGTCCACCGCAAGCCCAGCCCACCTACCAGCCTCAACCACAGCAGAGACATCAATACCGCATGAGTTATCAGAACTCGTAACCTCAGCCACAGCAGAACCAACGCCAAAGCCAACAAGGCCAGTATCAGCGACCTCAGGCCAGGCAGGTCCAAGGATCCTCCTCTTCTGCTATCTCTCCAGAACTCCAGCGAGTGCTGGATGAGCTTCATGATATGAGAGTTGACATAAATCGACTCTCTCGTTAAAGAGATGAGGTGATTGCACCCCAGACCGTGATTCCAGCCCAAGTCCAGGCTAACCCAAATAGCCTTGGACACAATCAGGTATTAATCTCTGACTATTCCGTACCTGAACTTGAGCCCTCCTCGAATAATAACTCTTATCATATCTCTCTTAGGAGCGGAAGGACCGTAACCATGCCTGATCGAGCGAAGGAACACGAAGACATAGCCCCAGTGTCCACCAATTCACACAACCCTGGGGGAATTGACAAAGGAAGACAGGAGGAGAAAGAACAAGTCCCACCCACACCACCCGGATATAATGGAGAGTCTGAGTCTGAGTCAGACAGAGAAATGCCACCAAGACACCAGCCACATCTGCCCACAAATTTCCCTGTTTTTAGTCCGAGTCCTGCAAAAAATTTCTCATTCAAAAAAAGTGATGTTCTTGATCATACCAAGTCCATTCCTTTCCCCCGTGCTCTTACGGCAGGAAAGAAGAAAAACATGAAAAACTAAAAAAATGATGACGAGATGGCCCGCATCTGCAAAGAAAATATTAAGGTCACTCTGTCCTTAGACGAGATGATAGAAAGAGACTCGGCTTTTCGAAAATACCTTAAGGTGAGATGCACACCAACAAGGGCCAGCAAACAGACTCCTAGACGAACAAAGAAACACATACTCTCAGTTGCCGCATCTCGACTTATAAAAAATGGGCTGTCAAGGAAGAAAAGAGACATGTGTGCTCACTTTGTCACTAGCCACATCAAAGAAATCAAGTTTGCAAGAACATTATTAGACAATGGATCATCTATCAATCTCATGCCCACAACCCTATTTGAGCATCTAAATCTAGGTCCTCTTAAGCAATCTACAGTTGTACTTCAATTCACAGATACATCAACAAAGAGACCTAGGGGAGAGATTCGAAATGTTGTCATCAACATAGAGGGACAAAACTACCCAGTGGATTTCACAATACTTGACATGGATGTCCCTAGAAATTGGAAAGATTCCCAGATGATACTAGGGCGACCCTTCCTTAGGACCGCAGGAGCTATATTTGATTACACATCCAGGAGAATCCACTTTGGAAAAGTTGAACTTAAAATGCAGCAAACTAGGTTCCAAAGACCTAACACTGAGTCGAGCACTGAGTCTGAACAAGCAGAAACTGAGACTGAATTTACAGAAGCAACAGTTGGGCCCTGGAGACAAAACCCAACCGCTATGATAGAATCAACCTCATCTGGAGAGGAAATTGTTGATGATTTAGTCTGCCAGCTCATTCATGCATCTACCTATACTCTAGGAGACTCAGAGGCCCCTCTGGACCTGTCAGTCCATTCTCCTTATGGACAATCCTTGAGTAAGATACACAGATCGGACGCGGCGATTGCCACACCGCATTCCATCATTAGTGATCCGATCCCTGATACAACCATGATGGTGGCCAACATTGATACACTACAAGCGTCCACATCACAACAAGAAACATCACTGACAGGACCAGATTCAAGAAACATCATTGACTTACCTGAACTCAAACCATTGCCCCCTACACTTAAGTATGCCTTCCTTGCAGGAGAAAAGGGACAATTTCCGGTCATTATCAGCTCACATCTGACCAAAGAGCAGGAGATCCGCCTGCTTAATGTTTTGGAGAAAAACCGCAAGGCTATAGGCTGGAGATTGTCTGATCTCCCAGGGATTAACCTAGCCCTGTGCTCACACCATATTTACTTGGAAGATAATGCTAAACCCTCTCGTGAATGCCAACGTAGATTGAATCCAAACTTACGGGAAGTGGTTAAGACTTAGATCGAAAAATGGTGTAAAGCTGGGTTCATATATCCCATCTCCGACTCCAAATGGGTGTCACCTTTGCATGTAGTCCCGAAAAAGTCAGGGCTTCAGATTATCACCAATGAGGAGGGAGAAGAGATTACGACACGGGTACCTACGTCGTGGCGTGTCTGTGTGGATTACAGGCGCCTGAATGCCGCAACAAAGAAGGATCACTTTCCGCTGCCTTTTATTGATCAAATCATGGAGAGATTGGCAGGGAGAGAATACTTCTGTTTCTTAGACGGGTACTCGGGCTACAATCAGGTAGCTACCGCCCCCGAGGACCAGGAAAAGACTACCTTTACATGTCCTTTCGGCACATATGCATTCAAGCGAATGCCTTTTGGGCTCTGCATTGCCCCCGGCACCTTTCAGCGATGCATGATTGCGATTTTTGCCGACATGGTTGGGGATTTCCTGGAGGTCTTCATGGATGACTTCTCGGTCCATGGTGATTCATTCGATGATTGTCTAGCGCACTTGGATCGAGTCCTCCAAAAGTGTAGGGAAGTGAATCTGGTGCTCTCTTGGGAGAAAAGCCATTTCATGGTGAAAGAGGGCATTGTATTGGGGCATGTCATCTCCAAGAAGGGAATGGAGGTTGACCATGCCAAAGTTGATGTGATCAAGAAACTAGAGCCACCCACAAATGTGAAACAAGTGCGGTCTTTTTTAGGACATGTCGGATTTTACAGGAGATTTATCAAAGATTTTTCAAAAATTGCCCGACCGTTAACTGACCTTCTTGGGAAAGACACCGAATTCCTGATAGATCATAAGTGTCTAGTAGCCTTCGAATTACTCAAGAGAAGGATCATTGAGACTCCCGTCCTACAAGCTCCCGACTGGTCTCTTCCCTTCGAGATCAAGACAGACGCATCTGATTTTGCTGTAGGGGATGTATTAGGACAACGAAAAGATGGAATCCCGTATGCTATTCACTATGCAAGCAAAGTTTTAGATTCTGCTCAGAAAAATTACATTGTGACCGAAAAGGAAATGCTTGCTGTGCTTTTTGCCTTGGAAAAATTTCGATCTATACTTCTAGGATCAAAGGTGACAGTTTACACAGACCATTCAGCCATTCGATACTTAATGACCAAAAAGGACGCAAAAGCACGACTTCTGAGATGGATTTTACTGCTTCAAGAATTTGATTTGGAGATTAAAGACAAACCTGGTATTAAAAATATCGTGTCTGATCATTTATCACGGATCGAACATAATAAAATTCCGGAATCTGAATCCATCCGTGAAACCTTCCCAGACGAGTCAATTTCCGCCATTGACTCACTCCCATGGTATGCAGACACAGTGAATTATCTTGTCACCAAGGAAGTTCCTCAAGGTTGGCCCAGAAACAAAATTGATCGACTCATATCTGAAGCGAGACACTATCATTGGGAAGATCCGTTCCTTTTCTTTGAAGGACCGGATTGCATATGGAGAAGATGTATTCCTCAAGAGGGATACCAAAGTATCCTCAATCTATGCCACACCTTGGAGGCGAGGGGACATCACTCTGGGAAGAGGATCGCTGATAAGATATTACAATGTGGATTTTACTGGCCGACCTTGTTTAAAGATGCTTACAATTTTGTCAGGTCGTGCCCGGTCTGTCAGAGAATGGGAGGAACCATTGGTTCCAAAGATGTCATGCCTATGCAACCAGCGATCATCTGTGATGTATTCGACGCATAGGGCATTGACTTTATGGGCCCATTCCCTAATAGCCAAGGATATGAATATATTCTTCTCGCGATTGATTATTTATCTAGATGGGTGTAGGCTATCCCTACTCGAGCTGCAGATAGCAAAACTGTTTGCAAGTTTTTGAAAGATCATATTATTTCGAGTTTTGGAATTCCAAAAGTTTTAATATCTGATGGGGGAAGCCACTTTGTCAACCGGGAGGTGAAGAAGTTGACTAAGGAATACGGCATCGAGCACCGTGTCGCTACTCCTTACCATCCACAATCCAATGGCATGGCCGAGGTGTCAAACAGAGAGGTTAAAGGAATTTTACAGAAGCTGGTCTGCCCTGACAGGAAGAATTGGTCCCAACTACTGGATCAAGTTCTATAGGCTTACCGGACGGCTTATAAGACCCCATTGGGCACCTCCCCGTTTCGAGTGGTATATGGAAAGCCATGCCATTTGCCCGCAGAAATCGTGCATAAATCAGAATGGGCAATCAAAAAGATTAATTGGAATTGTCACCAAGGAAAAAAGAACCGAGAGATGAATTTGAATGAACTATCTGAAATTCGAAATCATGCTTACAAAAACAGCACCATCTACAAGGACAAAGTAAAGAGATGGCATGACAAGAACATTCGAACAAAGATCTTTGTCCCAAGGAAGAAAGTTTGGCTATTTTATGCAAAACTGAAAATTTTCCAAGGGAAATTGAAATCAAAATGGATGGGACCCTTCATCGTAAGAGAGGTACACAATAATGGGAGTATTGAGATCTCAGAGACCGCAGATAGCACGCAAACATCTATAGTCAACGGTCAGCTCCTCAAACATTTTGTCGAATCCAACGAAAAATTAGTACAAGTTGAACAGATCTCCTTCACTCAAGGCATAGATTTTGACGAAAGATTTGATCTACCCAGATAGACCACCTCTCTGAAACCTGCACTCTTCTGTATATCCATCTACCCGCTCTCAATCCCACGATACTTAGGGGACCGATTTCATTGTTTATACACCGCTTCTCTTCTATTGTTCTTGACCCATCTATACTTTGTACGAGCTATGTCAACATCTCACTTTGTGCCATGGGGACATAGCACATGCTAAGTATAGGGGTGAAGGATATGGTTAGATCCCCAAGCACATCACGGAAGCGTGAGCATCGTATCGAATACGACGAGGAGCGACTAGTCGCACTAGTTGCTCGATGCAGCAAATTTAAAAAAAAATTATTACGACGAAACCACATGATCCAAGAACACTTCTCGGATCGTCTCGTCTAGACCACAAACAAGTAATAGAATTACCTCTTGAAGCGTGGTTGTGATCAAGTCTCTAAACGAAGAGACCTCCTGTCTCAAGTCCGATCTGACGGAGGAGATGCTTGCGAGTGCGGGGATGAACCGCGTGCTTCTCACAATCCATGTTGATGATCCAAGTAGCGGATCTCCTGATCTCGACACACGAGATCCGACGTCTTCTTCACGAGCGAGGCGCACCGAAGGAGACGGAGATCCACGAGCAGAAGAACGGGCAGCATAACGACGATGCCGCAACGATGGAGAACCTCTCTTAGGTCATCCATGGTGGACAGCCACATGAGAGGGAGAGAGAGAGGGTTGTCGAGTAGAGAGAAGAGAGAGAGATGCTTCTCAAGCATTATGTGTAAAATAGAGAGCATGGTATGCCTCTCTATTTATAGGGTTTTGGGATCCATGGATCTCAATCCATGTGACATAATAAAATTAATGGATGAGATTGATTTATGTCAATCCAATGGTCAAGATTATTGTTGGTGAAAACCAACAACATGTGATTTAATTTTGATAAAATATATTTAATAAATCAAATAAATATTAATACCAAATTAAATCAATCAAATAAGGAGAGAAAATACAAAGGAGATCAACCTTCCCCTTTAGAGGGAGGTGACGGCCACAAATCCCATAAGGGATTTGGTGTCGCCCCCTCCTTTCCTAATGGGAGGGCAATCTCATGGATTCCCATGAGATTGCACATCTCCTTGATTTTCTCTCTACTTATTTTCCAACAACTATTTGTTGGGATTTTTATTCACCAAAATAATTCTTAATTAATTTTGGGAATATTGCAATCTTGAGATTGGAATATTGTGAGTCATATTCACAACCCAAAATAAAATGTAATTTACATTTTCAATTAAATAGACAATGTGTATTCAATACACATTAATAATTAATCTACTAATATAAATTATATTTAACTCTCTCTAATACATTATAAATCACATTTATAATATATTATGAATAATTGGATATTACTATCCACGTTATTCTTATCCATAATAATTAAATCACATTTAATTATATTGGATAACTTATTCTCTTACGCTCAAATAATATGAATCACATTCACATTATTTACATCTTTGATAATCAAATCACATTTAATTATCTAAGATAACTCTCCTTATAATATGAATCAAATTCATATTTATTCATGGTAATTAAATCATATTTAATTATCCATTTTCTCATTGCTCGGATACATATATCAACAATAGAATTATCCATGAACTCTTTCAAGGATAATGCGCTTTATCCGCGAATACTTGGAGATAAGGACATGACGATTGTATTGTTCCACGTATAGTGACATGGATATTGAGATCATATCTCAAATCCAGATCGCGGGCCTCCCATAGATGCTTGATTAAATCAAGTCCGCAATCTAATCTTCTCATTGCATCTGAATCACATTCAGATCAATGTCCTACATTTGGACTAAGATCAGATTACTTCTCTATTGAGAGGAGTGACTAAAATCCAGACCCATTTCATCACTCCCTATGAATGGAAGCGTCATGGTTATACAATCGTTTATGTTCACATCACCCTCAGGCATTCCTAATACCTGTACATCCTGCATACTGGAAGACTCAGAATAAACCCGAAGTATTTGATCAACTTTACACTGTCTACTTCAGCGTTCTATCAGTAAGTTTCTCATTCGATCATTGGAAGTCGGTATCGATCATATACTTTCCAAAAGCATATATCATACCTAGGTCTTGATCATATACTTTCCAAAAGTATATATCAAACCTACAAATCCAGTCAAGCTTCCAAAGCAAGACGACCATGCGCATGGAATTTGATTCTTCCCAATATCTCATGAGTGAGCTCATGTCTTCCGGTTCAGTAACTGAACCTGTATGATCCCTTTGAGAGATCGTATTACTCATATGCCCTTATATGCACACCAGTGCGCCGGTGTATAGACCTTGATTAGGTCATCAACCTATTGGTCTGCCAAATGTACATACTCAAACATATAGTAACACATCTGTCTCTGGTCAGAGGACGCGTGCCTGTATCGTGACAGCATACAATATAGGACTTTGGTTATCTCGATCTCATTAAGTCAACTCTTTGACCTAACTAATCTGACACCTCCGAATCTCTATTCCTATGCAGAGGACCTGCATCAAGAGGTCGGTCAGATATCAGCCTTTAGAGAAAGGATTGCCATCTCCTTCTCAGGCCGGAGATCATCTCTTAATAATCATTTGACGATGCTTGATGAGTCCTCAATCTAACTCTTTAGATATTCATCCAAGCACCAGCCTCTATGATTCAATAATTGAATCAACAGTTGTATGATCATCAAGATGGCCATGGTACATAACCCTAATTGTACTAAGGGGCCTATTATGCAAATTATTCATTCTTCATTTCAGATCAGGGAATGATATTCGCAATAACATTTATTGCATAATGGCTCGCCGTGGGCTCGCATATCCAACAATCTCCCACTAGCCCAAAGAGCCATTAATGGGCTAATTATTTGATCCCACACTCATGTGACAATCATAGGCTATTAAGAAAATAGCTAGGTAAGTTGATCAGTCACTCTGTTCCCGCGAGACTTCGCCAAGTCCTTTTACGACACTTGCATATCCCCAGTAACAGTGCTCGCATGTAATGCGAATGTTGCATCTCATGCAACCAATACTCAATTTTGTTAAAGCAATTATAGGGTCCTTGACACTATAGCTTAATAATTTGTTATAACCAGTATTTCCATAATCCTTATCAGATACCTTTATCCTTGGAGATCACTATCTCTAGAGGTATCCAAAGTTAAGACCTTTTTGATCACTATCTATAAAGTCTTAAGTACTTGAAGATAAGACTATCTTATCATCCATGAAGATTTTGTTATTACTGCAATCAAGTATTTTATCTCCATAGTAGGATTAGTAACAGTTTACTACTCCCACTGCATGGCAGACATCTGGTATTCGTACACATCCAGCATACACTCAGCTTCTCGTAACTGATGCACAAGTGCAAGCAGTTTGTATTCACATTCTCAACTCTTTGAGGTGCTATCCCTTTAGATAGGTCAGTACCATATCCTAAGGGAAGGAAGCCTTTCTTATATTTTTCCAGAATTTGGAATAAATCCAAGGTGCACTACTAATGTGACGGTCCCAATATCCTCTTCTCTTTACTTCTGAACGACTTCAGAACTAAGATCTAAAAGGTATCCTTGAGATCATATCTCGAGGTATGGGATTACCAGATTATAAAACACTTATTATTATCATCCTTAGATCATTCCAAATGATTAGGATATTATCTACATTTAGCACGATGAACACAATGCCACTCCCACTAAGCTTCACATGGTTCATCAAGATTTTATCTGAAATCATAACATTTATAATTTCATCAAATCTTATGTTCCAACTAGGAAGCTTATTTGAGTCTAAAGATGGAGTTCTTTAGCTTACACACCTTTCTTTCCTCAACCATGAAGCCCTGGGGCTACTTCATATGAATATCCTCAGAGAGGTATTCATAGAGGAATGCAATCTTGACTCACATCATGAAGATGTCATAGTCAAGTTGTGCAGCTATAGGTAGAAATATTCTGATGGGTTAAAGAAAGGTCACTGGAGAGGAAGTCTCATCGCAAGCGATGTCTTCTCTTCGATGTGTAGATCATGGCTACGAACCGTGCTTTGAAGGTCTCTACCTTCTCATCATATTCCCTCTTTTTCTTGAAGATCCATTTACACCTTAATGGGTCTTACCCATATAGGTGGATCCTCGAGGGTCCATATACAACACTTGTATATGAAGTCTACATTAGACTTTTTTATTGCTAACATCCATCATTCCATGTCATGATCCTCAGGAACTTCATCACATGAAGTCCGATTATTTTCACATGGAATACATCCTCAAACTTATTTGAAGAAGTATTAGTGATTCATCTTCAATTATTCTTATAGTTTCTGATTTCAGGAGCCTCATTATCTTCTCAAGATTTAAATGAGTTCGTTTACTCATTTTATCTTGATTCTTAAGAGAGTCATCCTCTAAGAATCACATTCTCAGATATGAGATCTTTTAAGAATCTCAAGGTCATAAAGTAGGTATACAATACCATCCTTTATTTTCCTAATGAAGTAGCACTCTCTAGTGCTAGATTCCAGCTTACATGCATGGAACCTTATTAAGTATATAATGTAGTCTCTACTACATATATACCTTTGGAAACTAAGAGATAATTATGCTAGTATTAATCATTGATTAAATCATGTCACACATGATCAATTGTATCTCCCTACAACTCCATTGAGTTCAGGTTCATTAGGAGGATTGAGATAGGGATGATATTCATATCTCCGTAAGGTATTTCTTGAATTCATCTAATAGGTACATGCTACCTTGGTTAGATCAAATTCATTTCATCTTCCTTCAAACTTTGGTTCTAAACCAAAAATTGTGAAATCTTTGAACATTTCAAAGTTTTCTAAGTGAAGAGAAGAAATCTCATATCATACATAATCATTAACAGATATCACATATCCATAATGTTTACTATGATATAGATGATCTGCATACATCAATATGTATGAGATCATGAATACCTTGACATCTTACACCTTTCCCAAGGAAGGGTGTATTGGACATTTTACTTTGAATATAATATTCACAAGTATGTGAGATTTGAATCTTTAGACAATCTAAAGTTTCATATCTTACTAGTCCATTGATCTCATCAACAAACATATGTCCAAAACTTGATGCCAGATCATTGTCAAATGATCTCCATCCTCCTATTGATCTTTAAAGGTTTAATTTTCAGTATTAGAAATCTTAATGAACCATTCAATAATTTTCTAATTTAATAGAGTCCACTAGATTTTAGATTACTATCTGAAATATCTCCATCATAACTCTTTATGATAGATTTATTACAGAATTCATGTTTATATCCAACAATTAGAAATAAACAATGGGTGTATTCTAATATCTAGGTCATAGAGACATTCTCTAAGACTACGGGCTCCCACTGAAAATATGAAGTCTATTGATCTCATGGAAATTGTTGCAACACTTGCATCTCTTTCAACATGGATGATCAATAAACCCTAAGATCAAATTTCTAATATTCTAACACATATGCAACCAATTGCAAGTGTCATTAGAAGATTGAGATACAATTATTAGACTTTACCTAATCAAATAAGTAAGTCAATTTCAATGATTATATGTAGGTTATTCTGATGTGTTATCTGATACCTTCTCTAAGGATTCTAGATAGGTTAGATAGTCATACTATCAACACATCAGCATATTGCAGTATTGGCATTCATCCAACTCTTTGGATGTTATATGGAAGTCACAGAAGTACAGTCAACTCTTTGAATATACTTCTTGCTTGGATCCAACCCATGCTTCCACTGCGCTCCCTTTATCTATAAACAACCATTGCTTAAGACTAAGGACCTCTTATGTTAAATTCAAAAGAATTTAATGTAAGAGCATTTCGACATTTATACATGCTTCACCCAATTCATACAATATGAATATTATGAAGCTTCGTGAATGACTAGAGTATAGACAGTAGAATGATGACACTCATCATCTACATCCATCTAAACTCTTAAAACATAGGTTCAGGTAGGTACTCAAACAATTTGAATATATCATCTCTTATAGAGCTACCATTCTACATAATGCAGAGAACCATGTCATTCATGATTAAATGTCAAGAGCACATATGTATGCTAGAAAATCTTTATAGATTTTATAAGGATTATTTGACAATTGCGATCATCATCGACATGTCACTTCCGAAGTACATTCGATGAGATCAAGACTTATAGAGACATACAAACCCTAGGGTTTTAGTCCTATTGTCTTATTCAATTATCATTCCTCATTTTTATGAGGAAACTTGCATATTGCAACCACATACATTATGTGTCCAATTGCAAGTATAATATCTCGATCAAGGGTTCAATCCATGATATTTTACTGGTTAATGTTGAGTATAATATTGAGTGGGTTTAATGAAGGATTATCTGAAATAAGAAATTTGCATAAATATATTTAAATATATTGTTTTCTTTGATTTAGGAATTTTTATATCAAAGTTGTCTGGCCATGTCAACAATGAAAGTTCATTCCCTTAATCACTTTCTATGTAAGAGATATACTTACCATTATATCTCAAGCAAGATCTGGGATCTCCTTCCTTATCTTTGTTGCATCCCAATAATATGAGAACCTACAACTCGGATAAAAAGAAGCGGGAACACATTCCGCCTTGCAAGTCCAACTTGCATTTCCCAATTCGGTCTTTAACACCCGGGCCCACCACCCCTAAGGTGATGTTGACCCGTCATTAATTGAACCAACCGTCAACAGGAATACAACTCGCTATGCGCAATCCAATATCGCCCAATAATATGAGGACCCGATATTGGGGTCACTACGCATACGTCCTTACTCTTTCGAGAAGCGACGAGCTCGATCCAAATGGATCATATGCAGGAGCTGTCACTTCGGACAGGCGTCTCCCACATATAATATTTGGCGACGAAACCCTTCGCCTTGACGGGAGACCATGGATGTCACTTACGTGATCCTCCATATAATATTCAAATTATAATTAATCATTATGAATCACATTCATTATGATCAATTCTTTCAAGGGAAATAATAACTCTATTCATAATAAAGTGTTCTTAATTGGATATAATTAACTTAATCATATTAAAATAATTTTTTTAATCCAATTCAACCAACAAACTTGATTTTACTTGAATATATGGTATTATCTCAAAATACGTATTAATTCGTATTTTAATAATTAGAAAAATACAACTTAATCCCTCGGACATTATCCCGGCCCTACCCGTTGTCATGGCCAGTACCGGCGGGAGTGGGACGGACTGCATACGTTGCAACCCGCTACCCCAGCGATCCCCGACTAGACACCATATCCGCCTCGGGAAAGGATAATGCCAAATTGATTAATTTGTACTTGAGATGATCATCGGTTCTTCAAACGAAATTATACCATATAGTAACCAAAACAATTTTGATTATAAGGAAATTTGCTAGACAAATTCTCAATCCTATTCAAGCAAGGAGTTTGATGATTGTGTTTCCAATTATGATCTAGATCACATCTAATCAATTAATTGGTTGAGGCCAAGTCAATTAAGGAAATAATCATCTTCCAATATTTCTCAAATATCTTTCATAATTATTTCTTGAAATTAACAATTAATTTCATTAATTGACAATCACATGGTTCTTGATTAGGAAAGTAATTTCAGCAGTGACCCATACTTACTAAAATTAGCATATCTCAATCAATTTAAATCCAAATTAAGCAAAGTAAGTTTCTATAGTTTGCTAATTTGATTTACAACAGAATCTATGTGATTTGCATGCATTTAGAGGTGTCTCTAAACCGTAATTAACTCCTTAATTACGTTAAGATTCGCAGTTCTCGTAACAGTGAATACATGTTCATTAAAACAACCATATCTCGAGCATACAAAATCCGATTTACGCAAATTCAGATCCTATGGTTTCCTTATTTAATGGGGAACAAAATTCAAGTACTATTTTTGTGTTTAAATAATTTAAACAGGGCTGAAAAAATACACTAAATAGATCTGTGAAATCAAATGCGATAAAAACTTTCGCGACCTTAATGAACCCAAGTCGTCCTCGGTTAGTGAATCATATTCGAAACTGTCGACCTATGGCTCTGATACCACTTGAAGGATATGGCTAGATCCTCAAGCGCATGACGGAAGCGTGAGCGTCGTATCGAATACGACGAGGAGCGACTAGTCGCACTAGTTGCTCGATGCAGCGGAATTTAAAAAAATTTTATTACAACGAAACCACATGATCCAAGAACACTTCTCGGATCGTCTCGTCTAAACCACAAACAAGTAATGGAATTACCTCTTGAAGCGTGGTTGTGATCAAGTCTCTAAATGAAGAGACCTCCTGTCTCAAGTCCGATCCGACGGAGGAGACGCTTGCGAGCGCGGGGATGAACCGCATGCTTCTCGCAATCCATGTTGATGATCCAGGCAACGGATCTCCTGATCTCGACAAACGAGATCCGACGTCTTCTTCACGAGCGAGGCGCACCGAAGGAGACGGAGATCCACGAGCAGAAGAACAGGCAGCATAACGACGATGCCGCGATGATGGAGAACCTCTCTTAGGTCATCCATGGTGGACGGCCACATGAGAGGGAGAGAGAGGGTTGTCGAGTAGAGAGAAGAGAGAGAGATGCTTCTCAAGCATTATGTGTAAAATAGAGAGCATGGTATGCCTCTCTATTTATAGGGTTTTGGGATCCATGGATCTCAATCCATGTGACATATAAAATCAGTCGATGAGATTGATTTATGTCAATCCAATGGTTAAGATTATTGTTGGTAAAAACCAACAATATGTGATTTAATTTTAATAAAATATATTTGATAAATGAAATAAATATTAATACCAAATTAAATCAATCAAATAAGGAGAGAAAATACAAAGGAGATCAACCTTCCCTATTAGAGGGAGGTGACGGCCACCAATCCCATAAGGGATTTGGTGCCGTCCCTTCCTTTCCTAATGGGAGGGCAATCTCATGGATTCCCATGAGATTGCACATCTCCTTTATTTTCTCTCTACTTATTTTCCAACAACTATTTGTTGGGATTTTTATCCACCAAAATAATTCTTAATTAATTTTAAGAATATTGCAATCTTGACATTGGAATATTGTGAATCATATTCACAACCCAAAACAAAATGTAATTTACATTTTCAATTAAATAGACAATGTGTATTCAATACACATTAATAATTAATCTACTAATATAAATTATATTTAACTCTCTCTAATACATTATAAATCACATTTATAATATATTATGAATAATTGGATATTACTATCCACATTATTCTTATCCATAATAATTAAATCACATTTAATTATATTGGATAACTTATTCTCTTGTGCTCAAATAATATGAATCACATTCACATTATTTACATCTTTGATAATCAAATCACATTTAATTATCTAAGATAACTCTCCTTATAATATGAATCAAATTCATATTTATTCATGATAATTAAATCATATTTAATTATCCATTTTCTCATTGCTCGGATACATATATCAACAATAGAATTATCCATGAACTCTTTCAAGGATAATGCGCTTTAACTGCGAATACTTGGAGATAAGGACAGGGCGATTGTATTGTTCCACGTATAGTGACATGTATTGAGATCATATCTCAAATCCAGATCGCGGGCCTCCCATAGATGCTTGATTAAATCAAGTCCGCAATCTAATCTTCTCATTGCATCTGAATCACATTTAGATCAATGTCCTACATTTGGACTAAGATCAGATTACTTCTCTATTGAGAGGAGTCACTAAAATCCAGACCCGTTTCATCACTCCCTAGGAATGGAAGCGTCATGGTTATACAATCATTTATGATCACATGACCCTCAGGTATTCCTAATACCTGTACATCCTGCATACTGGAAGACTCAGAATAAACCCGAAGTATTTGATCAACTTTACACTGTCTACTTCAGCGTTCTATCAGTAAGTTTCTCATTTGATCATTGGAAGTCGGTATCGATCATATACTTTCCAAAAGCATATATCATACCTAGGTCTTTATCATATACTTTCCAAAAGTATATATCAAACCTACAAATTCAGTCAAGCTTCCAAAGTGAGACGACCATGCGCATGGAATTTGATTCTTCCCAATATCTCATGAGTGAGCTCATGTCTTCCGGTTCAGTAACTGAACCTGTATGATCCCTTTGAGAGATCGTATTACTCATATGCCCTTATATGCACACCAGTGCGTCGGTGTATAGACCTTGATTAGGTCATCAACCTATTGGTCTGCCAAATGTACATACTCAAACATATAGTAACACATATGTCTCTGGTCAGAGGATGCGTGCCTATATCGTGACAGCATACGATATAGGACTTTGGTTATCTCGATCTCGTTAAGTCAACTCTTTGACCTAACTAATCTAACACCTCCGAATCTCTATTCCTATGCAGAGGACCTATATCAAGAGGTCGGTCAGATATCAACCTTTAGAGAAAGGATTGCCATCTCCTTCTCAGGCTGGAGATCATCTCTTAATAATCATTTGACGGTGCTTGATGAGTCCTCAATCTAGCTCTTTAGATATTCATCCAAGCACCAGCCTCTATGATTCAATAATTGAATCAACAGCTGTATGATCATCAAGATGGCCATGGTACATAACCCTAATTGTACTAAGGGACCTATTATGCAAATTATTCATTCTTCATTTCAGATCAGGGAATGATATTCGTAATAACATTTATTGCATAATGGCTCGCCGTGGGCTCGCATGTCCAACAAGGGGGGTATGTTTGTATATATTATCTACTTTATCCCTAGCTCGTACTTTAATCATTTTTATCTAACATCGGGGATGGGTACAAGTAGTGTGTATAATACATGTTTTTCAAAACAAAGGCAAAACAAAAACAAAAAATAAACAAACAAAACACCCAAAAACACACACACACACAAAACACCCAAAAAAAGGCTTTTTGCATTAAAAAAAGAATAAAAAAGAAAAAAAGAAGAAGAAGAAAAAAGAAAAGAAAAGAAAATCATCACTCATGGTCTTGCATTTCATCAAGCATTTCTTGCATTCCTTGGTCGATATATTCCTGACACATTCCCCATCACTCAAGGCTTGAGGATTTTTGAGGACACTTGATTTCTGAGATATTGAGATTCTGAGTTAGTCTGCCTTAGTCATTAGGGTTTTGAACTTAATAATCCACACTTCCCTAGTTTGAAAGATTTGAGCGCTATATTGCACTCTTCATCTCTACATTCAAAAAGAATATGATCAACACAATCACTTTCACAACTGCATAATTGATGAGATGAGTTGAGATATCACTTGGGGAACTAGGACTAGAGATTTGAGTTTAGACTCGATCTGATGATATTCGAGGATGGGATAAAGTTAATGAAGGCTTCAGAAAACCTGAGTGTCAGCAAAAACCTAGCCAGTATGTGAACAAGTTCATATGCTATCTCTTTGATAAATGACCTAAGTGCCAGGGTGTGATGAAACTTAATGAAAATTGTTGATCAGTGTGCGCCAACTTTTGATAAAAGCAGTGGAGCTAGCCAACAAAAAAAAGAATTGTCAAAGAAAAGCTCTATAATCCAAAGACAAATCTCAAATGAGCTTCCACCAATGGCGAGCGCTCCCAAACATTTTCAAAGTGTCCACTTGGACAAAGCGCTAATTAGGACCGAGGAGTCGGGCTAACACCATAAAAGGGTCATGCATCGTAAGCGATACAAGTTTGGGTGTCGAAGGTATCTTAGATACTCAAAAGAGACACACCCCGGTGTATTCCCAGAAAAACAAGTGCAGACGACTCCAAATTCTCTTGACGGACACATTGATCAACAGAATAAAAATATACTTGTGTTGAGTAATAAGGCACTCGAGAGGCACCTTGTTCCAATGTAAGGGAGAGAAAATTAAACACAATCCTATGCCCTCCATCATCTGGCCGTCCATCTACACTTTCAAGTCTGACAAACTAATGAGACGGTTGACTGAAGTAAGATTAGACTTATTCCCTAGTATTGAGGATTAGGTCTAGAGGAGAGTCTCTTGGATTAGAACTTTGGGTGATGTCTAGACTTGACTTTCATGAATGCAGTACACTAAAATCATATCCTTATATTATATGTACAAATAGAGAGTCTGAAAATTAGAGAAGTTGGATTCCTTTTGATTAAAGCTTGGTTGAGCCTAGAATTTTAGGATCACTCAAATTAAGGGTCTTCTATGAATTGAGCCTTGAAAAATTCACATGCACAATCAGGGATATATTCAAACTAAGTCATTCATTCATGCTCGGGGACGAGCATGGTCTAAGTATAGGGGTATGATGAATCTCGTATTCATCATGCTAAAATTAGTCATTTAGGCTCTGTCCTCCATCATTCACTTGTAATTAATCATTAATAGAGCATTATTAGCATTCATACATATGTGAATAATATTTGCATTTCATCATGCATAATTGCATTAAAAATCCCAAGTGTAAATTAGCCCAAAAAGCCGCTAATGTCTCTTATTTTTAGTTAATTCATCCTAACTCCGATTGACCCAAAACTACCTCCATTGTGTAGATATTACTAACCTTATTAAATAAAAAATACAAAAAAATAACTAACCCCAATAAGTGTCAAATAATCCCAAAGTCTAATTTCACATCTGACGGACTAAAATGAGCATATCTCCCATATACAGTGTCTGATTTTGGTCTACTCACTTTTAAAGTACTCCATTTTCAAATATCTTCAAAACAAGACCAATTTCATAAAATTCGGAGCTCATTTGTGAAAGTTGGGTTTTGGGCCTCTTTTGCCCACTTTGACTTTTTGCTGTTTTTGACAAGAGTTTTTATGCACTTAATTAACTCTTTTACTTTTAGTTCTTCTTCATTTGTGTTCTTTGATGAAAGTTTTATTAAGCGACGTAAAAATCCAAATCCAGATCAAAACTGAGATCAAAGAAACTGACCAAGTTCAAGTGTCCGTTGTCGGTCTGTACAAAAGTTGTGTGTTTCTTACTTATATTTTATTTTCCTAATTTCTTATCCTTTAAAAATAAAAAAATAGATTAATGTGTAATTAATTTTCTTGTATTTTATCGTATTTTTTCTATAATTTTTATCCCCTCTAAAACCACCAAAAAATACAAATTCCGAAAAAGTCGGTTTTCTATACACATGGAGAGCCACCAAAAATACCACTTCTCACAGATGACATCTTTTGCTCCCGAGCCCTTCATGAAAGTTGTAGATCTCATCGAGACGAACAACTTTTGTGAAGAAAATTTTTTGATCCGAGGTCTCCTTCTATTTCTTTTCTATTTTTCTTTATCTTTAATTTCTGAAAATTTTTTAGGGTGCCACGTGGCAGCCCCTGGGCGTGCCACGTGGCACCCCCACATTCTCTCTCCAGCCCCCCCCCCCTCGAGTCATGTGCGCAGCACGTGACCCTCTTCTTCCTCAGCCGTTACCTTCACCCACTCACCCGGTCGTTTCTCCTCCTCCACCCACCGCCATGCACGGCCTTCACGCCGCCTCCAATCACCTCCCTCGCACGTAACCGCCGCCATCCACTCTCCTATAAGAGCCCCTCATCGTCGGCCGATAAGACCATCCGCCATCCTTGGAGTAAGAACCACCGTTGCCTTGGTGACAGCAAGGCAGGACACCTCCGGCGAGATCCAAGGGACTTATGTCCCTTATCGCAGCGTCTCCCCATCACTGCTCAGCTTCGAGCTATTACTGTGTTGAGAAAGGGCCGGTCGAGGTCCCCTGACCTTCAGGCAAGCTCGTCCACCAGGTACGGCTCCACCTGCAGAACCTACGCCATCACCTCCTCCGTTCAACTCCCCTCACCCATCGCCGTCCTCGCAAAGGACGGAACCCTTCTTGTCGCATCCCACGCCACGCTCGCGTTTCGTCCCCCCCCCCCCCCCCGTGTTTTTCTAACCCTTGCAGGAACACCTCCGCTTCCGCCTCGACGCTCCGCCGCGAGGTCCCTCCTCGCCTTCGTCGTCGTCAGCTCACCGTCGCCCCCCTCAGCTGCACAACAGCTCCGCCGCGCCCACGCGCGTCGGCCACCCCGCTCCCATCGCCGCCGACCGCCACCATCTCCGCCCCAGCCCGCGCGGAGCTCCGCTCACGACCGCTGCCCCGCTCCACCCACCAAGCTACGCACAGTCGCCATTGGATCGGGCAAGTGGCCCTTGATCCAACGGCCATCGAAGCACCACGTAGCGGGCCCCTGTCACGCCCCGAGGCTTGGCAACCGAGCCTGAGCCCCGTCCCACCAAGCCTCAGGTCCGGGCCCGAACCATAGGTTCGGTCGCCCGAGGCTCACGTCTGCCACAAACCCGAGGCCCGGCACTCCAAGCCTCGGGCTCGGTCGCCCGAGCCTCAAGCGCTACCCCGAACCTCCTGGCGCACGTGCTTAGCACGTGCGTTGGGGGAAAATTACATCAAGGCCCTTCATATTTTCAGAATTTACATTTATAGCCCCACCTAGGTAAATTGCAGAGGAGCCCCTCTGACTTTCCGAAATTACAGATAAGCCCCTTCAGGGACCTATTTGAAGTAAAAACTTTATTTTATTTACATTGTAGTCCCTGCAATTTCATATTAGCATAACTTTTTCATACAAACTCCGTTTTGAGCATATAATATGTCGTTTCGAAGCGAATTCCGTGCTCTATCACTTGGAAATTGTGGGCCGATTCGAAGATGTTTATTGAGAATTATTATTCGAGGATCTAATTTGACATGCAGGCTCAACTTTGACATATTGATGCTTGAAAAATTAACGATAAATCTGTTGCAGGAGTTCGGTTGAGGATTTCAATTTGATTAACCTCTTGTATTTATTGTTGATTATTCCAAATAATTTAATCTTTACAGGGGTTGAATCGAGGACCAATATTTTCGACTCTCTATTTGGGTGATCGGCTATTAACTTGGAAAAGTCAATTTACATTGAATCCTTGACATGAATCTACTTTGATAAATCTATTATCCTGTAACGTGGAGTTGATTGATCTTTCTTGGTTTCAATATTATTCGATCTATGATGATATTTGATGATTAACTGAATTTGTTAATTGATGATTTAAATCGTGAAAAATCACAAGATCCTGAGCTGAATTAGTGTTCCCATTTATTTTCTGTGCATAACATCCTCTTCATTGCATTGTACTTTTTTGCTACACATAAATTAATTAACATTAATTAATTATTTAAATTGATTTAAAACCACGCAACTAGAAATCTCCGTTCCCTGTGTTCGACCTTGGTAAACTTGCCAAGTAAAAATATTCCACAACATTCAAAGATTGTGGTATTTTGATCGATCGAAATTCACCTCCTATACTACAATTCATCATTATTAAAGAGGTGAATTTCACGTTCATCGATGCATAGTCACGATATTCTACACATGATGTCGAATTCTACGTAATGGTGCAATCCCTCAAGCATTAGAGGAATTACATGATTCATCTTGAATTTGTCCTTAACTCTGATCACAAGGTCTTAAAGTATTTGAACTCCCAAAAGACCCTTAACAAACACCATGCTAAGTGGATTAGCTTCCTCCTCAAACACAAAGTCGGGATCTTGAACCTTGTGGCTGATGCGCTAAGTAGATGTGCATATGTCTGAACCACGATGACAATAAACATGACATGATTTGGCACGCTCAAAGATCTTTACCCCATTAATCATGCCTTCAGCCCTATTTATGGGGAGTGTATGGATAATGGACAAGATTCAACAACTACTTACATCCTTCTGAGGGGTTCATGTTTAACGTGCATCGACTCTGCATTCCAACCACTTCACTCAGTGAGAACCTCATTTCATAAATTCATAATGGCAAGTTAGATGGACACGTCGGGCAAGATAAAATGGTGGCTCTCCTTTGAGAACGATTCCATTGGCCACAGTTGCGAAAGGATGTTACAAAATGTGCAAAAACGACAATCATACTAGAGACTTGAAGGCCATATGCAGAACACTAAGCTATACACACCCCTCCCAATTCACATGCAACCTTAGGAAGACGTCACCATGGATTTTTGTCAGACTTAAATCTCCCGACTCAGAAAGTCGACTATATTCGCAGTGGTGGATATGTTTTCTAAACGACACATTTCATCACACGCAAAAGAACTTTCATATGCACCTCATATCGTTGATTCATTTTCCGATATTGTTTGATTGTGTGGTGTTCATCATTATTTTACATCTAATCGCGATACAAGGTTTTGAAGCCGCATGCTTTGGTATTGCCTTGGTACTAGTTTGCAATATATCACTACTTATCATCCACGAACATATGTCCAAACTAAAGTAGTTAATGGATCTTTGGGGAATTTATTGCAGTGCCTTGTAGAGGGGCTCTCCGTTCATATGGGATCTAATTCATCCACAAGCTAAATTTGCATATAATAGTTCCAATAAAAGATTCATCAATAAATCACTCTTTGAGAGCGTGTACGACTTTCCAGTTCCTGAATTTCTAGATCTTACCCCCGCAATCATGCATGTGAGGATTAGTGCAACTATTGAAGACTCTGTCGAGCATCGATCACTTAACCCACCTCCATACACAAATTCAAGCCAAACTCCAAACCGTGACCAAGAAATACCAAGTCCAAGCCAACCTACATCGTAGAGTGAGTGAGTTTAGAGTTGGATATTTAGTGGTGGTCCACATAATAAGAGAGGTTCCCTTTTAGTGTTCATCAAAAATTGAGTGCTAAAAAAAATTGCCCATTCATAATCGTTTACCGAATTAGATAGAATGCATATCTCCTAGATCTACTGTTTAATATCTAGACATGCCTAGTATTCAATGTTTCAGATCTCTTCCTATACTATGGATATGACTGATAAACACAATTTATCGGAGTCTAAAATGATATGTCTCACACAAGGCAGAGACAACCGAGGTCGCTGCAGTGACCCACAATAAACTGTATTTAATCAACAATTAACCCACACTATAGATCAAACAATTAGAAATAAATGTGGAGTTAAAATTTATTTTTAACTCTACACAAAAGATGTATAGCAAGCAAGTATGCAGAGATTTCGAACACAGGGAGCAAACAGGGTAGAACAAACTAATGTGCGTGAGTGAGTGTGAAATGTGTCTACACTATGCAAGCAAATATTTTTGTGGGTTTTGAATTAATTTTTTTCTTTTTTTTAAATTTTAAATTTTGTATTTTGATTTTTAATTTTCTGATTTTTTTATATTATATATTATATATATATATATATTATTTTCTTTTTCAATATTGGAATATGTAAACTATGTAATAAAAGGGGTGATAAAATATTTATAAAAATATGCAAAAATACTCAAAAAATCAGGAATAAAATCTTTTTGGTATTTTTATGATTTTCTATAGTTTTTGTGATTTTTGGGTATTTTTCAAAATGTTTTTGGTATTTTTAAATAGCAAAATAAAGCAAAACAGGGAATTAGCTACTAGTTGGGGGTAAAATGGGAATTAAAAATATCAAAAAACCACAAAATTTTCCCAAACTAACTTTCAACTAAAGATAATAAAATATAGAACCTACAAAACTTGAGTTTCAATTTTTAAAGTTTTCTATAAATTTTTAGATTTTTTTGAAGTTTTTAAGTATTTTCTAATTTTTATGGTTTTTCTTTTGAAATTTTTAGTGATTTTTGGATTGACACTAAAATAGGTTAAAAAACAGTAGAGAATTTTTTTGGAATTTTTCGAGGTATTTTAATATTTTTTTGGTATTTTCTAAGCTAGACAGTGCTGAAATGGGGAGTTTTTGATTTTTAATAAATATGAAAATACAAGAAAATCAAAAACTAAAAATATGGCGTCAAAGCACAAGTACACATGAGCTTAAGTTTAATTTTTGAGAATTTTTGGAATTAAAATGATGCTCCAAATAATTCATACAAGTACACAAAAATGAAAAGGGCTGACAGGGGCATTTATGTAAAATTCAGGAAAGTCAGAGGCACGCCTGCAAATTTCCACAAAATATTGCACTTAATATTTAATTTCAAGGACCAAATACAAATTCCTAAACCCGTAGGGGTGTCTTCACAAAATGTCCACCAGGGTGCGTGACTTGCACGCGCCTAGCGAGGACTGAAATGTAATTTCCACAAAGCCCGAGGGCTTACATGCAATTATCCCAAAAATACAACACAAACTAAAATTTCTGGTACTAAAACGAAATATCCAAAGGACCGAGGGCCTCCTCGCAAAATGCCCACACCTCACGTGAACAGGTCACGTGAGGTGACGTGGTAGAGGGGCGAAGTGCAAATATCTGAAGTTCGAGGGCCCAGTTGCAAAATTTACAAAATATTTAAACTACTAAATAAAATTTCAAGACTAAAAGAAAATTACAAAAATAGCGAGGGTGGCTCTGCAAAATACCCTCGCTGAGGAGATCGAACGGCGCTGGGTTCTTCACTTGACACGTGGCGCCACCTCCTTTCACGATACCGCTTCGCGGATGTGCGGCCCTGATCAGAATCTGAACGATGATCGAACGGTGCTGGGGCTACTCCATCCGACGATGGCTGTGCTTCACGAAGAACAAGCTTGATCCGACGGTTGCAGAGGCAGCTGGACGAACGGGGAAGAACACCGCCGCAGCGAGGTTCCTCCGACTCGATCCTCCTTCTCCGGCGATCGTTAGTGCTCCAAAATGGTCAGCTGGGTTCCTCTGGTCATCGTCAAGGTGCTGAGAGCGGCAAAAGTCTCCGGCGAAGCTCGGAGAGGCGACGCGAGGTCGGCGGAGCACGGGGCTCCAGGTACCTCGGCCGGCCTTTAAAATCGCTCCCAGGTGCTTCAAAGCTTCAAGACCTGCACAGAGAAATGTTACGGAGGTCGAGGGCAAAATGCCTCGACCTCCAGTGGCTCTCAAAATGGGGGGGAACGGTGAGATGGATACTCGCTGGAGTTACGCTCCGGCTAGGTAATCGAACAGGTGATTTGATGGTTGATTTGACGAGAAATGAAGATCTGGATGGACCTAAGACTACCAGGAATGTAACGAGGATAAAAAGGAAGCGAAGAAACAGCCTCAATGGCCGGAGCCAGAGGGTAAATACCTCTACGACAAAGCTCGCTGGAGGTGTGGAACATGCTCAGATCAGTCGACGGTCTACCACCTTGAAGCAAGGAACCTGGAGCTGTCACCTCCAGGTAGCTCGAGCACAACTCAGGGGGGAAGATCTGGGTGAATCGCGGTTCAAAAATCAAATCAAAGTGGGAGCTGGGTTATATGGGGTTGACGGTCAGCGGAGGAAGAACGAGGCAGAGCAGTGGTTACAGTGATCCTTCGACCAAGGTATCATCAGGGCGGGCATGCCCATTGACCGAGGATCAAAAGCTAAGAAGAGCCTATCACAAGATGACACAAGACTCGGCCTCGAAAAAATGGAGAAAGAGAGGTCAAACGTAGGTCTGACACGGGCTACAGGGCTAAGAACGACCAGTTGATCGAAGTCAACTGGGGCTGAAGCCTGGTTGGTCCACGTGGACCAACCAGGAAAAATCCCTCATTTTTATTTTGTAAATTCAAATAAAAATAGTAAATGAATGAATTAAAGTTTGGTTATTAAATAAAAAATGTTTATGATTTTATAGAGTATTTAATTTTGATTTTTAATTATTTTTATGGAATATATTTTTATAAGTTTCCTTTTATGCCCCTTTATAGGTATAATACCTATATAATTTAGTATTCTATTTTTATTTGGTATTTTTTATTTTATTAATTCTGTTTATTATTTTATAAAATTAGAAAATACTTTTATATACACAAATATATTTTTGTTTTATTTTATTGATATGTTTTGTATATTTAATAAAATATAAGTATGTAAGGTATAGGTATGTACATAAGTCTTGTATCTATGTATTTTATGTAGGTATTTTTATTTTGTATTTTATTTAGGCTTTTATTCTTATTTTAATATACATAATTATTATAAGTAATATTTACAAGATTATAAAAATTTAATAATACAAAAATAATGAATAAATAATAAATTGAATATTTTAATCAGTACAAATATACAATAAGGGTCCAAAACTCAACTTTCAAATCGTAGCTCCGCCAAATGCGAAACCAACACCATTAAATAGCTTATTTAATTCTGTATACAATTAAAGGTGATTGATGCATTTGGAGTTGTCATTTGTGAGATACGGGTCTGGTAAGTTGGGATTCTGGGTTTTTATTCAGACCGTAACTTTTCATATGTACCTTATTTTTTAGTGAAATAAATTTTGTATTTTTCTTTATTAAATTATCTACAACTTTCATGTACAAAGTTTCTTTATTTGATGAATAAAAAGTGGAACCAAAAATAGGTCCCAAAATGAATAAAGAATGAAGGATTATTCATTGTATTTGGCCCTTATGTCCCCCTACTTTATTCCTTGTCGACCTATTCATCGAGATGCCTAGGTCTCGGGGTTTCGGGTCATAAAATATTTACAATATTTTATTCTTTTTCTTTTCTTTTATTTATTCTATAATTTTGGCTTTAATTACAGTATTTTATACACTATTTATATGCACATGCATGAATGCTAAGATGATGAAATTAAGGGTATTTACAGGCATTTGCTAGGGTTTTTGAGGCCAAAATGATAGAATAAAGATGATGAAATGTGGATTCATCATCCCCCTATACTTTACCTTTGCTAGTCCTAGCAAACACTTATGCAATAAGTGCAAAAAGAAAAAGAAAGAAAAGAAAAAGAAGAACTTGGACTTTGTTTAATTATCAAACTTGTCTTCACAAAATCAAAGTTTGGAGCTTAAGTCGGACCTTTGGAATTTTAGTACGGGCGGAACCTTAATGAGAACCGAATTTGAAATCCAACAGTCCTTGAGAATCCCAAAACTCTGCTCAAGTCTCCTCAATAGCCAGGTCAGAAGTATCTCAATTCATACGCAAACTCTTACGACTATGAATCCGACTCGTACATTGTAAGTGATGGTGGATCTACCCAACTAGAATGGTAAAGAAACTGACTTCTCCAGTACGACAACCCAATGATTCCCCAATCCAATAACTCCATCCTCGAGGAGTGGGGTATTCCCTTCTAAGTTCAAGTGGCAACCAGCTCAAGAGGAGGGGGTGAAGAGAAGAATGGACGGTAGCCAGTGTAGCTACCTATCCTGGGATGCAAGACCAGTGTAGTCAAGTCATCCTGCTGCAGCCTCACATGATATGACTTTGGAACTCAAGCATGCTTATTGACTTTACAACATTTGTACATACTTTGCAGGTTTTTTATTTTTGTACATGCCTGAACAATTCTTTTTACTATATACAGCAGCATTTACATAAGGAGTTTTTCCTCTTGAGCCAGTAGATTATCCCTCTTTTGAAGCTTTATCGCAACCCACAGCCTCCTGTCTTTAGACTTCCTAATCACTGGACGGGTTGGGGTGCACTTCCCTCCCTAGAGGAGGACAAATGTTTCCACTTGTGTGCGTCTCATACCGGCAAATCCAATCCCCTCACCACTCCAACTGAGTTGAGCCATGTGAAATGTGCAAGTGTCCAAGTTAGGTCATTATCAACAAGAGTCGTGCGTGTGTTCCGAAATACTCTACTTAGGCAGTCAAGAATCCATTGAACCAAGTCTCGTGATCCTCAAAGAATTAAGTCAATAGACCTGAAGTACCTCAAACCTAATTCCTATAAGGTTCCTGTTATTAGGTAGATTTTAAGGTCCAATCAAGCTCCAATCTCCGGATTTTACTTAGACTTGTTCAACTATCAAACTCAATCCGAAAAATGCTCATGCTATGCAATGCTATGCAGAAAATATTTTTATGATGCAATTTTCAAAAATTTTGAACTTTTTATGGATTTTGAAAAGATGATGATGATGATGATGCATATGCATTTTTTTTCAAAAAGATTTTTCAAATGTTTTTGGATTTTAGTTTTGCAAATGTTTTCGGGATTTTTGAAAACAAAAAGTTTTTGGCTAAAAGTTGGGTGAAAACTATGTACACGGGAGTGCTTCTTATATATACAAGAAGTGGATTTTAAGAATTTACAAGGGTAAGTGATCAATTTTATAGATATATACATAGTGGATTTTGGTGAGATGTTCATATATTCCTCGAACTTATTTGACACAAGTTTTTCAAAGGATTTTTGAAAACTATAGTCCAAAATAGTTTTTACAAACATTTTTGCAAACATGTACACACATTTGAAAATCATTTTGCAAAGGCTTTCAAAACAGTATAAATAGATTTTTCAAAATATTTTTGCAACCATTTTTCAAACCATTTGCAAATCATTTTTCAAACATTTTATTTCACACCAAGAAAATAAATTTTACAAACCACACATTTTTACACAGGTTGAAAACATGTAACAAAATATTTTCAAAATAGTTTTCAATAAATGTTCACAAAGATTTTCAAACTATTTTTCAAACATTTTGCAAAAAACATTTTCACCTGATTTATTAATCAGTAAATACAAAAAGAATTTGAGGAACAAAACACCTTTTTATTAAAGATTTTTAATGAATTTTAAAGAATTATTAGCCATATTATTAGGAAAATACGAAAGTACGAGTTATGGCTAAAGTATATACGCAGTATATACGACGCCCCTATACTTAGCTTGAGCTATGTCCTCATAGATCGGAGAGAAAATAGATGACATAACTCGTACTAAGTATAGAAAAGTCTAAAGAATAAATGAATAAATCAATGAGAAATTGACCTTCCCCCTTATACTTAGGATCAACTAATCCTAAGTATAGCAGACTGTACACAACGCAAGGAGGGTCAAGGGTGGGAATGAACAGATCGTACTCAGATTGTCTTCCCCTATACTTAGGGTAAAATATCCCTAAGTATAGACAAGAAGAGGAGACAATGGAGAGGATTGAAAAGAATAGAAGAAACTCGGGGTGCACACCCCCCTATACTTAGGACAAAGTACGTCCTAAGTATGGAAAACTGTCTACAAGAGGCGGCACCTTTTTGATAGATAAAGAAAATAGAAAAGAAAAAGAAGAAAAGAAGAAAATAAATCAACAGATGAGAGAGTGATATGGACAGATGATCTGTACAGCGGAAGATGGAAGTGATCACCATGTATGAGATGCAGATGGTATGAGTCAAAGGACACGTCTCATACCAGAAGAATGGGCGTAACGTCAATGGTCGGCGGATCATAATCTAGATATAGCTTCAGGCGTTGACCATTGACGCGGAAGGTAGAGGAAGATGATGGTTCGGATATGTCGATGCTGCCATTGTCATGTACCTTCCTGACCACATATGGTCCTTTCCACTTGCTCTGTAATTTCCCTGGGAATAATTTCAGCCTGGAATCAAACAACCATACTCTCTGATCTGGCTCAAACTGTTTATGGCTGATATGCGAATCGTGCCATGTCTTCACTTTCTCTTTGTACTGTAGGCTATTGGAAAATGTTGTATCTCTCAGTTCTTCCAGGGCTGCCAATTATGCTCTTCTCTGTTCTCCTATACTCTCTGGATCTAACAGTAACTCAGTGACTGCCCAAAAAGATTTGTGCTTGATTTCCACTGGCAAATGGCACGGCTTGCCATAGACGAGTCGAAAGGGAGATGTCCCCAATGGATTCTTGAAAGAAGTCCGATAAGCCCACAAGACCAAGTCCAAAAGTTGTGACCAATCCTTTCGGTCTGGGCGGACAACCTTCTGCAAGATAGTTTTTATCTCCCGATTCGATACTTCGACAAGACCATTAGTCTGAAGGTGATACGGTGTGGCAACCCGATGGTCAATGTCGAACTCGTCTGCAAGGGCCCTAACCTTATCATTGATGAAGTGAGACCCCCCGTCTGAAATCAAGACTCTTGGCACCCCGAACCGTGAAATGATATTTTTCCTCAAAAATTTGCATACGGTTTTAGCATCTGCGGCTCGGACGGGGATGACCTCAACCCATTGGCTGACAGAATTAACAGCGAGCAAAATATGCTCAAATCCCTGACTCTTAGGAAATGGGCCCATGAAATCAATTCCCCATGCATCAAAAACCTCAAAGAAGTGAATGGGTTGCATGGGCATCATGTCTCTCTATCCGCAGGTTCCCATTTTCTGATAGTCAGTACATCTCTTCACGAACTCATCAGAATCCTTGAAGAGAGTAGGCCACCATAGGCCGGATTGAAACACCTTCTGTGTTGTTCTTTTTCCAGAATGATGTCTTCCTGCCTCAAGCTTGTGGCAGTATGTGAGGACGCTGTGATGCTCTTCTTGAGGAATGCACCTTCTCCAGATGTTGTCCCCTCCTTCATGATAAAGGACGAGATCCTCCCAATGGTAAAACTTGGCCTTCGCCAAGAAGGTCTCGAGTTTCCGCCTGGGCCAACCTTGTGGAACCATCTTGGCGACAAGATAGTTCACAATGTCGGCATACCACGGGAGTGAGGTGATAGCCAAGATCGCCTCAACTGGAAATGTCTCTGTGATTAGTGCACTGGGCTCAGATTCCTCAAGATTCTCCAATCTGGAGAGATGATCCGCCACCACATTCTTGACTCCAGGCTTATCCTTAATCTCAATATCAAATTCCTGGAGCAGAAGGATCCATCTGGTCAGACGTGCCTTGGCATCCTTCTTAGCCATTAAAGACCGGATGGCGGTGTGATCAGTGTAAATAGTCACTCTAGATCCGAGAATATACGATCGATACTTATCCAAAGCAAAGACTACGGCCAGCATCTCTTTCTCAGTCACAGTGTAATTCCGATAAGCAGCATCCAAAGTCCGGTTGGCGTAGTGAATGGCAAACGGTAAACCATCCCTCCTCTATCCAAGCACAGCCCCAACGGCAAAATCTGAAGCATCCGTCATGATCTCGAATGGGAGAGACCAATCAGGCGGCTGAAGGACAGGAGCTGAAACAACCATATTTTTAAGAGTCTCAAAAGACGCAAGACACTTATCATTGACAAGGAACTCGGTGTCTTTTGTCAGCAAGTCAGAAAGTGGTCGGGCAATACGACTGAAGTCCTGAATGAACCGTCGGTAGAAACCGACATGCCCCAGAAAAGACCGCAACTGACGTACGTTGGACGGTGGATTGAGTTTTCTGATGATATCTACATTGGCCAGATCGACCTCCATGTCCCTGTTGGAGACGATATGACCGAGGACCGTCCCTTGAGTCACCATAAAGTGGCTCTTCTCCCAAGATAAAACAAGATTGACCTCTATGCAGCGCTGAAGCACACGGTCTAGGCAGTCAAGACAAGCATCAAACCCGTCGCCATAGACTGAGAAGTCATCCATGAAGACCTCTAAATAGTCACCCACCATGTCCGAGAAGATGGGCAACATGCACCTTTGGAATGTCGCCGGAGCGTTACATAGACCAAAGGGCATCCGTCTGAAAGCATAGGTCCCAAACGGACAGGTGAATGCCGTTTTCTCCTGATCTTCGGGCGCTATGGCCACTTGATTGTATCTGGAGTACCCGTCAAGAAAGCAGTAATGACTCTTCCCAGCTAGCCGCTCGATAATCTGATCAATGAAGGGTAGCGGGAAGTGATCCTTCTTGGTGGCCTCATTCAATCATCTGTAGTCCACACAGACCCTCCAAGAAGTGGGCACTCTGGTAGCGATTTCCTCTCCAGACTCATTGACAACTGTAGTTATACCCGTCTTCTTGGGTATTACATGTAGTGGACTAACCCATTTGGAGTCGGAGATGGGGTAGATAAAATCGGTGCTCCACCATTTTGAAATTTCTTTCATGACTACGTCTCGAAGATTCGGGTTCAACCGTCATTGGAACTCACGCGACGACCTAGCATCATCTTCAAGATATATGTGTTGGGAGCACAGAGCCGGACTAATCCCCTGGAGATCAGCTATACTCCATCCGATTGCCTTGCAGTTTCTTTCAAGAACCTCCATCAGACGAGATTCTTGCTCTCCAGTCAAACCTGCTGAGATAATGACTGGGTGCATATCGGGCTCACCCGCAAGGAATCTATACTTCAACGACTGCGGCAGAGGTTTCAGTTCTGGACAACTGGGAGGCGGCAGATCTGGCTTCTGATATGTCTGTGTGAAGGCGACCAGGTCTGCATGGGAGAACTCTCGCTCTGCTTGAATTTCTGACGAAGGGCGGCATGTTGAATCATCAATAAACTGCACTAGCTCGCACTTTGTCATGGTTGTTGGCTCAGAAGGAATCAGACAAGGTAAATAGTCATCAAAATCATCCCAGTCAATGTCTGAATCCGAGGGATCAGAAGAAGATGAGCAAGAATGAAAATCATCAGCACCATTTATCCCAACACTGTCAGCCTCAGGTATATCCTCGTCCAGGGGTGTGCTCTCCCGGCTCTTGACTGCCATAAGCTTTAGATATAGTGAATCTGTAGGCAGGGCGAGGGTCGGTGCTACAGGATCTGTCCAGTTGGATTCATCGTCTGTCATCACAAAATCACACTCCTGGTGGATGTCTAGCTCTTCCTCTATCATCTGCGCGGCTTCGCTGGACTGCTCCGAGCATTCGAGTTCTCTGGCTCTAGTTTCCTCGATCGTCTCTATTTGTATGGTTTCTCCCTCTACGCGAAAACATACCCTCCCACAATCATGATTGGTCACCGCCTTGGCTGTGGCCAAGAATGGACGTCCGAGTATGATGGGGGCATCAGTGACCGACTCAGGGATCTCCATGTCCAACACAATGAAGTCCACGGGGAATTTCAGGCCCTGAATCGTAACGACCACGTCTTTCAATAACCCCTTCTGCCTCTTAGTTGACCTATCAGCAAACTGAAGGACTGTCCTGCTCCTAAGAAGAGGACCAAACTCGAATCGATCGAGTAAGGCTGCCGGAAGAAGGTTGATTGAAGAGCCGCTGTCTAATAGAGTACGATCAAACTGCTGCTCCTGAATCTCGCATCTGACATAGGGAGCTCCTGCGTCTGGTATCTTGGCTTGCAGTTTGTTTTGAATGGTGCAGCAAGTGTCGTGTGTAAGCATATGGATCTGATCTCTGTACCTCTTCTTCCTGCGGACAGTAGTTGTCTCTTTCAGATTCTTTTTGAAGAAGGGGATATGCTCAATTGCTTCCTGTAGAGTCAGCTGAATGTGAAATCTGTCAATCATTTGGTTGTTGAACTCTACCTGCTGGTTCTTTTTTGGATTTTTTTATTCCCCTTCGCTCGGCGGAGTGCCTCAGGGAAGGGTATGGTAGGGGCCTCCTCAGATGGAGGACTAGGAATAGGTCCCTGTGCCTGTAAAGGAGGAGAATACATACAATCATCATCATTCAGCACATATGGATCCGTAATGTGAACAGAAACCTTTCCTTTATTCATATTTTTGTTTTTCTTTTTGTTACCACAGTCCATAGATACAAAAGGTGATAACATCACAGAGGGAGGCTGATGAATCTCGTATTCATCATGCTAAATTTGGTCATTTAGGCTCTGTCCCCCATCATCTACTTGTATTTAAACATTAATAGAGCATTATTAGCCATCATACATGTGTAAATAATATCCGCATTTCATCATTCATAAATTGCATTAAAAATCCCTTGTGTAAATTAGCCCAAAAAGCCGCTAACTTCTCACATTTTTAGTTAATTCATCCTAACTCCAATTGACCCAAAACCACCTCCATTGTGTAGATATTACTAACCTTATTAAATAAAAAATACAAAAAAATTACTGACTCCAATAAGTGTCAAATAATCTCAAAGTCAAATTTCACATCTGACGGACTAAAACGAGCATATCTCCCTCATACAGTGTCCGATTTTGGTCTACTCACTTTTAAAGTACTCCATTTTCAAATACCTTCAAAACAAGACCAATTTCATAAAATTCAGAGCACATATGTGAAAGTTGGGTTTTGGGCCTCTTTTGCGCATTTTAACTTCTTACTAATTTTGACCTGCGATTTTATGTGCTTAATTAACTCTTTTAATTTTGTTTCTTTGTCATTTATGTTCTTTGATGAAAGTTTTATTAAGCGACGTGAAAATCCAAATCCAGATCGAAACTGAAATCAAAAAAACTGACCAAGTCCGAGTGTCCGTTGTCGGTCTGTACAAAAGTTGTCCGTTTCTTACTTTTATTTTATTTTCCTAATTTCTTATCCTTTAAAATTCCAAAAAAATTAGATTAATGTGTAAATAAGTTTCTTCTATTTTATCGTATTTTTTCTAGAATTTTTGTCCCTTCTAAAACCACCAAAAAAATTACAAAACTCCAAAAATCGGTTTTCTATACACATGGAGAGCCACCAAAAATATCACTTCTCACAGGTGACCTCTATTGCTCCTGAGCCCTTCATGAAAGTTGTAGATCTCGTCGAGACGAACAACTTTCGTGAAGAAAACTTTTCGATCCGATGTCATCTTCTATCTCATTTTCCCCTTTAAAATTTTGAAATTTTTTTGGTGCCACGTGGCAGCTCCAGGGCATGCCACGTGGCACCAAGGCTTCCTCTCTCTCTCCAGCACCCCTGGGTCACGTGCCTAGCACGTGACCAGGGTCATCTTCCCCAACAGCAACCGCCTCCTCCGCAAAACCGCCGCATGCGGCCATCAATGACCGCCATGCGCGGCCATTACATCCCTCGCCAGCCGCTCCATGCATGTAACGGCCGCCGACCCTCGACCTTCCTGTTTTTCAAAAAAAAAATGCTTTTTCAAAAAAAAACAAAAAAGAAAAGAGAAAAAGAAAAGAAAAGAAGAAACACAAAAAAATGCATTAAAAAAAGCATCACTCATGGTCTTGCATTTCATGCATTTCTTGGTTGATATATTCCTGACACATTCACTATCACTCATGGCTTGAGGATTTTTGAGGACACTTGATTTCTAAAATCTTGAGATTCTGAGCTAGCCTGCCTTAGTCATTATGGTTTTTAGAACTTAATAATCCATACTTCCCTAGTTTGAAGATTTGAGCGCTATATTGCACTCTTCATCTCTACCTTCAAAAAGAATATGATCAGCACAACCACTCCCACAACTGCATGATTGATGAGATGAGTTGAGATATCACTTGAGGAACTAGGACTAGAGATTTGAGTTTAGACCCGATCCGATGATATTCGAGGATGGGATAAAGTTAATGAAGGCTGCAGAAAACCTGAGTGTCAGCAAAAACCCAGCCAGTATGTGAACAAGTTCATATGCTATCTTTTTGATATTGACCTAAGTGCCAGGGTGTGATGAAACTTAATGAAAATTGTTGATCAGTGTGCGCCAACTTTTAGTAAAAGCAGTGGAGCTAGCTAATAAAAAAAAAGAAATGTCAAAGAAAAGCTCTATCATCCAAAGTCAAATTCTAAATGAGCTTCCACCAATGGCGAGCGCTCCCAAACATTTTCAAAGTGTCCACTTGGACCAAGCGCTAATTAGGACCAAGGAGTCGGGCTGACACCATAAAAGGGCTCTGCATCGTAAGCGATACAAGTCTGGGTGTCGAAGGTATCTTAGATACTCAAAAGAGACACACCCCGGTGTACTCCCAGAAAAATAAGTGCAGACGACTCCAAATCCTCTTGACGGACACATTGATCAACAAAATAAAATATATTTGTGTTGAGTAATAAGGCACTCGAGAGGCACCTTGTTCCAATGAAAGGGAGAGAAAATCAGACACAATCCTATGCCCTCCATCAACTGGCCGTCCATCTACACTTTCAAGTCTGACAAACTAATGTGACGGTTGACTGAAGCAAGAATAGACTTATTCCCTAGGGTTGAGGATCAGGTCTAGAGGAGAGTCTCTTGGATTGGAACTTTGGGTGATGTCTCAACTTGACTCTCATAAATGCAGTACACTAAGAATCATATCCTTATACTATATGTACAAAAAGAGAGTCTGAAAATTAGAGAAGTTGGGTTCCTTTTGATTAAAGCTTGGGTGAGCTCAGAATTTTAGGATCACTCAAATTAAGGGTCTTCTCTGAACTAAGCCTTGAAAATTCACATACACGGTCAGGGATGTATTCAACTAAGTCATTCATTCATGCTCGGGGACGAGCATGGTCTAAGTATAGGGGTATGATGAATCTCGTATTCATCATGCTAAATTTGGTCATTTAGGCTCTGTCCCCCATCATCTACTTGTATTTAAACATTAATAGAGCATTATTAGCCATCATACATGTGTAAATAATATCCGCATTTCATCATGCATAAATTGCATTAAAAATCCCTTGTGTAAATTAGCCCAAAAAGCCGCTAACTTCTCACATTTTTAGTTAATTCATCCTAACTCCAATTGACCCAAAACCACCTCCATTGTGTATATATTACTAACCTTATTAAATAAAAAATACAAAAAAATTACTGACTCCAATAAGTGTCAAATAATCTCAAAGTCAAATTTCACATCTGACGGACTAAAATGAGCATATCTCCCTCATACAGTGTCCGATTTTGGTCTACTCACTTTTAAAGTACTCCATTTTCAAATACCTTCAAAACAAGACCAATTTCATAAAATTCGGAGCACATATGTGAAAGTTGGGTTTTGGGCCTCTTTTGCGCATTTTAACTTCTTACTAATTTTGACCTGCGATTTTATGTGCTTAATTAACTCTTTTAATTTTGTTTCTTTATCATTTATGTTCTTTGATGAAAGTTTTATTAAGCGACGTGAAAATCCAAATCCAGATCGAAACTGAAATCAAAAAAACTGACTAAGTCCGAGTGTCCGTTGTCGGTCTGTACAAAAGTTGTTTGTTTCTTACTTTTATTTTATTTTCCTAATTTCTTATCCTTTAAAATTCCAAAAAAATTAGATTAATGTGTAAATAAGTTTCTTCTATTTTATCGTATTTTTTCTAGAATTTTTGTCCCTTCTAAAACCACCAAAAAAATTGCAAAACTCCAAAAATCGGTTTTCTATACACATGGAGAGCCACCAAAAATACCACTTCTCACAGGTGACCTCTATTGCTCCTGGTCCCTTCATGAAAGTTGTAGATCTCGTCGAGACGAACAACTTTCGTGAAGAAAACTTTTCGATCCGAGGTCATCTTCTATCTCATTTTCCCCTTTAAAATTTTGAAAATTTTTTGGTGCCACGTGGCAGCTCCAGGGCATGCCACGTGGCACCAAGGCTTCCTCTCTCTCTCCAGCACCCCTGGGTCACGTGCCTAGCACGTGACCAGGGTCATCTTCCCCAACAGCAACCGCCTCCTCCGCAAAACCGCCGCATGCGGCCATCAATGACCGCCATGCGCGGCCATTACATCCCTCACCAGCCGCTCCATGCATGTAACGGCCGCCGACCCTCGACCTTCCACCACCGCGCTCCTATAAATCCCCAACGACGGCAGCCCATGAACACATCCGCCCTACTCCAAGCACGCCGGTGACAGCGGCACATGTGGTGGCGTGATCCAAGGAGTTCATCGAGCACCTTGCTGCTGCTCAACGTCGCGAGCAGCCAAGCTTCTCTCTCCCTTCGCCGGAGAGAGCGGGCCACGACATTGGGAGGAAGCCACTGCTCCTCCTTTCTTCCAGGCGACACCCCCCCTCTTTGTTCTCTTTGATTTTTTTTCCTGTTGCAGGTACACGCCGCCGCGCCTCCGCCTCGCGCGGCGCCACCAGCTCCGCCTCCGCCTCCTGCTCCACCCTCCACCATCGCCCCTCCGCCGCCGCGCCTCCGCCTCGCGCGGCGCCACCAGCTCCGCCTCCTGCTCCGCCCTCCACCGTCGCACCTCCCGCGCGCCACCAGCTGCGCCTCCCGCGCCCCACCGCCTCCTCCAGGTCGGCCACCTTCCTCGCGCCGCCTCCCGGTCGCGCACACCGCCCCCGAACCGCGGCGTCACCGTCCGCGGCACCGCCCCCCCTCCGGCCGCCCTTCCCGCAACAACTGTGCCCCAAGGCACAGTTGCCGTCGGATCTGGGCTTATTGCCCCTTGATCTGACGGCTCTTAAGCCGACACGTGCCCCCACCCGAGCCTCGGCCCCAGCCGCGAGGCTCGGGTCCACCAAAGCACAGCCACTCGCCACGTGGAGGCTCGGACCATCCGCGCCTCAGCCTCGGTCCGAGCCTCCGCTTCCCCTCCCGAACCACAGGCTCGGAAACCCGAGCCTCTCCTTCGGCTCCCGAGCCTACAGCCCTGGACCCGAGCCTCAGAGCGCACGTGCAACGCACGTGCGCCGCTAGGAAATTTGCGCGGACACCCCTTGCGTTATCAGAATTTGCAGAAACACCCTCGCCAGGGGAAAATATCAGAAAATCCCCCAAGTTTTTGATAATTACAGATAAGTCCTTCCAGGGACCTCTTTGCAAAGAAATATTTATTTTATTTACATTTCAGTCCCTGAAATTTCATTTTATCATATCTTTGTCATACGGACTCCGATTCTAGCATATAATATGTCATTTCGAAGCTAATTCCATGCTCTATCATTTAGCATAGCTTGTGATCAGATCTGGGGGTGTTTATTGTCAATTAATATTTGAGGATCATCACTAACTATTGCAGGCTAAATTTGACATATTGGTGCTTGAGAAATCAATGATCATTTTTGCAGGAATTCGGAAGATGATTTTACTCTGATTAAACCGTTGTAATCTTTAATTAGTAAAATCTTCACATGTGGTTAATTCACATTTATTCCTCTCAGACTTTTGCTGACTATTTTTGAGGACTTTAATCAAGAATATTTGGAGGACTGATATCTCATTATTCTGAGCTTAAATTCATTACCCCTGAGCATCAAGTTAAGATCAATTTTTATTTGTGATTAATCTTGTAAAAATATTGATCAGTTTATTGGAGGAATTAATACGTTTAAAATCACAGATCTTGGGCAGCATAGTCTCTGTTTAATTTTCTTTGCATCGCATCTCCATCATTGCATTGTATATTTTTCTCAACACAAAAATTAACCGAGCATTAATCAATTAAATTTGATTTAAGACCGCGCAACTAAAAATCACCGTTCCCTGTGTTCGACCTTGGTACACTTACCAAGTAAAAATTACTCCACAACATTCAAAGTTTGTGGTATTTTGACGACCGAAATCCGCTTCCTATACTACAAAAATCGACTATTAAAGAGGTGGATTTCGTGTTCATCAGAGGCTCAACAAAAGTAGACGTGGTGGCCTCAGTACCACCACCAGCACCTGTCTTTGCGGCATCAGCACCGCGCTCTGGCTCAGCATCCAAAATGGTGGCATCAGCATCACTGTCTGCATCTGGTCCCACGACGGCCTCAGCACCATCGTCTGGATCTCCATCGTTGGTGGCCTCAGTACCACCGTCTTCAACATCATCATAAACGGCATCAGCACCGCTACTCTGCTCCTCTGGCGCTCCTGGTTCAGCTGGTGGTTGTCGCTCAGAAGAGGCGCCGTCGGCTGGCATCCTACCGCTCCTAGTAGTCACAAAATCAGCATCATACAAAGAAAGAGATATGTCACTCAAATAGTCACTAGGAGAGGTATCCTCTGTAAACTCTACCTGCTCAGACTTCCTTTTCAGATTGTTCGGGTTAGGTTCAATCTGAGCGGGTATGGCGGCCTTGCCTTTGATGATTTCCCTCATCTCCTGCCGGAATTCATCCATTTCTTGCCTGAAGGATGCTCACTGTTCGGAGAGCAAGCGGGCAAGATCATCGAGAGCTGGGTTCTCAAAAACAGGGGCTTGAGAATTGGATGGGTTCCCTTGCGGGAAATGAGGCTGCTGCTGCTGTGGTTGCTGGTATGGATAGTTCTGGGTCGGCTGGGAATAAGATTGATGAGGCTGCTGACGCTGCCTCCACTGCTGTCCCTGATAGGCAGGACGAGGACCACTCTGATATTGCGGTTGGTGGGCATATTGAGGCTGCTGATGTGGTTGCTGGCTGTTCTGTTGTCCTTGAGCGGGATTCTGCTGCTGGGATGAGGAGCCACCATTGCCCCAACGGAATCCTGGGTGATCACGACGAATCCCAGGCTGAGGGTACCGGTCGTACCAAATCCCATTGACTTCCATCAATGGTTCCTGTTCGAAGGAGGGTGGAGGAAGTACTGCCAGTGGCTGCTCCAGCTGGTAAACCACCATCTGAGTGTCTGGAGATGGCGGTTACGCTGGGTAGTACTGTAGCAGTGGAACCGGCTCTGCCTGGATATGGTTGACCTAGCGATACGAGGTAGAGGGTTGGTTGGAACTGCTACTGCTGGGGTCAGCCCGTGACCTGGGAGGCTATTGGGAAGAAGTCTGTGCCTCCTGGACGCAAAGGATCTGCGTCTTCAGGTCACTCATTGTCTTGGAAATTTGGTCCATCTGGGCCATGCCTTGCATCTGTTTCTTCTTAAGGATCTCGAGACGGTCCAGCTTCTCACTAATGATGCCCATGTCGGTGATGAATCCACATTGCATCATCTTTATTCTATCATTTTGGCACTAAAAACCCTAGCAAATGCATGTAAATACCCTTAAATAGAGCATCTTAGCATTCATGCATGTGCATTTAGATAGTGTATAAATCACTGTAATTAAGGACAAAATTATAGAATAAATAAAGAAAAGAAAAAGAATAAAATATTGTAAATATTTTATGACCCAAAACCCCCGAGACCTAGGCATCTTGATGAATAGGTCGACAAGGAATAAAGTAGGGGGAGATAAGGTCAGAAATACAGAGAAAATACCTATACATTCCATTCATTCTTTATTCATTTTGGGACCTATTTTTGGTTTCACTTTTTATACATCAAATAAAGAAACTTTGTACATGAAAGTTGTAGATAAATTTATAAAGAAAAATACAAAATTGATTTCACAGAAAAATAATATACAGATAAAAGTTATGTTCTGAATAAAAATCCAAAATCCCAACTTCCCAGACCCGTATCTCACAACTGACAACTCCAAATGGAGCAAACTCACCTTTAATTGTATATAGAATAAAATAATCTATCCAATGGTGGTGGTTTCGCATTTGGCGGAGCTACGGTTTGAAAGTTGAGTTTTGGATCCCCATTGTATACTTGTACTGAATAAAATATTCAATTTATTCTTCATTCATTATTTATTCATTTTTATATTTTTATAATTTTGTAAATATTACTTACAATATATATGTGTATTAAAATTAAAATAAAATGCCAAGAAAAATAAAAATAAAAATACTTGTATAAAGACTACATAGGTATACTACATGTACCTATACCTGTATAAAATACTCTTAGATTTTATTAAATATACAAAATACATCAATAAAATAAAATAAAAATATGTTTATTAACTTTCTAAAATTATAAACAAAATTAAAGAAATTAAAATACACCAAATAAAAATAGAATACTAAAATACATAGGTATTACACCTATATAGGGTTAAAAAGGTAACTTGTAAAATTGTAACTCCTAAAAATAATTAAAAATCAAAATAAAATACTACATAAAATTTTAAGTATTTTTTATTTTATAACTTTTATTTAATTCGGCCATTTAGTATTTCAAATAGAATTAATAAAATATTTTTCCAGGGTTTTTCCTGGTTGGTCCACGTGGACCAACCAGGAGGCCAGGACTGTTGACCTAGGTCAACAGTCTGACCTACCCCCTGTAGCCCGTGTCAGGCTCGGTTTTTGAGCCATCTTTGTGGCTTTTTCACAGCCAATTCTTTCATGTTTTCGTGTTGCATCCTTCTGCAACATTGTTCACCAACCATCTATCTCACTCGCCCAAGCTTAATCTTGGTCTTTGGACCCAAGATTTGCAAGATATTCATTGATCTTTGGACCCCTGTCACCTTAGGTCAAACCGCATAAAACCAACCCCCCTACTTTGAATTCAAATCGAGTCCCCTTTGTCCACCCTTCAGCGCCACCTTCGTGCTCCTGAGCTCCTTGGAGGTGACAGCTCCATCGCCAGCTCCTCAGCCAAGGCGTTCGAAGTCGAGGGAGCCTCCACCACCTCCGCCAACAGCCGACGTCGAGGTACCTTTCTTCCCTCTGGCTCCGGCCATCGAGGGCTCGCCCCACCTTCTTGTTTATCTCATTAGGTTCCTGTTAGCTGTAGCTTCAAAAACCCCAAAAATTTTCTAAGTCCCATCGCTTATTTCGCCCATCCAAGCATCCTCGCCGGAGCGCACCTCCGGCCACCGACGACCACTTCCCCTCGCGCATCGATTAGGTCCACCCCAGGTCCAGGCACTTTGCCCTGGACCTTCTAACTCTTCTTGCAGGTCAAAGCCAACTTGAAAGCGCCTGGAGGCGAGTTTTGACGCTCGCCGGACCGTGGCCAAGCTCCCCAGCTCCGCCACCTTCGCCTGAGCACCTCGGCCGCCGCCGCGGCATTTTGACGGCCCTAGGAGATAGACGAAGACCTGAGGAGCCTCCCGTCCCATTTTGAAGACAAAAAGCCCATCGGAGACGGAGCTTGACCTCGGAGAACTTCGGCTCGCCGGAGTTCGTCGCGGTTCTTGCTCCGGCCTTCATCACCGTTGGATCGAGGTGGAGCTCCAGATCGCGCATCGACCGTCCGATCTTCCACGCCCAGCCACCGTCGGATCTCTTTCTGAGATCTAATCTCAGACGTCGACGCCAACCGTCATCGGACGCCCTCGTGCTGCCACGTGGATAAGTGGCTCGCTCCCCGCCGCTGGATCGCGCCCCGCCGCCAGCCGTTGGATTCGTGTCACGCGTCGTCGTCAGAGCGCCCGAGCGAGGGTATTTTGCATCCCAACCCTCGCACTTTTTGTATTTAATATTTAGTATTTAAACTTTTGTCTGTAGTGTAAAAGTTTTGTAATATTTGCACAAAGACCCCCAGACTTTGTTTATTTGCATCCAGGTCCTTCGCCACGTCACCTCACGTGACCTGTACACGTGAGGGGGTGGGCATTTTGCAGAAGGGTCCTAGGTCATTTGTGTATTTCGTTTTAGTGCTGAAACTTTCGCATCAAGTGTAAACTTTTTGGATGTTTTGCAAGTAGGCCCCCAGGGTTTTGAAATATTACATTTTAGTCCTCGCCAGGCGCGTGCTAGTCACGCGCCCTGGTGGGTAAATTGCTTGCGTGCCCATGCGGTTTTCATAATTAATATTTAGTGTTATAAATTGAATATTCAGTGTATATTTTTGTGGAAAATTGCATGAATGCCCCTGGATGTTTTAGATATTGCACATATACCCCTGCCAGGACTGTTTAATGTTTGGATGTTTGCTCTAATTATTTAACCTATCTTTTTAAGTCCAAAAATTCCACAAAAATAGACTTAAGCTCCTGGACATGTGTACTTTGACGCCACATTTTAGTTTTTGATTTTATCTTATTTTTATATTTATTAAAAATCAAAAACTTGCTTTTTGTGTACTGTCTAGCTTAGAAAATACCTAAAAAATATTAAAACACCTCCAAAAATTCCAAAAGAATCACCTAGTGTCTATTTTCTTCTATTTTAGTGTCAGTCCAAAAATCACTAAAAATCTCAAAAGAAAATCACTAAAAATTTAAAAACACTCAAAAACTTCAAAAAAATATATAAAATAGTAGAAAAATCCAAAAATATCAAACTCAGGTTCTGTGTGTCACTTATTTTGTCATTTTTATTTGAAAAATAGTGTGAAAAGTTTTGGTTGCTGTTTGTTCATTTTAACTTGCATTTTAGTCACAGCCAGCCCTATTTCCACTGTTTTGCCTTAATTCAGTAATTAAAAATACCAAAAACACCTTGAAAAATCCCCAAAAATCACAAAAATAGTAGAAAACCATAAAAATATCAAAAATATCTTATTACTGAATTTTTGGTTATTTTTGCACCATTTTATAATTATTTTAGCTTGCCTTTCATTATATTGTCTTTATTCTCCAATATTAAAAAAGAAAATATAAAATTATAAAATATAAAAAGAAAATACAAAATCAGTAAATTAAAAATCAAAATACAAAAATATAAAATTAAATAAAAATAAAAAAATTAAAAACCCACAAAAATTTTATTTACTTGATTGCTTAGTGTAGACACATCACACACATCCACTTGAGCACATTTGCTTGAACTATCCTGCTTGCTCCCTGTGTTCGAACTCTCTGCATACTTGTCACTATACACCATTTGTGCAGAGTTAAAAATAAATTTTAACTCCACATTAGCTCTAATTTATTGATCTTTAGTGTGGGTTAATTGTTGATTAATTTCAGGATTTGTGTGGTCAAACACCGACTGTTGACTCGCCTTGTGAGTCGATACAACCACATCGATTTTCGAGATTATCAAATGGCGCCGTTGCCGGGGAGCAACAACGAGTAGTTCACATTTTGATATATTTGTTTGATTGTGTGATTGTTTACCATAGCATCATTCTCCATCTCTTACATTTTGATATATCTCGTTGAGCTATCTGACCACTCTTCTTTGTCTTCTTGCGAGGGACCGCGGAGCGAGGCGGATCGCCTAGGCGACCCGACGCAAACTTGGGACGTGGAGCCGGCTATTCTTTAGCCAAGCCGGCAGGAGAGAGCAAGGAGAGCGAGAGAGAGTGACTAGCTTAGCTTTTCATTTATTTTTGGTGAGAGAGTGATTTATTAATTTGTAATAATACAGGTACACTTGGACTTGGACACTCAGACTATCGGGCCTAACTTCCGGGTGTTTGTTCACCCGGGGGCTCACCGCAGTTTTTGACGCGTTTTCACCGCCGTCATTTTCCGGTTTTTTTTCATTTTTCACTTTCTTTTGTGGATTCAGCTCTTAGTTCTAGGTCCTGCTTGATTCGATTAGAATAGGTCCAAACACCTAATCATCTTTGCATGCTCCTATAGATTCGTATTTGGACTTAGACTAATTAAAGAGTTAGCTAGTAGCTTCCAAATCCACGCGCCGCGAGCTCACACCCAAACAAGCGCTTTCTCCTACCTCAAATGTGTTGAGCAGAGGAGGGGTGAGCCTAGACCGGACACTCGGATTAGGAGTTACTAGTTAGCTTGTGGTTCATCACGCTAGCAGCTGCCTGTTCTAGGACGATTTCCGCATGCATATCGCCATATAGCTTAGGTTTAAAAAATTCTGTTTTGCATCCCGCATGGAGAGAGCTGGGATTCGCTGTAAGTCCTCTTACTTTGCACGCATCATCTAGGCACAAAGGTGAGATTTCCACCTTGGTGTCGACTTGCACGGCTTTTCCGACTCTATTCTCCCTCTGTTTTTGGAACAAAGTAGGATAAAGGAAAAATACAAAAACCGTTAGGCGCTTGTTTGAATTGACTCAAAAGAAGCGATAACACCAAAAAAATTAAAAAAGGGACTGCTAAAGAAAACTTGACCAAAATAAAATCGGTAATTGGATTCATTGCTTGGGGAGAGTAACACCCTCACTTGTCTCCAGGTTGCATGGGAAGGTTTCCTTCCAAGTGAGGTGAGCGCTTCGTAAGGATTAGAGCCCAAAACCCAACTTGTGGCTGCCTTGTGTATCGCCTGGATTTCCGAAGTATTGGCGCTACTATCGTACGTAGTCGAGTAGGACTTGGTCGCCATTGGTGACTCACTATTGTGTGAGCGCCGACCTTGTCCGAAGTACCGAGCCTAGGCCACGCCTTCACGGGTGTGTCTGTCTCACCGGCTGCGTCCGAGTAGGACCTTGTACGCTCACGGGTGATTACGTTGCGAGCGAGGTCCGAAGTATCGGTTTCGCCTATCGGCTTCCTCCCTCTATTTCTTTGGCTGAGTAGGGATCCAGGAAGGGTTACAAGGACCTCAAAAAGCGCAAGTTACAGGTTACACAGGAGGAGGACAAGTACGGGGACACTCTCCTGGCAGTACTCTCTCTCCTATAGGCGTAGCGTTCTAAGGACTCGTGATAAGATAAATACCTGAAAACAAGCTAAAAATTGACAAGATAAAAGCCGAACCTTCACGGCTTCACGAGTTGAGTTGGTGAATTCACCCTTGTTTTGTGTTTGATTTCTAGATTTATTTAGGTCAAGATCAAAAACACCGCACGATTGTGCACAATTTTGTTGCATATCATCTTCTTCTTCTCTTGCATTACCCCCACTCTTCTCGAATAATCAAGATGATGGGACGGAGATCTCTTAGGCCGACCTTGTCGGCACCGCTATCTAGCACTCCTCCTTACTCATCTAGGAATGCCTCGGAGAGTCCGCTCTCCGAGCCCGAGTTCACATCCACCCTGTTCCCCCTCGACCACCCTTCCCATTCTCCTTCTCTCAGTCCAATTGTGTCAGAATTCAGTGCATCACAGAGTTCCGCTCATTCGACAGCACCTGAGATGGCCTCTTTTGCTTTTTCAGAAAATCCAGCAATGGCAGACAGAGGCGAGCACCCAGATGACCACGATCACCCTCCATTCATAATCGATCAGGCGGCCATCAACAATTCCTTGCTAGCGTCCCTGGAAAATATGCAGAGACAGATCCGTGATCAGGGAACATTCATGGGTGATCTGATGAGAGAGATAGCACAGCTGAGAGAAAACCGACCTGGGGGCGGTGGCGGTGGAGGAGGAGGAGGACCCGATGCAGGAGGAGGCGATCCAGACGCTGAGCGACCGCCACAGACTATCATGAGGGAACTGCACAACCCAGCTTCGTCCCTCACTCACCGGTGGATCAGACTCCCGCCAATCCACGGAGACTTCGAGCTTCGGCACCACACGATTTAGTTGCTACCCAAGTTCCATGGGTTGCCGACCGAAGAGCCGCACCTCCACCTCCAGGAATTTGAAATGATATGCAGTACTATCCATGATCGGTTGATGACCGAGGACACCATTAAGATGATCGCCTTCCCATTCTCATTGGTTGATAGAGCCGCATATTGGCTCAAACATCTTGGGTGATTCGTCGATACTTGGGCAGATCTCCGGACCGCATATTTAAAGAAATACTATCCTCTCGGCCGGACCAACGCAGCTCGAGCCATGATCAGCAACTTTGTCATGATCCCAAATGAACAGTTCCATGAAGCTTAGGATCGATTCAGAGAGCTCATAGACCGGTGTCCACATCACGATATCTCCAAGCCCAACCTGGTGCAGAGTTTCTTCTGTGGGCTGACACCGGAGCTGCAGGGGCTTGTGAATGCCTCTTGCGGTGGGTCCTATTTCTCCAAGGGAGAAGACGACGTCTGGGCCATCTACGAAGGCATGGCAGAGAACTCCACAGTGATGACCCAGGCCCGAGTCTATACTCAGCAGAAACCCCCACAAGGAGCGGGATCATTTCAGAGGATCGCCCGCATCGATGCCGGTCCCAGCACAACGTCGGTAGCCGCAGCCCAAGCCGAATCAGCAGCAGCCGACATGGGCATTATCAGCGAAAAGTTGGACCGCATGGAGATCCTTGAAAAGAAGCAGAACCAAGATCTAGCCCAGATGGACCTTCTCACCAAAACCATGAGTGACCTGAAGACTCAGATTCTATGTATTCAGGAGGCACAAGCCCATTCCCAACAGCCTCCCAGGTCACAGGTTGCTTCCAGCAGCAGCAATCCCAACCAGGCCTCCACCTCATACCGCCAGGTGAACCATATTCAGGCGGAGCCGGTTCCAGTGCTGCAATACCATTCAGAGCAACTGCCATCTTCGGACACGCAGATGGTGGTCTATCAGCCGGAGCAGCCACTGGCAGTTCTTCCTCCACCCCCTTTTGAGCAGGAACCGTTGATGGAAGTCAATGGGATTTGGTATGACCGATACCCTCAGCCCGCAATTCGTAGGGATCACCCCGGATTCCATTGGGGGAATGGTGGATCCTCGTCCCAGCAGCATCCTCCTGCCCAAGGACAACAGAACAGCCAGCCCACTCAGCAACAACAGCCCCAGTATGCCCAGCCGCAGCAATACCAGAGTGGTCCTCGTCCCTCCTATCAGGGACAACAGTGGAGGCAGCGCCAGCCGCCTCAGCAGTCTTATCACCAGCCTTCCCCCCAGTATCAGCAGCAACACCAGCAGCAGCAGCCCCATTTCCAGCAGGGACAGACATCCGGTTCTCAGGGTCCAGCCTATGAGAACCCAGCCCTCGATGATCTTGCCCGCTTGCTATCTGAACAGCGAGCATCTTTCAGGCAAGAAATGGATGAGTTCCGGCAGGAGATGCGGGATATCATCAAAGGCAAAGCCGCCATACCCGCTCAGATCGAACCTAACCCTAATAATCTAAAAAGAAAATCTGAGCAGGTAGAGTTCACAGAGGATACCTCTTCTAGTGACGATTTGAATGATATGTCTTATTCTTTGAATGATGCTGATTTTGTGACTACTAGGAGCGGTAGGATGCCAGCCGGCGGCGCCTCTTCTGAGCGACAGCCAGATGCAGGATCAGGAGCGCCAGAGGAGCTGAGGAGCGGTGCTGATGCCGCTAATGATGATGTTGAAGACGGTGGTGCTGATGCCACCAATGATGGAGTCCAGGACGACGGTGCTGATGCCGTCGTAATACCAGATGCAGACGGTGGTGCTGAAGCCACCATTTTGGATGATGAACCAGAGCGCGGTGCTGATGCCGCGAAGACCGGTGCTAGTGGTGGTATTGAGGCCACCACATCCACTTTTGTTGAGCCATCTGTGATGTTACCACATTTTGTATCTAGAGACTGTGGGAACAAAAACAAAAACAAAAATATGAATAAAGGAAAGGTTTCTGTTCAAATTGCGGATCCACATGTGATGAATGATGATAATTGTACGGATTCTCCGTCTTCACAAGCATAGGGACCGATTCCTAGTCCTCCATCTGAGGAGGCCCCTACCATCCCCTTCCCTGAAGCACTCCGCCGAGCGAAGGGGAATAAAAAAGAAAATCCAAAAAAGAGCCAACAGGTAGAGTTCGACAACGAAATGATTGACAGATTTCACATTCAGCTGACTCTACGGGAAGCATTTGAGCATATCCCCTTCTTCAAGAAGAACTTGAAAGAGACAACTACCGTTTGAAGGAAGAAGAGGCACAGAGATCAAATCCATATGCTCACTCATGACACATGTTGCATCATCCAGAACAAGCTGCCAGCCAAGCGACCAGACGCAGGAGCTCCCTATGTCAGATGCGAGATTCAGGAGCAGCAGTTTGATCGTACTCTATTAGACAGCGGCTCTTCAATTAACCTCCTTCCGGCAGCCTTACTCAAGCAGTTCGAGTTTGGCCCTCTTCTTCGAAGCAGAACCGTCCTTCAGTTTTCTGATAGGTCGATTAAGAGGCCGAAGGGGTTATTGAAAGACATGGTCGTTACCATTCAGGGCCTGAAATTCCCCGTGGATTTCGTTGTGTTGGACATGGAGATCCCTGAGTCGATAACTGATGCCCCCATCATTCTCGGACGTCCATTCTTGGCCACAGCCAAGGCGGTGACCGACCATGATAGCGGGAAGGTATGCTTTCGCGTAGAGGGCGAAACCATACAAATAGAGACGATCGAAGAAATCAGAGTTAGAGAGTTAGAGTGCTCCGAGCAGTCCAGTGAAGCAGCGCAGATGACAGAGGAGGAGTTAGACATCCACCAGGTTTGTGATTTTGAGATGACTGATGATGAATCCAACTGGACAGATCCCGTAGCACCGACCCTCGCCTTGCCTACAGATTCACTGTATCTCAAGCTCATGGCAGTCGAGAGCCGGGAGAGCACATCCCTGGATGAGGATATCTCTGAGGCTGACAGTGTTGTGATGAGTGGTGCTGAGGAATTTCAATCATGCTCATCTTCTTCTGATCCCTCGGATTCAGACATTGACTGGGATGACTTTGATGATTATTTGCCTTGTCTGATTCCTACTGAGCCAACAACCATGACAGAGTGCGAGCCAGTACAGTTTATAGTTGATTTAGAAGGCCGCCCTTCGTCAGCAATTCATGCAGAGTGAGAGTTCTCCCATGCAGACCTGGTAGCATTTACACAGACATATCAGAAGCCAGATCTGCCACCTCCCAGTTGTCCAGAACGGAAACCTCTGCCGCAGTCAATGAAGTACAGATTCCTTGCTGGAGAGCCAGAAATGCACCCAGTCATTATCTCAGCAGATTTGACTGGAGAGCAAGAATCTCGTCTGATGGAGGTTCTTGAAAGAAATCGCAAGGCAATCGGTTGGAGTATAGCTGATCTCTAGGGGCTGAGCCCAAATCTTTGCTCTCACCACATCTATCTTGAAGATAACGCTAAGCCGTCGCGTGAGTTCCAACGACGGTTGAACCCGAATCTTCGAGACGTAGTCATGAAAGAAATTTCCAAGTGGTGGAGCGCCGATTTTATCTATCCCATCTCCGACTCCAAATGGGTAAGTCCGCTACATGTGGTACCTAAGAAGACGGGTATCACTACAGTTGTCAATGAGTCTGGAGAGGAGATCTCTACCAGAGTACCAACTTCTTGGAGGGTCTGTGTGGACTACAGACGATTGAATGAGGCCACCAAGAAGGACCACTTCCCACTACCATTCATTGATCAGATTATCGAGCGGTTAGCCGGGAAGAGTCATTACTGCTTCCTTGATGGGTACTCTGGATACAATCAGGTGGCCATTGCGCCCGAAGACCAGGAGAAAACGACATTCACCTGTCCGTTTGGGACTTATGCTTTCAGACGGACACCCTTTGGTCTATGTAACGCTCCGGCGACATTCCAAAGGTGCATGTTGTCCATATTCTCGGACATGGTGGGTGACTGTTTAGAGGTCTTCATGGATGACTTCTCGGTCTACGGCGACGGGTTCGACGCTTGTCTTGACTGCCTAGACCGTGTGCTCAAGCGCTGCATTGAGGTCAATCTTGTCTTATCCTGGGAGAAGAGTCATTTCATGATGACTCAGGGGACGGTCCTTGGTCATATCGTCTCCAACAGGGGCATGGAGGTCGATCCGGCTAAGGTGGACATCATCAGAAAACTCAATCCGCCGTCCAACCTGCGTCAGTTACAGTCTTTTCTAGGGCATGTCGGTTTCTACCGACGGTTCATTCAGGACTTCAGTCGAATTGCCCGACCGCTTACTGACTTGCTGACCAAAGACACCGAGTTTATTGTTAATGATAAGTGTCTTGAATCTTTTGAGACTCTCAAAAACATGGTTGTTTCAGCTCCTGTCCTCCAGCCACCCGATTGGTCTCTCCCATTCGAGATCATGACGGATGCTTCAGATTTAGTCATTGGGGCTGTGCTTGGACAGAGGAGGGATGGTTTACCGTTTGCCATTCACTACGCCAGCCGGACGTTAGATGCCGCGCAGCGGAATTACACTGTGACAGAGAAAGAGATGCTGGCCGTAGTCTTCGCTCTTGATAAGTATCGATCATATATTCTCGGATCTAGAGTAACAATCTACACTGATCATACCGCCATCCGGTACTTAATGGCTAAGAAGGATGCCAAAGCACGTCTCACCAGATGGATCCTTCTACTCCAGGAATTTGATATTGAAATTAAGGACAAGCCTGGAGTCAAGAATGTGGTGGCGGATCATCTCTCCAGATTGGAGAATCTTGAAGAATCTGAGCCCAGCGCACCTATCACAGAGACATTTCCAGATGAGGCGATCTTGGCTGTCACCTCACTCCCGTGGTATGCTGACTTTGTAAACTATCTTGTTGCCAAGACAGTCCCTCAGGGTTGGCCCAGGCAGAAACTTGAGACCTTCCTAGCTAAGGCCAAGTTTTACCATTGGGAGGATCCCGTCCTTTATCATGAAGGAGGAGATAGTATCTGGAGGAGGTGCATTCCTCAGGAAGAGCAGCATAGCGTCCTCACATACTGCCACAAGCTTGAGGCAGGAGGACATCATTCTGGAAAAAGGACAGCAGAGAAGGTGCTTCAATCCGGCCTATGGTGGCCTACTCTCTTCAAGGATTCTGATGAGTTCGTGAAGAGATGTACTGACTGTCAGAAAATGGGAACCTGCGGACAGAGAGACATGATGCCCATGCAACCTATTCACTTCTGTGAGGTTTTTGATGCATGGGGAATTGATTTCATGGGCCCATTTCCTAAGAGTCAGGGATTCGAGCATATTTTGCTCGCTGTGGATTATGTCAGCCGATGGGTTGAGGTCATCCCCGCCCGAGCCGCAGATGCTAAAACCGTTTGCAAATTTTTGAGGAAAAATATCATTTCACGGTTCGGAGTACCTAGAGTCTTGATTTCAGACGGGGGGTCTCACTTCATCAATGACAAAGTCAGGGCCCTTGCAGACGAGTTCGGCATTGACCATCGGGTTGCCACTCCTTATCACCCTCAGACTAATGGTCTTGCCGAAGTATCGAACAGGGAGATAAAGACTATCTTGCAGAAAGTTGTCCGCCCAGACCGAAAGGATTGGTCACAGCTTTTGGACTCGGTCTTGTGGGCTTATCGGACTTCTTTCAAGAATCCATTGGGAACATCTCCCTTTCGTCTCGTCTATGTCAAGCCGTGCCATTTGCCAGTGGAGATCAAGCATAAATCTTTTTGGGCAGTTACTGAGTTGCTTTTAGATCCCGAGAGTATAGGAGACCAGAGAAGAGCTGAATTGGCAGCCCTGGAAGAATTGAGAGATACAGCCTTTTCCAACAGCCTACAGTACAAAGAGAAAGTGAGACATGGCATGATTTGCATATCAGCCATAAACAATTTGAGCCAGATCAGAAAGTATGGTTGTTTGATTCCAGGCTGAAATTATTTCCAGGGAAATTACAGAGCAAGTGGAAAGGACCGTATGTGGTCAGGAAGGTACATGACAATGGCAGCATTGACATATCCGAACCATCATCTTCCTCTACCTTCCGCGTCAATGGTCAACGCCTGAAACTATATCTTGATCATGATCCGTCGACCATTGACGTTGCCCCCATTCTTCTGGTATGAGATGTGTCCTTTGACTCTCATCATCTACATCTCATACATGGTGATCAATTCTATCTTCCGCTGTACAGATCCATCTGTTTATATCACTTTGTTGTCTGTCGATTTATTTTCTTATTTTCTTCTTTTCTTCTTTTCCTTTTCTATCTTCTTTATCTATCAAAAAGGTGTCGCCCTTGTAGACAGTTTTCCATACTTAGGACGTACTTTGTCCTAAGTATAGGGGGGTGTGTACCCCGAGTTTTTCCATTCTTCGATCCTCTCCATTGTCTCCTCTTCTTGTATATACTTAGGGATATCTTACCCTAAGTATAGGGGGAGACAATCTGAGTACGATCTGTTCATTCCCACCCTTGACCCTCCCTGCGTTGTGTACAGACTGCTATACTTAGGATTATTTGATCCTAAGTATAGGGGGGACGGTCAATTTCTCATTCGTTTGTTCATCCATTCCTTTATTTACTTATTCTTTAGACTTGTCTATACTTAGTACGAGTTATGTCTTCTCTTTTCTCTCTGATCTATGAGGACATAGCTCAAGCTAAGTATAGGGAGGTCGTATATACTGCGTATATACTTTAGCCATAACTCGTACTTTCATATTTTCCTAATAATATGGTTAATCATTCTTTAAAATTCTTTAAAATTCATTAAAAATCTTTAATAAAAAGATGTGGTTATTCCTCAAATTCTTTTTTGTATTTACTGATTAATAAATCAGGTGAAAATGTTTTTTGCAAAATGTTTGAAAAATAGTTTGAAAATCTTTGTGGACATCTATTGAAAACTATTTTGAAAATATTTTGTTTCGTGTTTTCAACCTGTGTAAAATGTGTGGTTTGTAAAACTTCTTTTCTTTGTGTGAAATAAAATGTTTGAAAAATGATTTGCAAATGGTTTGAAAAATGGTTGCAAAAATGATTTGAAAAACCTATATATACTGTTTTGAAAACCTTTGCAAAATGATTTTCAAATGTGTGTAAAATGTTTGTAAAAACTATTTTGGACTATAGTTTTCAAAAAATTGTGTGTAAATTGTTTTCAAATAAGTTTGAGGAATATATACATCACACCAAAATTCACTATATATGTATATATATGTATAAAAGTGGTCACTTACCCTGTAAATTCTTAAAATCCACTTCTTGTAAATATAAGAAGCACTCCCGTGTACATATTTTCACCTAGTTTTTAGCCAAAACTTTTTGTTTTCAAAAAATCCCAAAAACATTTGCAAAATTAAAATCCAAAAACATTTGAAAAATCTTTTTGAAAAAGACAAAAAAATGCATATGCATCATCATCATCTTTTCAAAAATCCATAAAAAGTTCAAAATCTTGAAAATTGCATCACAAAAATATTTTCTGCATTGCATTGCATAGCATGAGCATTTTTTGGATTGAGTTTGATAGTTGAACAAGTCTAAGTAAAATCTAGAGATTGGAGCTTGATTGGACCTTATAATCTACCTAATAACAGGAACCTTATAGGAACTGGGTTTGAGGTACTTCAGGTCTAGTTGACTTAATTCTTTGAGGATCACGGGACTTGGTTCAATGGATTCTTGACTGCCTAAGTAGAGTATTTCGGAGCACACGTACGACACTTGTTGATAATGACCTAACTTGGACACCTGCACCTTTCACATGGCTCAACTCAGTTGGAGTGGTGAGGGGATTGGATTTGCCGGTATGAGACGCACACAAGTGGAAACACTTGTCCTCCTCTAGGGAGGGAAGTGCACCCCAACCCGTCCAGTGATTAGGAAGTCTAAAGACAAGAGGCTGTGGGTTGCGATAAAGCTTCAAAAGAGGGATAGTCTACTGGCTCAAGAGGAAAAACTCCTTATGTAAATGCTGCTGTATATAGTATTCAAAAAAAAAAGGAAAGAAAGAAAAAAAAGGGTTCAGGCATGTACAAAAATAAAAAGCCTGCAAAGTATGTACATATGTTGTAAAGTCAATAAGCAAGCTTGAGTTCCAAAGTCATATCATGTGAGCCTGCAGCAGGATGACTTGACTACACTGGTCTTGCATCCAAGGATAGGTAGCTACACTGGCTACCGTCCATTCTTCTCTTCACCCCCTCCTCTTGAGCTGGTTGCCACTTGAACTTAGAAGGGAATACCCCGCTCCTCGAGGATGGAGTTGCTGGATTGGGGAATCATTGGGTTGTCATACTGGAGAAGTCAGTTTCTTTGTCATTCTAGTTGGGGAGAGCCACCATCACTTACACTGTACAAGTCAGATTCATAGTCATAAGAGTTTGCGTATGAGTTGAAGTATTTCTGACCTGGCTATTGAGGAGACTTGAGCAGAGTTTTGGGATTCTCAGGGACTGTTGGACTTCAAACACGGTTCTCAATAAGGTTCCGCCCGCACTAAAATTCCAAAGGTCCGACTTAAGCTCCAAACTTTGATTTTGTGAAGACAAGTTTGATACTTGAATAAAATCCAAATTCTTCTTTTTCTTTTCTTTCTGTTTCTTTTTGCACTTATTGCATAAGTGTTTGCTAGGGACTAGCAAAGGTAAAGTATAGGGGGATGATGAATCCACATTTCATCATCTTTATTCTATCATTTTGGCACTAAAAACCCTAGCAAATGCATGTAAATACCCTTAAATAGAGCATCTTAGCATTCATGCATGTGCATTTAGATAGTGTATAAATCACTGTAATTAAGGCCAAAATTATAGAATAAATAAAGAAAAGAAAAAGAATAAAATATTGTAAATATTTTATGACCCAAAACCCCCGAGACCTAGGCATCTTGATGAATAGGTCGACAAGGAATAAAGTAGGGGGAGATAAGGTCAGAAATACAGAGAAAATACCTATACATTCCATTCATTCTTTATTCATTTTGGGACCTATTTTTGGTTTCACTTTTTATACATCAAATAAAGAAACTTTGTACATGAAAGTTGTAGATAAATTTATAAAGAAAAATACAAAATTGATTTCACAGAAAAATAATATACAGATAAAAAGTTATGATCTGAATACAATCCAAAATCCCAACTTCCCAGACCCGTATCTCACAACTGACAACTCCAAATGGAGCAAACTCACCTTTAATTGTATATAGAATAAAATAATCTATCCAATGGTGGTGATTTCGCATTTGGCGGAGCTACGGTTTGAAAGTTGAGTTTTGGATCCCCATTGTATACTTGTACTGAATAAAATATTCAATTTATTCTTCATTCATTATTTATTCATTTTTATATTTTTATAATTTTGTAAATATTACTTACAATATATATGTGTATTAAAATTAAAATAAAATGCCAAGAAAAATAAAAATAAAAATACTTGTATAAAGACTACATAGGTATACTACATGTACCTATACCTGTATAAAATACTCTTAGATTTTATTAAATATACAAAATACATCAATAAAATAAAATAAAAATATGTTTATTAACTTTCTAAAATTATAAACAAAATTAAAGAAATTAAAATACACCAAATAAAAATAGAATACTAAAATACATAGGTATTACACCTATATAGGGTTAAAAAGGTAACTTGTAAAATTGTAACTCCTAAAAATAATTAAAAATCAAAATAAAATACTACATAAAATTTTAAGTATTTTTTATTTTATAACTTTTATTTAATTCGGCCATTTAGTATTTCAAATAGAATTAATAAAATATTTTTCCAGGGTTTTTCCTGGTTGGTCCACGTGGACCAACCAGGAGGCCAGGACTGTTGACCTAGGTCAACAGTCTGACCTACCCCCTGTAGCCCGTGTCAGGCTCGGTTTTTGAGCCATCTTTGTGGCTTTTTCCCAGCCAATTCTTTCATGTTTTCGTGTTGCATCCTTCTGCAACATTGTTCACCAACCATCTATCTCACTCGCCCAAGCTTAATCTTGGTCTTTGGACCCAAGATTTGCAAGATATTCATTGATCTTTGGACCCCTGTCACCTTAGGTCAAACCGCATAAAACCAACCCCCCTACTTTGAATTCAAATCGAGTCCCCTTGGTCCACCCTTCAGCGCCACCTTCGTGCTCCTGAGCTCCTTGGAGGTGACAGCTCCATCGCCAGCTCCTCAGCCAAGGCGTTCGAAGTCGAGGGAGCCTCCACCACCTCCGCCAACAGCCGGCGTCGAGGTACCTTTCTTCCCTCTGGCTCCGGCCATCGAGGGCTCGCCCCACCTTCTTGTTTATCTCATTAGGTTCCTGTTAGCTGTAGCTTCAAAAACCCCAAAAATTTTCTAAGTCCCATCGCTTATTTCGCCCATCCAAGCATCCTCGCCGGAGCGCACCTCCGGCCACCGACGACCACTTCCCCTCGCGCATCGATTAGGTCCACCCTAGGTCTAGGCACTTTGCCCTGGACCTTCTAACTCTTCTTGCAGGTCAAAGCCAACTTGTAAGCGCCTGGAGGCGAGTTTTGACGCTCGCCGGACCGTGGCCAAGCTCCCCAGCTCCGCCACCTTCGCCTGAGCACCTCGGCCGCCGCCGCGGCATTTTGACGCCCCTAGGAGATAGACGAAGACCTGAGGAGCCTCCCGTCCCATTTTGAAGCCAAAAAGCTCATCGGAGACGGAGCTTGACCTCGGAGAACTTCGGCTCGCCGGAGTTCGTCGCGGTTCTTGCTCCGGCCTTCATCACCGTTGGATCGAGGTGGAGCTGCAAATCGCGCATCGACCGTCCGATCTTCCACGCCCAGCCACCGTCGGATCTCTTTCTGAGATCTAATCTCAGACGTCGACGCCAACCGTCATCGGACGCCCTCGTGCTGCCACGTGGATAAGTGGCTCGCTCCCCGCCGCTGGATCGCGCCCCGCCGCCAGCCGTTGGATTCGTGCCACGCGTCGTCGTCAGAGCGCCCGAGCGAGGGTATTTTGCATCCCAACCCTCGCACTTTTTGTATTTAATATTTAGTATTTAAACTTTTGTCTGTAGTGTAAAAGTTTTGTAATATTTGCACAAAGACCCCCAGACTTTGTTTATTTGCATCCAGGTCCTTCGCCACGTCACCTCACGTGACCTGTACACGTGAGGGGGTGGGCATTTTGCAGAAGGGTCCTAGGTCATTTGTGTATTTCGTTTTAGTGCTGAAACTTTCGCATCAAGTGTAAACTTTTTGGATGTTTTGCAAGTAGGCCCCTAGGGTTTTGAAATATTACATTTTAGTCCTCGCCAGGCGCGTGCTAGTCACGCGCCCTGGTGGGTAAATTGCTTGCGTGCCCAGGCGGTTTTCATAATTAATATTTAGTGTTATAAATTGAATATTCAGTGTATATTTTTGTGGAAAATTACATGAATGCCCCTGGATGTTTTAGATATTGCACATATACCCCTGCCAGGACTGTTTAATGTTTGGATGTTTTCTCTAATTATTTAACCTATCTTTTTAAGTCCAAAAATTCCACAAAAATAGACTTAAGCTCCTGGACATGTGTACTTTGACGTCACATTTTAGTTTTTGATTTTATCTTATTTTTATATTTATTAAAAATAAAAAACTTGCTTTTTGTGTACTGTCTAGCTTAGAAAATACCTAAAAAATATTAAAACACCTCCAAAAATTCCAAAAAAATCACCTAGTGTCTATTTTATTCTATTTTAGTGTCAGTCCAAAAATCACTAAAAATCTATAAAGAAAATCACTAAAAATTTAAAAACACTCAAAAACTTCAAAACAAATATATAAAATAGTAGAAAAATCCAAAAATATCAAACTCAGGTTCTGTGTGTCACTTATTTTGTCATTTTTATTTGAAAAATAGTGTGAAAAGTTTTGGTTGCTGTTTGTTCATTTTAACTTGCATTTTAGTCACAGCCAGCCCTATTTCCATTGTTTTGCCTTAATTCAGTAATTAAAAATACCAAAAACACCTTGAAAAAACCCCAAAAATCACAAAAATAGTAGAAAACCATAAAAATATCAAAAATATCTTATTCCTGAATTTTTGGTTATTTTTGCACCATTTTATAATTATTTTAGCTTGCCTTTCATTATATTGTCTTTATTCTCCAATATTAAAAAAAGAAAATATAAAATTATAAAATATAAAAAGAAAATACAAAATCAGTAAATTAAAAATCAAAATACAAAAATATAAAATTAAATAAAAATTAAAAAAATTAAAAAAATTAAAAACCCACAAAAATTTTATTTACTTGATTGCTTAGTGTAGACACATCACACACATCCACTTGAGCACATTTGCTTGAACTATCCTGCTTGCTCCCTGTGTTCGAACTCTCTGCATACTTGTCACTATACACCATTTGTGCAGAGTTAAAAATAAATTTTAACTCCACATTAGCTCTAATTTATTGATCTTTAGTGTGGGTTAATTGTTGATTAATTTCAGGATTTGTGTGGTCAAACACCGACTGTTGACTCGCCTTGTGAGTCGATACAACCACATCGATTTTCGAGATTATCAGTCGGCTGCGGCTGATTCAGCTTGGGTTGCGGCTGCCGACGATGTGTTAGGACCGGCATCGATGTGGGCGATCCTCTGGAATGATCCCACTCCTTGCGGGGGCTTCTGATGTGTGTAAACACGGGCATGGGCCATCACGGTTGAATTCTCTGCCATGCCCTCGTAGATGGCCCAAACGTTGTCTTCACCCTTTGAAAAGTAGGACCCACCGCAAGAGGCGTTGACAAGCCCCTGCAGCTCCGGTGTCAGCCCACAGAAGAAGCTCTGAACTAGATTGGGCTTGGAGATATCGTGATGTGGACACCGGTCAATGAGCTCTCGGAATCAATCCCAAGCTTCATGAAATTGCTCATTCGGGATCATGACAAAGTTGTTGATCATAGCTCTGGCTGCGTTAGTCCGGCCGAGAGGGTAGTACTTCTTCAAGTATGCGGTCCGGAGATCTACCCATGTGTAGATGAATCGCCCCAGATGTTTGAGCCAGTATGCGGCTCTGTCAACCAAGGAGAACGGGAAGGCGATCATCTTGATCGTGTCCTCGGTCATCAGCCTATCATGGATCGTGCTGCATATCATCTCGAACTCTTAGAGGTGGAGGTGTGGCTCTTCGGTCGGCAACCCATAGAATTTGGGTAGAAGTTGAATGGTATGGGGCCGAAGCTCGAAATCTCCATGGATAGGCGGAAGTCTGATCCAACGATGAGTGAGGGATGCGGTTGGGTTGTGCAATTCCCTCATGATAGTCTGTGGCGGTCTCTCAGCGTCGGGATCACTTCCTCCTGCATCAGGTCCTCCTCCTCCACCACCACCACTGCCCCCAGGTCGGTTCTCTCTCATCTGTGCTATTTCTCTCATGAGATCACTCATGAAGGTACTCTGGTCACGAATCTGCCTCTGCATGGTCTCCAGAGATGCAAGAAGTGATTTGTTGATGGCGGCTTGATCAATGAAGAATGGCGGGTGCTCATGATCATCAGGATGCTCGCCTCTGTCAGCCATCTCGGGATTCTCTGAAAAAGCAAAAGAGGTCATCTCAGGTGCTGTTGAATGCCCAAAACTCTACGATGCACTGAATTCCGAAACTATTGGACTGATAGAAGGAGAATGAGAAGGGTGATCGAGGGGGAACAGGGTGGAAGTAAACTCAGGCTCGGAGAGCAGACTCTCCGAGGTTGTCCTAGATGAATGAGGAGGAGTGCTGGATAGCGGTGCTGACAGAGTCGGCCTAAGAGATCTCTGTCCCATCATCTTGATTATTGGGAAGAGCAAGGTGAATGCAGAAGAAGAAGGAAGAAATGAGAAGCAAAATTGCGCACAATTGTGTTGTATTTTTGATCTTCACCTAAATAGAACTAGCAATCAAACACAAAACAGGGGTGAGTTCACCAACTCAACACATGAAGCCGTGAAGGTTCGGCTTTTATCTTGTCAATTTTATCTTGAATTCAGGAATTAATCTTTTCACGAATCCTTAGAGCGCTACGCCTAAAGGAGAGAGTACTGCCGGAAAAGTATTCCCGTACTTGTCCTCCTCCTGTGTAACCTGTAGCTTGCGCTTTTTAAGGTCCTTGTAACCCTTCCTGGATCCCTACTCAGCCAAAGAATAAGAGGGAGGAAGCCGATAGGCGAAACCGATACTTCGGATCTCGCTCGCAACGGAATCACCTGTGAGCGTGCAAGATCCTACTCGGACGCAGATGGTGAGACAGACACACCCGTGAAGGCGTGGCCTATGCTCGGTACTTTGGACAAGGTCGGTGGTCACACAATAGTGAGTCACCAATGGCGACCAAGCCCTACTCGCCTGCGTACGATAGTAGCGCCAATACTTCAGAAATCCAGGCGATACACAAGGCAGCCACAAGCTGGGATTTGGGCTCTAATCCTTACAAAGCACTCTGCTCACTTGGAAGGAGACCTTCCCATGCAACCTGAATACAAGTGAGGGTGTTACTCTCCCCAATCAATGAATCCAATTACCGATTTTATTTTTGGTCAAGGTTTTCTTAGCAGTCCCTTTTTTAATTTTTTTTGGTGTTATCGCTTCTTTTGAGTAGATTCAAACAAGCGCCTAACGGTTTTTGTATTTTCTTGATCCTACTTTTCCAAAAATAGAGGGAGAATAGAGTCGGAAAAGCCGATGCATGTCGACACCAAGGTGGAAATCTCACCTTTGTGCCTAAATGATGGATGCAAAGTAAGAAGACTTACAGCGAATCCCAGCTCTCTCCATGCGGGATGCAAAGCAGAATTTTATAAACCTAACTATATGCTGGTATGCAATGCGGAAATCGTCCTAAGGTAGGCAACTTCTAGCGTTAAGAACCACGAGTCAATCACCGATCTCCAATCCTAAGGTCCGGTTTAGGCTCACCCCTCCTTCTCTCGACACATCGAGTTTAGGAGAAGCGCTTGGCGGGATGAGCTCGCGGCGTGGCGGATCCAAGAGAAGCGAATTGACTGTTTAATTAAACTAAGTCCAACTACGATCTATAGGTGCATGCAATGGTTTTTAGTGTGTTTGGACCTAATTTAATCGAACAAGCAAGGCCTACTACTAAGGGCTCAATCCACAAAAGAAATGAAAATGAAAACAAAACCGGAAAATGACAATCGGAAAACACGATAAAAGCTGCGGTGAGCCCCCGGGTGAACAAACACCCGGAAATTAGGCCCGGTAGTATGAGTGTCCAAGTCCCTGTATTATTACAAATTATAGTCACTCTCTCTCGCAAAATAAAATGCAAGCTAACTAAGCACTCTCTCACTCCTCCTGCTCTCTCCTGCCGGCTTGGCTAAAGAACAGTCGGCTCCGTTTCTCAAGGATGCTTCGGATCCCCTAGGCGATCCGCCTCGCTCCGCGGTCCCTCGCAAGAAGACAAAAGAGTGGTCAAAAAGCTCAACAAAATATATCAAAAATAAGAGAGATAAAAGCGAAAGCAATAATGAAGACACAAACACAATCAAGCAAAACGATGAACTACTCGTTGTTGCTCCCCGGCAACGATGCCATTTGATAAACACAATTTATCGGAGTCTAAAATGATAGGGTAAATTACATATTGGGTCCTAATCTATGGACCCAATCCCAACATAGGTCCTGACCTTTGAAAAGTAACAAAATGGGTCATAGCTCCGTTTACTAAACCACATAAAATGCTACCGTCGGAAATAAAAGACAGATTGGCTATAGTGCCCCTCCCATCCCCTCTCTGTTAACCACAACACTCACGCCCTCTGCCCTTATTCCTCCTCCAGAGGCACCCCCTTCCCGACCTCCCCCCATCCCACGTCGACGCCCTGACCCCCTTCTCCTTCATCACCTACGTCACAGCCTCCACCCTCGTTCGCATCCCCTATCGGCGCGGACAACTCGGCCCCCTTCTCCTCCTACAGCAGTGACCCAACCCCCATACATCTCCTTCTCCTACGGCATCGACGTACCTCTCCTCCCACATCTGTTTCTCCTCCCCTGGTGGCGGGGCACTTTCCGACGACAGATGCCGGGACATGTGCACAAATCGAGGCCTACTATGAGCAGCATCCTGCAAAACGTGTCTCTAAAGAGAGGAAGATCCGGGGGAAGGTAGCGGAAGAGGATGTTGTCTACAGCCATGAGAGGAAGCTAAGGAAGGAGGAGCTACACCATTTAGGAGCTAAAAAAGTGATTTCTTTTCTCATATGTTCTTGCTGTCTTTGTATGAAGATTCGTGAAATTCTGACAGCTGAATTTTAGCTACGTACGAGGGAGGTCAAGGCGAAGAGATGATGCCGGTCAGGTGGAGTCGGATTAGGAGCTTGGTTATTGCCCCTTGCTGATGATGATGACTATAAATCTGGATTTCTAGAATTTTTAGTTCCTGGATGGACAATTCTATGATGCTCTCTAATTCTCTCTTCTCTGTTTTTTGTATTAACAAGGTGGGAACTTAGGATTGCATATGTGTATTTGACGATTGTTAATGGATAATCTTTCTTATTGTACGAATTGAGGCAATTCTTGGCCTAGGATTATTTGAACGGTGAAAGTTATTAGAGTTGCATGGTTTTGATTACTTCTGTCCAGTTAGGGATAAAAGGCACAAATTCGGATACAACATTGGAAGTCTACTGCCACAGGGGGGTGCACCGCTACCACGAGGGCCGGGAAGTGCTCCGCCACCACGGGCGGAGAACCGGATGGGGGAGGAGAGATATGCTGCTGTAGGAGAAGGCGAGGTAAGGGGGTTGGGTTGCAGCCATAGGAGAACTCCTGGGTTGTCTGCGCCGATAGGGGATGGGAACAAGGGTGGCGATTGTGATTTCGGCGATGACGGAGAAGGCGGCCGGGGCGTCGACGGGGAGGGGGGGTTTGTGTGTGTCGCTGGAGGAGGAATACGGGCTGAGGGATCGAGACTACTGGGCCCAGGGGTACAGCGACGAGATGGGGGTACTTAAGTCCATCCATCTTTTATTTCTGACGGTAGCGTTTTCTCCGGGTTAGTAAACGGAGCTAGGACCTATTTTGTTAGGTTTCAAAGATCGGGACCTATGTTGAGATTGGGTCCATAGATTAGGACCCTATATGTAATTTACCCAAAATGATATGTCTCACACAAGGCGGAGACAACCGAGGTCGCTGCAGTGACCCACAATAAACTGTATTTAATCAACAATTAACCCACACTATAGATCAAATAATTAGAAATAAATGTGGAGTTAAAATTTATTTTTAACTCTGCACAAAAGATGTATAGCAAGCAAGTATGCAGAGAGTTCGAACACAGGGAGCAAACAGGGTAGAACAAGCTAATGTGTGTGAGTGAGTGTGAAATGTGTCTACACTATGCAAGCAAATATTTTTGTGGGGTTTGAATTAATTTTTTTCTTTTTTTTAATTTTTAATTTTGTATTTTGATTTTTAATTTTCTGATTTTATTTATATTTTATATTTTATATATTTTTTTATTTTCTTTTTCAATATTGGAATATGTAAACTATGTAATAAAAGGGATGATAAAATATTTATAAAAATATGCAAAAATACTCAAAAATTCAGGAATAAAATCTTTTTGGTATTTTTATATTTTTCTACTATTTTTGTGATTTTTGGGTATTTTTCAAAATGTTTTTGCTATTTTAAAATAGCAAAATAAAGCAAAACAGGGAATTAGCTACTGACTGGGGGTAAAATGGGAATTAAAAATATCAAAAAGCCACAAAGTTTTCCCAAATAACTTTCAACTAAAGATAATAAAATATAGAACCTACAGAACTTGAGTTTGCAATTTTTGGAGTTTGCTACAATTTTTTAGATTTTTTTGAAGTTTTTAAGTATTTTCTAATTTTTATGGTTTTTCTTTTGAAATTTTTAGTGATTTTTGGACTGACATTAAAATAGGTTAAAATAGACAGTAGGGAATTTTTTTGGAATTTTTCAAGGTATTTTAATATTTTTTGATATTTTCTAAGCTAGACAGTGCTGAAATGGGGAGTTTTTTATTTTTAATAAATATGAAAATGCAAGAAAATCAAAAACTAAAAATATGACTCAAAGCACAAGCACACAGGAGCTTAAGTTTAATTTTTGAGAATTTTTGGAATTAAAATGATGCTCCAAATAATTTAGACAAGTACACAAAAATGAAAAGGGCTGGCAGGGGCATTTATGTAAAATTCAGGAAAGTCAGGGGCACGACTGCAAATTTCCACAAAATATTGCACTTAATATTTAATTTCAAGGACCAAATACAAATTCCTAAACCTGCAGGGGTGTCTTCACAAAATGTCCACCAGGGCGCGTGACTTGCACGCGCCAAGCGAGGACTGAAATGTAATTTCCATAAAGCCCGAGGGCTTACATGCAATTATCCCAAAAATATAACACAAACTAAAATTTCTGGTACTAAAACGAAATATCCAAAGGACCGAGGGCCTCCTCACAAAATATCCACACCTCACGTGAACAGGTCACGTGAGGTGACGTGGTAGAGGGGCGAAGTGCAAATATCTGAAGTTCGAGGGCCCAGTTGCAAAATTTACAAAATATTTAAACTACTAAATAAAATTTCAGGACTAAAAGAAAATTACAAAAATAGCGAGGGTGGCTCTGCAAAATACCCTCGCTGAGGAGATCGAACGGCGCTGGGTTCTTCACTTGACACGTGGCGCCACCTCCTTTTACGATACCACTTCGCGGATGTGCGGCCCTGATCAGAATCTGAACGATGATTGAACGGTGCTGGGGCTACTCCATCCGACGATGGCTGTGCTTCACGAAGAACAAGCTTGATCCGACGGTTGCGGAGGCAGCTGGACGAACGGGGAAGAACACCGCCGCAGCGAGGTTCCTCCGACTCGATCCTCCTTCTCCGGCGATCGTTAGTGCTCCAAAATGGTCAGCTGGGTTCCTCTGGTCATCCTCAAGGTGCTGAGGGCGGCAAAAGTCTCCGGCGAAGCTCGGAGAGGCGGCGCGAGGTCGGCGGAGCACGGGGCTCCAGGTTCCTCGACCGGCCTTCAAAATCGCTCCCAGGTGCTTCAAAGCTTCAGGACCTGCACAGAGAAATGTTACGGAGGTCGAGGGAAAAATGCCTCGACCTCCAGTGGCTCTCAAAATGGGGGGAACGGTGAGATGGATACTCGCCGGAGTTGCGCTCCGGCTAGGTAATCGAACAGGTGATTTGATGGTTGATTTGACGAGAAATGAAGATCTGGATGGACCTAAGACTACCAGGAATGTAACGAGGATAAAAAGGAAGCGAAGAAATAACCTCAATGGCCGGAGCCAGAGGGTAAATACCTCTACGGCAAAGCTCGCCGGAGGTGTGGAACACGCTCAGATCAGTCGACGGTCCACCGCCTTGAAGCAAGGAACCTGGAGCTGTCACCTCCAGGTAGCTCGAGCACAACTCAGGGGGGAAAGATCTGGGTGAATCGCGGTTCAAAAATCAAATCAAAGTGGGAGCTGGGTTATATGGGGTTGACGGTCAGCGGAGGAAGAACGAGGCAGAACAGTGGTTACAGTGATCCTTCGACCAAGGTATCATCAGGGCGGACATGCCCATTGACCGAGGATCAAAAGCTAAGAAGAGTCTATCACGAGATGACGCAAGACTCGGCCTCAAAAAAATAGAGAAAGAGAGGTCAAGCGTAGGTCTGACACGGGCTACAGGGCTAAGAACGACCAGTTGACCGAAGTCAACTGGGGCTGAAGCCTGGTTGGTCCACGTGGACCAACCAGGAAAAATCCCTCATTTTTATTTTGTAAATTCAAATAAAAATAGTAAATGAATGAATTAAAGTTTGGTTATTAAATAAAAAATGTTTATGATTTTATAAAGTATTTAATTCTGATTTTTAATTATTTTTATGGAATATATTTTTATAAGTTTCCTTTTATGCCCCTTTATAGGTATAATACCTATATAATTTAGTATTCTATTTTTATTTGGTATTTTTAATTTTATTAATTCTGTTTATTATTTTATAAAATTAGAAAATACTTTTATATACACAAATATATTTTTGTTTTATTTCATTGATGTGTTTTGAATATTTAATAAAATATAAGTATGTAAGGTATAGGTATGTATATAGGTCTTGTATCTATGTATTTTATGTAGGTATTTTTATTTTGTATTTTATTTAGGCTTTTATTCTTATTTTAATATACATATTTATTATAAGTAATATTTACAAGATTATAAAAATTTAATAATACAAAAATAATGAATAAAGAATAAATTGAATATTTTAATCAGTACAAATATACAATAAGGGTCCAAAACTCAACTTTCAAACCGTAGCTCCGCCAAATGCAAAATAAATGATATTAAATAGCTTATTTAATTCTGTATACAATTAAAGGTGAGTTTGATGCATTTGGGGTTGTCATTTGTGAGATACAGGTCTGGGAAATTGGGATTCTGGGTTTTTATTCAGACCATAACTTTTCATCTGTACCTTATTTTTCAGTGAAATAAATTTTGTATTTTTCTTTATTAAATTATCTACAACTTTCATGTACAAAGTTTCTTTATTTGATGAATAAAAAGTGGAACCAAAAATAGGTCCCAAAATGAATAAAGAATGAAGGATTATTCATTGTATTTGGCCCTTATCTCCCCTACTTTATTCCTTATCGACCTATTCATCGAGATGCCTAGGTCTCGGGGTTTCGGGTCATAAAATATTTACAATATTTTATTCTTTTTCTTTTCTTTTATTTATTCTATAATTTTGGCTTTAATTACAGTATTTTATACAATATTTATATGCACATGCATGAATGCTAAGATGATGAAATTAAGGGTATTTACAGGCATTTGCTAGGGTTTTTGAGGCCAAAATGATAGAATAAAGATGATGAAATGTGGATTCATCAATGACCTGTCAGATATGACCACACCATGATTCTGTTGATGAACCACACCAACTGCCAGCTGCGACCGATGCCGGTCAGATAGAGGATATTGCCAATGTGCAAGATATGACGAATTGACGGAGCCTCTTCTGTTGATACTTAGTCAAGTAGAAGGGACGATCTTTGACAAATTGCACATGGACTGATTAGGACAAGCTTACGACTCCACCTTGATATACTCCAGAATTATCTTGATGTCATCTTGATGGAACGAGATTTTTCACAACAGGGGGAGCTGATACAACATGAGAAATCTTACGCTTCTTTTTCATTTATTTCTATTCATTGTATACCCGGGACAATATTTAAGTTAGTAATTGAGTCCATATTTTAATTTATTCAAGTATATCAAAGACCCATTATATAATGGCTTCATTTTTTATTTGGAGCTCTAGTTTTATGCTTATTCGATGAGTTTTAGTCTATATAAATTCCCTTGAAGAGAATATTATGTTGGATTTTTATTAGTTGTGCCCCTCTAAGATATTCCAATATCAATTATGCCCTCTCTTTTTGGGAATATCAGTTGTGCCTTGACATCTTGTCATTCTATCACTTGTACACCTCGAGTTAGTTGTTGTTCGTTTCCATTGCAAGCAGACGCTAACTTTGGGGACACATTGGAAAATAAATTAAAAAAGAGACTGAAAAGTCTATCATCTTCTTCCCCCTTCTCTTCATCCTCCCCGGCTTCCTGCTCCTCCTCCAGCGCCTCCTCCCCTTGCCCCCGCACCTCCCCCTCCGTCTTGAGCTCCTCCCCCCGCCCATACACCTCCCCTCACCCATGCACCTCCCTCTCCGCACCCATCTCCTCCAGAGGCCCCCGCACCTCCCCTTCCGCCCCGAGCTCATCCCCTCACACCTCCCTCTCCGCTCCCAACACCTCCCCTCCACCCTCGCACCTCCCCTCTGCCCCCAGCTCCTCCCGGTGCCCCCGTACTTCCCCCTCCACCCTGAGCTCCTCCACTTGCACCTCCCCTCCGCCCCACACCTACCCTCCACTCCCAAGCACCTCCCCTCTGCCCCCGTTCATCGCTCTCCGCCCTTAGCTCCTCTTGTTGCCTCGCACCTCCCCTCTGCCCCTGCACCTCCCCTCGCCATGTTGCACCTCTTCTGCTCCTCTATCACCATCAAAGGACGTCTTGTCATCGTCGCCATGGGGAGGAGGTTGCTGCTTCAGATGCTCGTAAGGGGACGAGCTGTTGGAGGAGTTGCAAGGTTTCTCGATGAAGCGGGAGTGGAGGAGGATGAAGAAGGTGATGGCGGAGGAGGAGCAAGGGGACATGGAGGAAGGGGAGGAGAGGAGGAGGTTGTGTGCTGAAACATGGGACCTTTCAGCATTTGTTTAGTTAAGATAAATTTTTATTAATTGATTCATGAAAATTCATCGAAAAATCAATAAAATTCACCATTTGATCTATAATAAGTGATATATTCGTGAAAATGCAAAAAAAATAAGCGATTTGATGGATGCGTGAAGATGTAATTAAGAGAGAGAGATTAAAGAGAAAGGAATAACATATGTAAGAAGAATAAGATGAAGAAGAAGTTTGGACAATTATGCCTATCTTAATTGCATCATGGTTAAAAAAACTGTGGTTAAATTCAACTCATTGACGATCAAACTAATGGAGGGGAACAAGTGAAAGAACAAGGAGAAGTGGGGGCACAAACTGATATTCCCAAAAAGGGAGGGACATAACTGATATTGGAATATCTTGGAGGGACACAAATGATAAACATCCTATTATTTTCTCCCATTAATCTCTCCCACTTCTCTTTCTTTCTGGACTTTTTAATAATTATTAAAATAATCATATTTAATTAAATAGACAACATCATGAGATAATTAAAAAGCAGGCATCTATCAACATCTCATGTGTTGATTTGGGCTTAGCCCATTCAACTATTTTCTATTTTTATTCCCCTCTCCTCCCATTTTAATTCTAGACCCTTATAATTTTATAAATAACTCTACATTATTTATACAAGTAATACATGTAATTTTTTTACAATATTATTCTATTATGCATTTTTTAATTATCGTATCTTTAGTTTATGCAAATTTTGATAGTTTGTTTACGATTTAAGCGTAGGATATCTATTATTCGACATCTCATAAAGGTCTCTATATTTTATTACGTAAAGAATTATTGGAAACTGGATATTAAGACATTGAACATGACATAAATAAACTCGAATTTTCACATCAAAATTTCTTATTGTAACTTTATTTTTTGAACAAAATGCATATATTTTATTAAAATCATAGAAGTATTTTAATTTTCGATAAATAATATACACTATTTTATGGTCTCCGTCGATTTAAAAATCCTTTCAGGCTACACCTCCTCCTTCTCCTCCTCTGTCGTTTCCTTTGCCACCATCTAAGGGCGGAACTAGTATACATTATGGGGGGGCATGCCCTCCCCATGATTATTATACATCATTTATATAATGTATTAAGTTTTTTATACAACCCCTCCTTAATTTTATTATAATTAATGTTGTTAGAGAAAAGTTGCAGAATCATTAAATGGTCAAGTGGTAGAGTGACAAGGTTATTATTTTGGAGACCAAGGTCGAATCTTATCTCCATCAATTTTACTTCATTTTATATGGTTTATCCAATCACTTCCAAAGCATTAAAATAATTTGATATAAAATTGTATTCGAGGGGCAGAACTAGTAAACATTATAACCCTTCCATGATTATTATACGTCACTTATACAATGTATTAAGTTTTTAATATGGCGCCTTCTTAATTGTATTATGAATAATGTTGTTAGAGAAATTTTGTAGAATCATTTAATGGTTAAGTGGTAGAGTGGTAAGATTATTATTTTGGAGACCAAGGTTCGAATCCTCTCTCTATCAATTTTACTTTCTTTTATATGGTTTATCCAATCACTTCTAAAGTATTAAAATAATTTGGTATAAAAGTGTATTCGAGTTTATTTATCTCTCCCATTATTTTTGTTATTCTTTATAAATGAAATCAATTTTATTGTTTCCTTTTAACCATGAACTTTTTTATTTCAAAATTTTACTTGATAATTTAGCCTTCTTATGATGGATTTAGAGAGGTTTAAATTAGTATATTTATCTAATTTTGAAAATAACCACGAAAAATACCAATCTATTGAAATTCTAACATTAATAATATATTTAAATTCTACGTTTATCAAGATTGAAAGAGGTTCATTTTAAAAGCATTAATTCTATTTAAAAATATCATTCAAAAATACATAGATTTTTCTATTTTTGAGCATACATAATAGTTGTATACTCGGTCCCTCCTTGATGAAATTCCTAGTTCCGCCCCTGCACCGTCTCCCGTCGTCTTATAGCTATCTTCACGTGTTGCCTTTGTTGGCTTCTTCTGCTTGATATTCTGTTCTGAATGCGTTGGTACATGTCCAAGAGGATGCTACTTAGATGATGACTTCTGTGGAGGTACAACTGGTCGAGTAACTTGATCCCGTGTGCTTCTTAAACTTGATGACTGTCGTTGTGGGTCTGACAGTGTATGTCATTGATGCTTACTCCTACTGATGGTATTGGAGACAACTTTGAAGGTTGATGTGATATTATCATGGTAACATCAATGAACTGTCTCTCGAAGTCGCTTGTCTCAACTTGGCAAACACAAGCAAATAACTCGGCTTGAAAGGCTTCTGAATTGTATTGAGTAGGTGGTGTGAGCTGAGAGAGCCCATAATTAAATTGACTTGAATGACTAACACATGACAATCCTACAATCTGTGATTGACTTGAAACTTCTACATATATTATAAGTATGAAATAATTACGTTATATTAAATATCACATAAGATATATCCAAATAGATAATGAGAGATATAACCGAATATCCGTAAAAATATATTCTCCTCTAGCGATCAAAAAAACTTGAAAAAATTATTACGAAAAAATAGAGGATTGTTGATTCGCTATTACTCGAATAAGAATTGTGGAAGTCAGATAAGAGAACACAATTTGAGAGAGATTACGATGATTGAGAAGAAGAAATGAGGAGAAAGATGGGTTGGAAGGAGATGTGATGAAATGAGGGGAGAGGGATTTTATATAGGGAGAAAAGGGAAGGGGCAATGAGTAGTTTTTCCAATGATCGCCTCCAAATCGGCACTCCAGGTGTCGATTTTGGGAGAGCGATAATGATCATCCCCAAATCGGCAGGTGACTTGTCTCTTCAAATCAGCACATGAGGTGCCAATAGATACCTATTTTTTAATTATCTTAGAATATTGTCTATTTAATTACATACAATTATTTTAATAATTATTTTAAAAATCCCTTTCTTTCTCTCCAAAACCCTCACTTCCTTTGGTTCCCTCTTCTCCCTACTGCCCCCTTTCTCTCCTCCCCATATCGACTGACGCCGCAGCAGCACACCACCTCTCCTCGCCTCCGCCGTTTTACCCCCTTGCCAGTGGAGATCTGGAGGTGCTTTGTCCAGTAGGAAATTAAAGTTCTAAACTTTTGTTGCCTATATTGTTTGGATAAATTTTCTTTTGAGATGGATTCTTAATCAGATGCAGTGACGGAGTGAGAGGGGGCGGGAGGGGGCCAGGCCTCCCTGTTCCTCCCCAACCTCCCTCCCTAAATTTTGGGAAAATGGGATTGCCCCCTGCCTCCCATTTCCAAATAACGAGAATGTCTCCTCTTCCTCCTAATATTATGCAACTTTCCAAATTTAAAAAATAAAAAAATATTGACTAAATTTTAAGGTATTTGAAGTAACGAGCGGATAGATGCATATATGAATTACGGAAGCCCTCCGAATTTTCTCCCTTCTCAATTCCAATTTTCAAAATTCTAAAAATACATTTATATCATCTTAACATCTTCTCCTTCTTGGGTTCAACGATAAGGAGCCAGATTCTGACACTTTCCTGCACACAAGGCTCGCACCTCCAATGCAGACCGCTTCAACAAATTTATTTATATCTCATGGTTATCTTGATTTTAAAGTAGATACTGGATTTTTTGATAGATCATAGAAGAAGTGATAGAATGGATTAGTATTTTTAGTCATTAATCTATTTGTCATAATTGATGTTAAATGCATGTAAACATTTGTAGATAATCACATTAAATATGTAGGTGAGGGGATTCATGTGTTATAAAAACAATAATAAAAAAATAGTGAATGTCCGACTAATAGGGATACAAATGGATAAGGATACAACTATATATGTTCCTCCATCGTATCTGTTTTATACATGTTTTTACATCCATATTATATCCGTTTTAAATTAGATATGGATAAGGATATCACTTTGATATCTAGAAACATTTGTATTTATATTAGAATGTCCATTCACCCACACACACACATATAATTGTAAATTTAATTTAACCATAAATAACATAATTTTAGGGTTCTATCACTTAAGCACCATTCTTTGATTTTGCAATATCAGTTATGCTCCTCTCTTTTTTGTGATATCAATTCTTACACTATATTTTAACGAAATTCATTGTTTTGTCCTTCCATCAAGATAAACTAGGGGCTTAACCGATATTATAAAATGATAGAATTGTAGATTTTGTAAGAATACAGTGGCATAACTGATGTTACAAAAAAGAAAAGAATATAACTGATATCACATAATCTAAGAGGTGCACAAGTGATACTAATCCTTAATTTTATACCTTCTTTAACCATATTTGATATAACTATTATAATATAAGCGCATTTAGTATATTTATGTCATATGTATTCCATCTAATGCTTGTTTATTTAAGCTAACATATAGAGTATTCATATGTGATTGGTGCATGTTTTAGATCCGTATCCGTTTTTTAAGGATATGGTAACATAATTTTCGTATTCGTCAATATATGTATCTGCATCCGTATTCGTCAATATATGTATCAAAAAATTTTCTATCCGGATTTTACTTCAACAAAGTAAGTTTATTGATAATTTTATTACTCAAGTTTTCTTTTCATATAATTAAAAAGGGTTGTATGGTAACACGGTTTCCCCGCCTCATTTTTATCAAAATTTTTATTTTTTTTGAAAAATATCACCATGTATATTCATCCCTATATCCTTTTATATGCCATTCGAATTTTCTTAGTAACAGAGACTTCTACGGCCTCCATCTAAATAGGGTCGATTTAAAAAATCCTGCGACTGTTAAAAATGATTGTCTGAATGGAGGCCATAGGAGTCTCTGTTTGTAACGAAATTTGAATGGCATATGGGAGGGATATATGGATGAATATACATGGTGATATTTTTCCAAAAAAAATAAAAAAATTACGAAAAATAAGGTGGGAGAAGCCAACAGGGACAGCCCTATTTTTCAAATTAAAAATTATTCTGATATGTTCAAAAAAGTAAATATTTTAAAGATGGTATGATATGAGTTCAAACTAATTTTTGCATCTAAGGAAAAATCTCTCTCTACACATATAATTTTCCTATTCTATTTGGTTCCCCCAACTCAACCATCCTGGCTTCGTCCCTGATTCAGATGCTTGGTTTGTTAGAGAAATGTTCTTTCTGCAGCGATCTGATAAGTTGATTTATCTCAACAGTCTAGTTTCGACATACCCTTTATCCACGAGATACTAATTTCGTTTTTGTTTGAATCTCATCCCTCCATGTTTACGGTCAGATAATTCTAAGCAACAAAGTTGTTGCCATTTTTTGAGATTAAAAAATGATTTTGCCTTATGCCATCTCTTTTAATTGTTTTCTTTTCTCTTGTTCTTTGATTTGATGTCCATGTATGACAGTGTCTTTGCCAGCAGCTCCGAAAAGCATATGATCTTGCCGCATTGTTCTCAATATTAAGTAATATATTTTTATTATTCTTTTATTTTGATCTTTATATAATATTGTCATGGTCAGGTAAGGTAAAATGGTGAAGCATAACAATGTTATTGCCAATAGTCGCCGCTTCAGGAAGCATTGGCAAAACTATGTCAAGACATGGTTCAACCAGCCTGCACGCAAGCACAGAAGACGCATTGGTGTCTATCTGTCTATGAATGCTATTTTTTTAATATTTATATTGAATAATTTGTGGATGTTTACTGTTGCAAATTATACACATTTGCGGTGATATTTCAGCTAGGCAAAAGAAAGCTGTGAAGATATTCCCTCGTCCAACATCGGGTCCTCTTCGTCCAGCTGTTCAGTGCCCAAGTATTCGATACAACATGAAGACAAGGGCTGGGCGGGGATTTACCCTTGAGCAATTGAAGGCAGGTAATTATCTTCATGCTATCCGTTAGTTTATATTACTAATAAGCCTGATGTTGGGGTTTGCGTAATTATTTTATCTCAGAAACTCGAAGAGATACCTACAGTGCCCTCATAGAGGTATATACATACCAAATCCAAAAGAAAACTAATTAAAACAGACAATTTCAAAAAATAATCAATGGTGCTTACTGTTGCAAGTTTGCAACCATCATCTTCACACCATATTGTCGATAAAGTGCAACCCATCAGCAAAACTATCCTAGTTCAGTCCCATATCGGTCCAAACTTGATGCTTCATTTTGATGTGTACTGTCAGTCTTCGTTTGGAGCATACTCTTTTCTAAGAATGAACTACCGCTATAATTATCATTTATTCCATTTGCTATTCTGATAGCAGCACCTTCTATCATATTTCATTACTTGGATCTCCCAACGTAGTAACTCTAGGATTAATGTTCATAACAAAATGTTACACACTGCTTGTAAGCAGACAGTTGAGCAAGCAGAATTATTCACTTCTTCCAGTGACCCGTCATTCTGTAGAATTTTTAGAATGGCGTTGAGTTGGTCTTTAGTTTTCTGAAATCAGTGCATTTTTTTACCAAAAAAAGAAGTTGATGTTCCTGTATATTATTTGCATGCTCATTTTATATGAAATTTTTATGTCTAAAATTCAACATGAGTTTTTTTTATTTTTAATTGCTTTTGACATTTTGAATCAATGCCTTGGATAATTTTACAAATAATAAAGCAATGCAGAACACAAATGTTCAAACAAGTGGATGTCAATATCACGGTGCTTATCATCACATGTTACTTTGCAGGCGGCTGGAATACCAAGAAACATGCTCCTACTATTGGCATTGCAGTCGATCACCGTCACAAGAATCGTTCCTTAGAGGGTTTTCAGACTAACGTGCAGAGGCTTAAGACCTACAAGGCCAAGCTGGTTATCTTCCCGCGACGTGCTGGGAAGTTCAAGGTAACCGGTCTCTGTTAATCTTAATCCAAGTAATGACCATTAAGTTGAACTGGACCTTCTGCTTAGAAGGCTGTTGTTCCATAAATTTATCTTTTGGCTATCATCCCATATGTTTTTGTTCCACTCAGAAACAACTCCCATGTGTTTTTGTTAATCATGCTGCTTGTTATTCATTTGTACAGTCTGGTGATTCTACTCCCGAGGAACTGGCTACGGCTACTCAGGTCCAGGGAACCTACCTGCCCATCGAACGTGAGAGGCGTAATGTTGAGTTGGTAAAGGTAACTGATGAGATGAAGGCCTTTAAGGCTTATGCCAAACTCCGAGTTGAGAGGATGAACCAGCGTCAGGTTGGAGCCAGGCTGAAGAAGGCAGCTGAGGCCGAGAAGGAGGAGAAGAAGTAACACTAGCATTATCATTTGAAATATATAAGTTAGAATTTTTGAAAACTTTTTATCCAATTTAGCATTTGTTGAATTTTATCTTGTCCCTTCCAAGTATTAAACAGCCTTTTGCCTGTCAGTTAACTTGTTATGCTGATTCAGCTTGCAATTTTTGGAAGTGCATGTACGTTCTGCTTTCTTGGTCGTGTACCCTGTTAAGGAAGATTGGTTAGTTAGGCTACCTGTTTCACTTCTTTTTTATTCTTGGAATTTTTCATGTGGAGTTGTATGTAAGAAGTTATTTTTTTATGGTTTTTCTTATACTGCATACTTAAATGAGGGCTGTCTCTGGTATTTTTTTTCCAATGCTTATAAATTGGAACATGATCTGTTGGTCTTTATTTATGCGATGGTGGGCTGGTTTCTTGAATTTGCATAAGCTATTATGCTCATATAATGCTGTCTATCAACCATTTCACCTTGCTTCTTTAAGTTCTTCAATATCGTTACATCCAATATCTTGAGCTGTTAGCTGTTAGGCGGTTTTAAATATGAAGACATTCCTGTCTGATCCGCCACCTTATCTCTATTAGGCAGCATATTTTGATATTTGATTTTGATATCTGAATCTGTCTTTTTATTTGAAGTGGTTAGGATGTGGATATTACTTTGATACGCGCATCTTAATATAGAAAAAGCTGTGCCGAGCTCTTGAGCAAAGACCAAGGAGCTTTGCATGAGTTCCACTCACAGTCATAACACCCACCACTCAGGTAATATCTCTGCCATTTCCTTCTTCATCCTCCCTCTCTTCTTCTTCTTCTTCTTCCTATCTCTTATCACCCAACTTATTCGATTCCCCTTGGAAGAGATTTGGGTCATTAAAGCCACGAACCTCCAGATCTTGTAGTTTCTGCAGCATAGAGCAACACACGGTAGCCTCATCTTCACTGAAGTGAAACTGTGGACAAAAGGAGACCATGAAGCTCCTTTTTCCTCGCACCATTCTGCAGCAGCTTCTCAGACTTTTCTCTTGCCACCTCAGTTTCAGCAACTGCTGGCGCAGATCCAGCTTCAATGAAGATCTTATCAGTCAGATGCGCGCTTGATGAAGAAGATGGAGGAGCGGATTTAAGTCCAGCAACCACTCATCACCTCCTTCGCTTGATCATAGTCGTTGGTGCGAGGAACGATCGAAGCTGGTCATCCGTTTGATCAAATGCATCTAAGCCGTCCATGTGATCAAAGGAGTAATTTGTGAGAGAGCCCCTGAAAGTTCCTGCTAAATATTAAAGCCCTCCCTCTCGCCCCCTTGCTCCCAAGCCTGTGCTCATATGTGCACCTCACGTGTTTGGGGGAGAAATTGCAGAGATTTCCTTCGTACTTCAGTGAAATACAAATCCATCCTTCAGTAGCTTACCACATGTCCTACCTTCTGCAGCCGCGCCCCTGCACTATTGGTAAGTACAGAAGTGCCAATGGCGCTATTTTGTTAATTGTCTTATTTTGTATTTGCAGACAACACCCTGACTTTGAGCATCAATTTTGGACTTGATATTTTTTATTTTTTTTCGGAAAATTAAAAATAGCATGTTGATAACAAAAAACTTACCACCTACCTCCCTGCATGAGAAGCTGAACCTAGGACCTTTTAGATCTTTCAGAGATCTTATGCAGTTTACAGACAAGGCCACCAAGAGGCTTTGGTGAGTTGAGGAACATTGGCATCACCATAGAGGGACATGACTACGTTGTGGATTTCACTGTCCTTTGGTGTGAAGATCCTTAAGAATTAATTGCACAGATTCACATATCATATAATACTTGGTAGGCCCTTTCATAGGACAACTAGGGCCATAATTTGACTAAATGGTGTGAGAGGTTTAGTTCCATACTCTATGGAGTTGTAAAACTTGAGATGAAGCAAACGAAGTGGCATCGACCTGATTCCAAATCCAGCATGTAGTATTATTCCTCCTGTGTAGACTTGTCAAGTAGACACAAGTCTTGGAGACAGTCCCTCTCGCATGGAGTGGTCAGCATCGACGACGCAATTTGTGAGATCATCCGAAGTCAGTTTTCACGTGCAGAGCAGATGACTGATGCATCCCCTACACCCTCGATGACATAGATGCAAACATTGGCATCAATGCCTATGTTATACTTTACAAGGGTGCATACATGTGCTTCGCGGCATGCCCAGTAAATGGAAACAAAGTACAGATGAAAAAAAAATAGATTATACTTAGGAATGTTTAGTATTTTAACTATGGAAGAATGGAAGTAAATTTATATAAACACATATCTAACCCATTTGCAACTGTCTTATATGTGGGCATAATATCACAATCAAATATTTAAAAATGAAACCGAAGGAAATCAAACAAAATCTGTAGTGCTTGAAAGACATTAAACAAAACAGCATCATATGTGGGCATAACAATGATGATATGGAAAGATAATCTGTGAAAGAAATAAAAATTATGCAAACCCGAAGAACAGTTTGTTTAAAATAATCTGAAGAAACAAACTGATAAAACTTTGACAAAATTTAAAATAATAAATTAAATAAAACTACTTTTCAGTATTACGGTATAATACAAAAAAGACTTAGAGTTTCACTACATTGTGTTCAATATTTTATGATTGGTTAAAAGCTACGAAATAAATCCATAGTAAGAAAACCAAACAACTTTGTCAATATAATCAAGTAGAAGAGAGATTAAAATATACTACAATTCAACGATAAAAAAAACATGAATATCAACAAACTTAATGTAGGACTACCATCATTGCCTCTGGTAATTAATCATTTGAATATATAAAAGTTATGGCATTATATATTGTTGTGTAATAGTTATTTGAATTTTAGATTAATATTATTGTAAATGGAAAATGTAGGAAAAATTTAAAAAATCAAAAGTTTGTAATGTAATTACGAATCTGGAAAACATTGTTCTCATAACGTCTTTTTTTAAAGAGAGTAAAAGAAAATACTTTTCAAATTATGTTGTAAGTTAAATTTAATGCCCTGTTCGTTATTTAGGTAATTTAGACATAAGAGAAAGAAAGGGGTTATGCATCAATAAAACAAAATAATACTTTAAAATTGTACTATGTATAGGAGATTGAAAAAAAATAAGTGTGTGTGTGTATATAGTATATTGAGGAGTGATCCGGAGCAAAAAACTGTGAGAGCATGAGAGTAGTGATTTTGGACCATTAGATTCAAGTAGGAGAGAGAAGACAAAATCTAGTGATCTAGAATAATTGCTCCCATGCTCTCACAGATTTTTGCTCGCATAGGTTCACTCTTCATAGTATATATATGTATGTATGTATATGTAGGGGGCCTTCCAATAGGATGCATCTTTCTTGAATTCAGGAAAGCGACTCTCTTTTTGTAGAAAACACGAGCACTTTAGTAGAATGCTTATACATGTTGTATTATAACTGCACATGATAAATACAAAATGACACAAAAAATGTACATTATAATACACACATTAAAACTGTATACGTATTCTACTAAAGTCGGTGTTTTTTTTACAAAAAAAGGGCTGACCTTCCTGAACTCAGGAAGGACCACGTCCTATTGGAATCAAATCCTGCATATGTATATATATGTACGTATACATCTATATGTATATATGTAAAATAGGGTTGCCACTTGGGGGGGGGGGCTAACTTGGTTGTCAACGCCTCATTTTTCCTATTTTATATTTTTTTTTGAAAACACATTCGTGGATATTCATAACTATATTTCTATATTATGTCATTGAAGTTCGTGCGAAACAGAAACTCCTACGACCTCCATCCAATCGGGGTCGATTTCAACAATTCTAAGACCATTAATAATTGACTGTCTAGATGGAGGTCGTAGGAGTCTCTGTTTCGCAGGAAACTTGAATTACATAATACATGGATATATTTATGAATTCCCACGGATTTATTTTTCAAAAAAATAAAATGAAAAAAAAATAGCTCCCCCAAGTGGAAAAAATAATTTGGAATGACATATCAGAGTGATATAGTGATGAAAATACATGGCATTATTTTTGAAAAAATACTGGAAAATGGGTCGGGAGCAATCCCATTATACATGTATGTACACACACATATATCAACGTATATACATACATGTATACATGTATGTATGTGTGTGTATGTATGTATGGGCAAGGAGTATGTGCCCATGGACACACACAACATCGTGTGCCCACTAAGTTTTAAATACTAAATTCTAGTGTGAACACAATCTAGCATTAATAAACAATCAACGAATCTAATGAGATGAATCCAGCCTCACTCAATGGATGTGTTACAAAACTCCAAATGAACTAAAATTTCGATAAAACATGTATTTTACAGTATGAATGAAAATCAACGGGTTTGATTTATATTTTAATTTTAAAATACCCATTTATAATTGTGGGAACACACACTTATGTGTTCCCATGAGCACATTTTTTCTCACACACATATATATATATAACACATTGAAAAAAATGAGACTGCTCCCTAGAGGCAACCAACAGGATGCTCTCGCCTCATTTTTGCATTTTTTTATTTTTTTAGAAAATACCATCATATCCTTCTAATTTTTTACTCCAATTTCGACAGAAACATATACTCATATCCCCTCCATCCAAGCTGTCAAATTTTAACAATATTGGAATTGTTGGAATCGACCAGTTCTGGATGAAGGGCATATGAGTCTCTAATTCTGACGAAATTAGAATGAAATATTAGAGGGATATAATGATGAAAAATACATGATAGCATTTTTCCAAAAATCCAAAAAAAAAGTGTAGAAAATAAGGCGGGAGCAGCCCGAACATAATTGAAATTATCTTTTTAATATAACCGTGTAACATAAGAGAGGCTCATAGCAACATATCAATATATTTTTTGTTTTATGAACTATTAAATGGTTTAATATTACCCGTTGTGAACCCCTCAGGATCCGGGTACCCGCTAATCACACACTCGCACTATTATTCACATGAGATCGCATGAAGTTGTAGAAAAGCAGGGAAAATTTTTCGCGCAATTATGACATTCATTTCCATCACATAACCACAAAGTAAAAGAGTCAAATGGCACCAAAATTCTTTTCATTAATATTCATATCAGTTTACAACATGTACAAGGATCTTCCATTTTACAACATATATCCCAAAGTGTGATACAAAAGAGATAGCATTTACATCATTATCTGAACAAAAACTGTGACAAAGTAATTCATACCGTCTAGTGTATACTCTGTCTCCAGGAAGCATGTATAGCTACTGAGCTGCTACTAAACTGCAGGTTGTTTGCCTGCCAAACACGTTTGGAAAGAAGAGGCGTCAGCCATTGCTGGTACCTCCCAAAAACTTATAAAAATAACTAGACATTTAATATGTGCAAAAGTAAGCAAGTAGAAAGGTGGAAAGTAAAGTTTACATCTACTTGCGTAAGTAAAAGGTTTTTCAAGTTGTTTGTAATGCATCTCTAATGATTTTCCCAGAACCCGACATTTCCCCCATATGACCTATTTATATTGTAGTTGAATATTCATGAGGGTATGAGTGTGAGCATATATATCAATTGCTTCATAGATCATACTTGTGAATGATGATGGAAAAGTTAAGATTGGAAAGATCTCTTAATTTAATTAAATTCTTAGATAAAGAGAATAATCATTTCCTACTAATCCCAACTTTTGATCGTAACTTCTCCAATTCTTAACTTCAATGTTTCAAATATAACTCCAGATGAGGTAGATGTAGATATGGATGATTTAGATATAGAATCGTCAAGTCTGTTGGCGAAGTAAACTCAAGCGGTGAAGAAGCCTACAAATGGCTCTTCCGTCTCGCCCTCTAATTGGAAGCGTGGTCCAATAGAGGGATAGGTCTATTCCCCAACTACGCCACTGAGACGGGTGAGAGAGACTCCCTAGAAAAGTCGCTCTAGAAAACTGCCCGACTAGTACGGGCGGACGAGCTCGTACGAAAAACTGAAAAACAAGGATCCCCCATCTGGGTATCCTAAAAGACAGGGTCAGCGGATCTGGTCTAAAGTCAGGATCCCAACGAGGCGTAAAAACACTGCGAGCTCGCGTAAAAACTGTGTAAAAGACTGGGATCCTAGACCCGCGCACTTGGCGGCTGCTGCCCTAACTGGGCTTCCTATCTTCCGCCCAGTTGAGGGTCACCGCGCCCTCGCACAATCAGGTGCTAAGGTTACCATGACTGGCACATTAAATTATAAGCCATCATCATTTCTTGCTTGTCAACTCTTTTTTTTATACTTCAGTCAATCGTTTCACTAATGAGGTAATACATCAACTAAAAGATCAATATAAACTAAGATTTGGATGTGGTAGATCCTTCATGATTCCATCTAGTTTCTACTTCTCCAGGGACTTTCTAAAAAAAACTTCTTTCTTCCATCGTGGATTTAATCATCTTATTTTTAGATTCATGCAACCCTCCACTAGTAACAACATACTCAAATTTCATTCACAGAAAGTACTCAATAGATGTTCAACATCTTACATTCTTTATATATATATATATATATATATATATATATATTGAAGCCATATTTATATAATCTACAAAAATGTAAAGGTTGATTTCCTATTACACTTCACTTCTAGAGATATCCCAACCTCTAGCAAAAGAAACTCCCCCTTCTGATAAAATTCTAGTTTTAGGGATAGTATTTATATAACAGGGATCCATAGTCAGACATACTAATATAATTTTTCAGTAAAACTTTTTTTTTATTTGATACAACCAAGTGTAAGCTAATAGTCTAAATAGATGTGTGCATCCAGTAGCTTATGTGGCAAGATTTAACATTTATTTTTAATAATAATAAACAGAAATTCATCATCTAAACATGTATTCTAATCATGGTAGTTATGTATCTCTTGTGGAAAGTCGTAGCTCTACAACATATCATAGCACTCATACAGTAAACAGGCACAATTGCAGTAATGCCAGTAACTCAAGCATCCCTTTTTGCATTCCTATTTACACACAATTTCTAATATTCCACATGACTTACATAATAGCATGTATTTACAGGGTCATGTAGTATCATATCTCAACTTAATCTTATTATTACTTAACATATTTACTCAAAGCTGTGAACAATAACAACCTCATTCCCTAATTAGAATATCACATTATAAAAGATTTAGGTCAAGATAATATAATTTTCTTAACAAAATGGTTATATATGAAAATAAATTCATGTAGTGATTATAATTCTTTCATATTTCCCCCCTTTTTTTAAACATGTGGCATTATGCTGTGAAAAGTTAAATTAACCTTGGCTTTCAACTTTTGTCTTCTTGGTACGGCAGCAAAATCTGGGACCTTAACTGGACTAATTTAGTTGTAGAGTTTAAGTCAACTCCTACTGTTACCTATTAGTATATCCTTAGTTCCAGTTTATTATTATTATCATTTGAAAAAGACCCTCTTAATCAATCAAGAAATCCAAAATATTTAATTCAAATAGAGAGTTCAGGAGCTATTGATTAGAGATATAATCTCATGCAAAGGATTCTCTTAATGAACCAAGGATTCTCAAACTAGAAGGAGATACTAATTAGATTTCTAGTAAATATAATTAGGTTCCAGATTTAGATCAACCCCCAATTCAAAAAAAATGAAGCCAATAAAAGTAAAATGAAATAAGAATCCAGATTTTATATCTAACAGTACTATTATTATGGAAAATCCAGGATCAAATACAGATATAGATAATAAGTATGAAATCAAGATGGGGGAAATCACATGCGTAGCAGCAAGAGGAGGAGATAAGAAAGTACCTTGATGTCTAAATTGTAGAGATTCCAGACTTGCATGTGGTAGCAGCATGCAACTGCTATGGAGGTTGAATTGGAGCTCCAATAGGGGGGGTCTTCTAGCTGTAGAAGAAAACTCCAGAACAGCAGTCCTAGCTGCTGTGATTGCAGCTAAAAGATGGCTCCAACAGCTAGGTTGCTTGAAGATCAGAGCAGGGGCAAAAAGGGAAATAACAGAGGTTGCACAAGGCTTCAGCAAGTACTGGATCAGCAACCAAAATAGCAGCTCCAGCTGCTGTTGTAGAGAAAACAAATAAAGAGATGGAGCTCTTCCTTACGGCTGAGAAACTTGGAGAATTGGGAGCAAAAGAGAGGTTATATAACCAATGAGGAGAGCTTATTTGATGCCAAGTGGAGTAATATTTAAGGCATGTGGCTAAGAAAAAGGTGGGAGAGAAAAAAAACCAATGGCTGTACACAAACAGTACTGTCTTTGCTGGAATTATAAATTTAAATTTTATATTATTTTTTTAATCATAATCTCTTTAAAGTGTTAAAATTGACCGTATTCGTGCCTCGGGCTTCTGATTTCGATGCGCAACATCCCATTTCGATCGTCTCAGAATGTCGGTCAATATGAGTATAATATTGGCATACTTCCGATCGGGTTTTGAATACCCGAAATTTTCGGATACGGTTTTTGTTTGAGATTAAATTTTGTGATTTAAAAATATCAAACGACCTCCGATTGACGAACGGTCGATTCCGTTGGTCTTGTATCGTCGAATCGGATCTAATGACGATCTCGGTTCGTTTTGTGGTTTCCGAATTTGCGTCGCGGCTTTTTCGCGGCGCACAATACGAAGTGACCGATTTTCGGTCGATTTCACCCGAACGACTTTTGATTAATGATCAATTGGTCGTTTTAGGTTGTTTAGTATTGACCAACAATGTTATTGGGTTCATTGGATCCAAATTCGGATGAGTTCGGGTTTGGGCGGATTTCGGATGTTACAATTATAAAAACCTCAAAGGGAGTCTCGTCCTCGAGACTCGAGTTAAGGCTATTCGGTGACTTGTTTAAATTTCATATGTCCATAAAAACCTCAAAGGGTTTTGAACCCATAAAAACCTCAAAGAGAAAACAAGCCATATATTTGAATAAATATTTTATTACAAAAGCTTGTTTTGGTTATTACCTCAGAAAAGCTGTGGGTATCGTGCCCGCATGTCAACTTCGGTCTCCCATGTCGCCTCTTTGACGCCGTGTCGGTGCCACAAAACCTTGACCAATGAAAACTCCTTTCTGCGAAGCTTCTTCACAGCACGGTCAAGTATCTGAACTGGCTTCTCCTCATAAGTCAGATCCGGCTCTACATCAAGATTCTCATAACTGATGATGTGCCAAGGGTCGTGCACATATTTTCTCAAGTTGGATACATGGAAGACATCGTGAATAGCTGATAGATGTGGAGGAAGGGCTACTCGGTATGCAACCTTCCCTACACGAGCAAGAATCTCGAACGGTCCAACATATCGCGACGCCAACTTGCCACGAACACCGAATCTCTGTACTCCCTTCATGAGAGATACTCGCAAAAATACCCAATCTCCAACCTATAGTTTATAGGAATGTCATTAATATGAGGTTAAGTTAATTTTGTAATAAAGGAAGAGAAGAAGATTGGATACCTGGAATTCCAAATCTCTTCTCCGACGGTCTGCATAACTCTTCTGGCGACTCTGTGCCGTCAGAAGCCTCCGTCTCACAAGATCAACAGCTCTCGCGGTCTCCTCCAGGAGATCTACGGAATATAAAGCATGATCACCTACCTCACGCCAACTGAGAGGTGTGAGGCATCTCCGCCCGTATAGGGCTTCGAATGGTGCCATGTCAATACTGGAGTGATAGCTGTTGTTGTACGTGAATTCCACCAAGGGCAAATGGTCCTTCCAGGACCCTTTCCACTCCAAAGTGCATGCGCGAAGTAGATCCTCAAGCGTCTGAATGGTGTGCTCACTCTGCCCGTCTGTCTGCGGATGGTATGCAGAACTCATCTTCAGCTCTGTCTGTAGTGCTGACATGAACTGATGCCAATAATGTGAAGTAAATCTCGAATCCCTGTCAAACACCACCTCACGTGGTATACCATGCAGTCTGATGATGTTCTGCACATACAGCTTGGCCAATCTGGATGGAGTGTAAGTCGTGTTGACAGGTATGAAATGGGCTGACTTGGTCAACCTATCATCAACGACCCATATAGAATCATGACCACCTGGCGTCTTCGGCAGACCTGTGATGAAATCCATAGAAATGCTCTCCCACTTCCACTCGGGAATGGGGAGAGACTGCAGTAATCCTGGTGGTCTCCTGTGCTCAGCCTTGACCATCTGACAGGTCATGCATCTGCTAACATGTAGCGCCACATCGCGCTTCATTCCATCCCACCAGAAATGTCGACGTAGATCACGGTACATCTTCGTACTACCTGGATGGATAGATAACCGTGAACTGTGTGCCTCGTCCAAAATGTCTCTGCGAAGCTGCTCATCATTGGGTACAACGACCCGTCCTGCCTTCCATAAAATAGACTCTGTCACGACAAAATCATCAAATTCATCCTTGATGGCGCGCATGTATCTATCTCGGATCCAAGGATCTGTCTTTTGTCCATCTACAATACGATCCCAAAGAGTGCTGTATCGTGGAGGCACATCGGTAGAAATGGATGCGCTCTCCTGAGGATGCCAATCTGTCAAAGCTGCAAGCGTATCCCACGTGTATAGCCAGTTCACCGTACCATCAGCATGCACTCTCCTGCTAAGTGCATCAGCCACCACGTTTCCCTTACCGGGATGGTAAGAGATTGTGCAATCATAATCCTTCAGCAGCTCGAGCCATCTGCGTTGTCTCATGTTCAACTCCTTCTGATCAAAGATGTACTTTAGGCTCTTGTGATCCGTGAAAATCTCGAAGTTCACCCCATATAGATAATGGCGCCAGATCTTCAAGGCGAAGACAATTGCCGCCAACTCCAAGTCATGTGTGGGGTAGTTCCGCTCGTGCGGTCTCAACTGCGTGATGCGTAAGCAATCACCTGTCCTCTTTGCATCAACACTGCTCCTAGACCTTCTCCAGATGCATCTGTGTATACTGCATAGTCTTGAGTGCCTGAAGGAAGAGCAAGAATAGGCGCTGTAGTCAACCTCTCCTTCAGTGTTTGGAAGGCCTGCTCACATGAATCATCCCAAATAAATAGAACTCCCTTCTGCGTCAGTCGTGTCAGAGGACGAACAATGCGTGAAAATTCGCTGACAAAGCATCTGTAATAGCCCGCTAATCCGAGGAAGCTCTGAATCTGTGTAACTGTCTTGGGCTGCTCCCAAGACATAACTGCATCTATCTTTGCAGGATCAACTGCAATGCCTGCTCCAGAAATGATATGCCCGAGAAATGAGACCTGGGATAACCAGAACTCACACTTGCTCAACTTGGCATATAGCTTGTGCTCCCGCAATGTATCTAAGACAATCCGTAGATCATTCGCATGATCCCATTCATTTCGTGAATAGATAAGCACATCATCGATGAACACCACTACAAACTTGTCCAAGTATGGACGGAAGATACGGTTCATCATGTCCATGAAAGCCGCAGGTGCATTGGTGAGCCCAAACGGCATCACCACAAACTTGTAGTGTCCATAGCGAGTCCTGAAGGCTGTCTTTGGAATGTCCGACTCGCGAATCCTCAGCTGATGGTAGCCTGAGCGAAGATCGATCTTCGAGAAAACCGAAGATCCCTGGAGCTGGTCGAACAAATCATCGATGCGCGGCAAAGGATAACGGTTTTTCACCGTTCTCTTGTTCAACTGCCTGTAATCGATGCACGGTCTCATGGATCCATCCTTCTTCTTGACAAATAGAACCGGAGCACCCCAAGGTGAAGTGCTCGGTCTCACGAATCCCAAATCTAGAAACTCCTGCAACTGCACCTTCAGCTCCCTCAACTCGGCTGGTGCCATGCGATAAGGTGCCATAGAGATCGGCTGTGTTTCTGGCAGCAGTGTGATTTCGAACTCGATCTCTCTCTCTCAGGAGGTAATCCTGGTAGCTCATCAGGAAATACGTCTGGATATTCAAATACTACTCGTATATCCTGTATCATCGGCTCCTGATCAGACACCTCCCGAACAAAAGCAAGATATGAATCGCAACCCTGGTCAACAAGTCGCTGGGCTCGCAATACTGAAATGTACTCCATGGTGGAGTCATGTGTAGTACCCTCAAAAGTGAACTCGGGTAGATCTGGAATCCTGAAGACAACCGTCTTCCTAAAGCAATCAACAAGTGCATGATGAGCGGATAGTCAATCCATGCCTAAAATCAAGTCGAACTCATCAAGCTGTAGAAGTAGACAGTCTGTGATCATCTCATGACCGCCAATCAGTATGGGCAAGTGCCTGACTATCAGAGATATGACAAATAACTGGCCACCTGGCCCTCGGATGTGATATGGAGACGATAGCGTCTCTGCAACTCTATCTAAAGAAACAAGCAACCTCGATGCAAGGAAAGAGTGTGTCGCGCCGGAATCGAATAAAACATGGAAAGGTCGGCCCAAGACTGAGACCATACCTTTCACCACAGTAGCCGCTGAACGTGCCTGCTCCTCAGTAACGGCATGTAACTGTCCCTGTCTGGCTGATGCAGCACTAGATCCCGCCACACTCTGCATCTGTCTCTGCTGTTGTCGCCTAAAATTGGAGTTCCTGCCACGGAAACTCCCTGAACGCTGTGTCTGAGGCTGTGACTGTGAAGGCTGTGGCTGAGGCTCGCCAGAAGCCTGTGGGCACTGTGCTCGGTAATATCCCCACTCGTGACATCGATAGCATCTGACTGGCCTGGTGGGTGGAGTAGCTGTGCCTGTGCTCCGAGCTGGTCCGGCTGGTGGTCGGTCTACTCGCTGCGACCCAGATGGTCGAGCGGACTCTGTGCCACGTCCGGCAAGTGCTCCTCCTAGAGTAGTCGATGGAGAAGAGCGAACACTGCCTGTGAAGGACGAACCTGTGGGTCGGAATCGTCTGTCTGACCTCTGCTGCTGAAACGGTCGATGTATCGGTCCAAAATATCGCCGCGGTCTAGGTGCTGCTCCAGACGAGCTCCCGAAATGTCTCCCCCTGATGTCCTCGAACTTCTCCGTAGCATCGGTAGCCTCGGAGATAGAAGTGATGTGTAATCCTGCCAGCTTCTCCTGCACCTCCTCTCGCATGCCGCCAATGAACTTCTCTATATTCTCCTCTGGAAATGCGCCAGCTGCTCGTGTATGTCGTGACAGCTCTGTGTATCTGATAAAGTAATACCTGGCTATCATCTATCCCTGACGAAGCTCTGTAAACAGTCGGCGCTGGGACTCCTTCCACTTCGCAGAAAAGAAGTGGGCTCTGAACTTTGTCTCGAAATCGTTCCAAGTAGGCTCTCGGCCTAACTCGGACACTACGGCCTCCCACCATCGTTCAGCAAAGTCTGTTAGTGAATACTCTATGAAAGATAGCCACGTGTTTCGTGGCGCATGAATTGCCCTAAGCACCTTCATTACTCTCTTCAGCCACTGCTCAGCATCATCTGGTGGACCTGTGCCCTCGAACAGGGGTATGTTGGCCCGCTGATAAGAAGTGAAGACCGACTGGTGCCTATGAATGGCTGAATACTCGTGTGCATCCTCACCAGCGAAGTCAACAGGGTCCTGCTCCCTGTCTAAGTCTGCATCCTCCTCAGCTCCATGCTCTGGTGCCTCCTCAAGTGGATCATCGGGATGAGGCTGCTCCACCTCAATGGACTGGTGCTGGTCCTGCCGTATCCCATCCTGGGATGGATGGTACGTGAAATCTGACAGGTCCTCAAATCTCATATCTATGTCCGTCTGCCTGTCAGCAATCTCGGTCTGCTGGGCCAATATCTGCTCCTGCTGGCCTCTCATAGCAGCCTGCTGCTGCTGAAGATCAGTAAGTGCGCTCAGTATGCGTGCCAGCTGATCAGAAGTATCCTGACCTGGTCGAGATGCCATGGCTCTGCATGAGAACCATAATTAGTCATAAAAATGCCATAGACAGATACTGATCATAAATGCTTTTTTCTTCTTGGGATATAATATGAAAATTAATGAAATTGGTGACATCAGTGGTTATTGAATATGAATGTCATATTTCCCTTCTCGAACTCACGACAAGTCGGAAGACTGTCGCTATTCGTGAACTTAATGCGATCGGAATTGTAATACCGTGAATGTGCGTATCGGGGTACCACGGCTCTGATACCAAAATGTGAACCCCTCAGGATCCGGGTACCCGCTAATCACACACTCGCACTATTATTCACATGAGATCGCATGAAGTTGTAGAAAAGCAGGGAAAATTTTTCGCGTAATTATGACATTCATTTCCATCACATAACCACAAAGTAAAAGAGTCAAATGGCACCAAAATTCTTTTCATTAGTATTCATATCATTTTACAACATGTACAAGGATCTTCCATTTTACAACATATATCCCAAAGTGTGATACAAAAGAGATAGCATTTACATCATTATCTGAACAAAAACTGTGACAAAGTAATTCATACCGTCTAGTGTATACTCTGTCTCCAGGAAGCATGTATAGCTACTGAGCTGCTACTAAACTGCAGGCTGTTTGCCTACCAAACACGTTAGGAAAGAAGAGGCGTCAGCCATTGCTGGTACCTCCCAAAAACTTATAAAAATAACTAGACATTTAATATGTGCAAAAGCAAGCAAGTAGAAAGGTGGAAAGTAAAGTTTACATCTACTTGCGTAAGTAAAAGGTTTTTCAAGTTGTTTGTAATGCATCTCTAATGATTTCCCCAGAACCCGACATTTCCCCCATATGACCTATTTATATTGTAGTTGAATATTCATGAGGGTATGAGTGTGAGCATATATATCAATTGCTTCAGAGATCATACTTGTGAATGATGATGGAAAAGTTAAGATTGGAAAGATCTCTTAATTAAATTAAATTCTTAGATAGAGAAAATAATCATTTCCTACTAATCACAACTTTTGATCGTAACTTCTCCAATTCTTAACTTCAATGTTTCAAATATAACTCCAGATGAGGTAGATGTAGATATGGATGATTTAGATATAGAATCACCAAGTCTGTTGGCGAAGTAAACTCAAGCGGTGAAGAAGCCTACAAATGGCTCTTCCGTCTCGCCCTCTAATTGGAAGCGCGGTCTAATAGAGGGATAGGTCTATTCCCCAACTACGCCACTGAGACGGGTGAGAGAGACTCCCTAGAAAAGTCGCTCTAGAAAACTGCCCGACTAGTACGGGCGGACGAGCTCGTACGAAAAACTGAAAAACAAGGATCCCCCGCCTGGGTATCCTAAAAGACAGGGTCAGCGGATCTGGTCTAAAGTCAGGATCCCAACGAGGCGTAAAAACACTGCGAGCTCGCGTAAAAACCGTGTAAAAGACTGGGATCCTAGACCCGCGCACTTGGCGGCCGCTGCCCTAACTGGGCTTCCTATCTTCCGCCCAGTTGAGGGTCACCACGCCCTCGCACAGTCAGGTGCTAAGGTTACCATGACTGGCACATTAAATTATAAGCCATCATCATTTCTTGCTTGTCAACTCTTTTTTTTATACTTCAGTCAATCGTTTCACTAATGAGGTAATACATCAACTAAAAGATCAATATAAACTAAGATTTGGATGTGGTAGATCCTTCATGATTCCATCTAGTTTCTACTTCTCCAGGGACTTTCTAGAAAAAACTACTTTCTTCCATCGTGGATTTAATCATCTTATTTTTAGATTCATGCAACCCTCCACTAGTAACAACATACTCAAATTTCATTCACAGAAAGTACTCAATAGATGTTTAACATCTTACATTCTTTATATATATATATATATATATATATATATATTGAAGCCATATTTATATAATCTACAAAAATGTAAAGGTCGATTTCCTATTACACTTCACTTCTAGAGATATCCCAACCTCTAGCAAAAGAAACTTCCCCTTCTGATAAAATTCTAGTTTTAGGGATAGTATTTATATAACGAGGATCCATAGTCAGACAGACTAATATAATTTTTCAGTAAAACTTTTTTTTTATTTGATACAACCAAGTGTAAGCTAATAGTCTAATTACATGTGTGCATCCAGTAGCTTATGTGGCAAGATTTAACATTTATTTTTAATAATAATAAACAGAAATTCATCATCTAAACATGTATCATAATCATGGTAGTTATGTATCTCTTGTGGAAAGTCGTAGCTCTACAACATATCATAGCACTCATACAGTAAACAAGCACAATTGCAGTAATGCCAGTAACTCAAGCATCCCTTTTTGCATTCCTATTTACACACAATTTCTAATATTCCACATGACTTACATAATAGCATGTATTTACAGGGTCATGTAGTATCATATCTCAACTTAATCTTATTATTACTTAACATATTTACTCAAAGCTGTGAACAATAACAACCTCATCCCCTAATTAGAATATCACATTATAAAAGATTTAGGTCAAGATAATATAATTTTCTTAACAAAATGGTTATATATGAAAATAAATTCATGTAGTGATTATAATTCTTTCATATTTCCCTTTTTTTAAACATGTGGCATTATGCTGTGAAAAGTTAAATTAACCTTGGCTTTCAACTTTTGTCTTCTTGGTACGGCAGCAAAATCTGGGACCTTAACTGGACTAATTTAGTTGTAGAGTTTAAGTCAACTCCTACTGTTACCTATTAGTATATCCTTAGTTCCAGTTTATTATTATTATCATTTGAAAAAGACCCTCTTAATCAATCAAGAAATCCAAAATATTTAATTCAAATAGAGAGATCAGGAGATATTGATTAGAGATATAATCTCATGCAAAGGATTCTCTTAATGAACCAAGGATTCTCAAACTAGAAGGAGATACTAATTAGATTTCTAGTAAATATAATTAGGTTCCAGATTTAGATCAGCCCCCAATTCAAAAAAAATGAAGCCAATAAAAGTAAAATGAAATAAGAATCCAGATTTTATATCTAACAGTACTATTGTTATGGAAAATCCAGGATCAAATACAGATATAGATAATAAGTATGAAATCAAGATGGGGGAAATCACATGCGTAGCAGCAAGAGGAGGGGATAAGAAAGTACCTTGATGTCTAAATTGTAGAGATTCCAGATTTGCATGTGGTAGCAGCATGCAACTGCTATGGAGGTTGAATTGGAGCTCCAATAGGGGGGTCTTCTAGCTGTAGAAGAAAACTCCAGAACAACAGTCCTAGCTGCTGTGATTGCAGCTAAAAGATGGCTCCAACAGCTAGGTTGCTTGAAGACCAGAGCAGGGGCAAAAAGGGAAATAACAGAGGTTGCACAGGGCTTCAGCAAATACTGGATCAGCAACCAAAATAGCAGCTCCAGCTGCTGTTGTAGAGAAAACAAATAAAGAGCTGGAGCTCTTCCTTACGGCTGGGAAACTTGGAGAATTGGGAGCAAAAGAGAGGTTATATAACCAATGAGGAGAGCTTATTTGATGCCAAGTGGAGTAATAATTAAGGCATGTGGCTAAGAAAAAGGTGGGAGAGAAAAAAAACCAACGGCTGTACACAAACAGTACTGTCTTTGCTGGAATTATAAATTTAAATTTTATATTATTTTTTTAATCATAATCTCTTTAAAGTGTTAAAATTGACCGTATTCGTGCCTCGGGCTTCTGATTTCGATGCGCAACATCCCATTTCGATCGTCTCAGAATGTCGATCAATATGAGTATAATATTGGCATACTTCCGATCGGGTTTTGAATACCCGAAATTTTCGGATACGGTTTTTGTTTGAGATTAAATTTTGTGATTTAAAAATATCAAACGACCTCCGATTGACGAACGGTCGATTCCGTTGGTCTTGTATCGTCGAATCGGATCTAATGACGGTCTCGGTTCGTTTTGTGGTTTCCGAATTTGCGTCATGGCTTTTTCGCGGCGCGCAATACGAAGTGACCGATTTTTGGTCGATTTCGCCCGAACGACTTTTGATTAATGATCAATTGGTCGTTTTTGATTGTTTAGTATTGACCGACAACGTTATTGGGTTCATTGGATCCAAATTCGGACGAGTTCGGGTTTGGCGGATTTCGGATGTTACACCCGTGCACTATCGCCCTCCCCTACCCCTTGTACCATCGTCCTCTCCCTTGCCGTATGTGACTTCGAACATTGTGCCCTTGAGCAGTGCTATCATCGGCGCCCTCCCCCTCCCCTACACCTCGCCCTCCTCGTCCCTGTACGCGGCCTCGAGCGTCGTCGCCCTCTTCGTCCCCGTGCGCGATCTCGAGCACCGTCGCCCTCCCCCTTCTCGTACGCAACATCGAGCATCATCGCCCTCTCCCTCCATGTGTGTCACGCCCTCGAGCATTGCTAACACTGTCGTCACGAACTTTGGGAGGAGAAAGCCTTAACAATATTCTCCCAGAGAAGAATTCGAAAATAGGATGTGGGTTGCCACCTTCCATTTTCTGAATGAGACAGAATGATTAAAATGACTTTTAAGCATTTAAAAAATTATGATAAAAAGACATTAATCGGATCTATTTGATTAATTACATACAGATGAGATGGTGAGCTTTTCATGCACCCAGGAAAGGTGCACTTTATTGAAAATAAATCGCACACACACACACATATATAGAGAGAGATTCGATCATGTGAGATGGGTAATCTCAACCACTCATGTTACCATCATCCACGACATGAAACTTTGGGGATTTAGATAGAATAATGAGTGGAATGTGTTTTTCAAATTTCGTGTAAAAAATCACCCCTAACATGTCCATCTTGATTGGTCGATTTCAACAATTATAAGACTGTTAAAATTCGATAGTCTTGATAGATGGGATATAGGCCTCAAATTAAGTTGAATTTCAAATGACACCATGGTGATATGTGGTGACCTAGATCCTCAAGGTTCCATGTCGTGAATGATGGTAAAATGAGTGGTTGAGATTACCATCTCACCATCTCATGAAATCCCCATCTCACAGGATTGCTCCTCTCTCTCTCTCTCTCTCTCTATATATATATATATATATATGGGAAAAGGGAGTATGCACCGGCGGGTGCAGCTAACTAGCTACACCCGGCTATTTTTCTTATTGGTTTTTTATTTTTTTGAAAAAAAACTTATGGAGATTTACTTAGTTTATTGACAAGAATATGTATTTCAAATTTCATGCAAAACAAACACTCCTAGCATGCTCATCTAGATATGGTCAATTTCAATAATTTTGAAATCGTTAAAATGTCATAGCATTGATGGAGATGATAGAAATGTCGAATTTAGTTGAAAATTGTATGATATCATGGTGATATATGGTGATTTAAATCCTCCTATGTTTCATTTCAAAAACATAAAAAACCAATGAAAAAATGGTCAGGTGCAGTTAGTTAGCTTCACCTGCCGATGCAGCTTCCCCAACCCCTATATATATATATATATATATATATATATATTATAGAGGAAAGGGATCCTAACCCATGAAGTAGGTAACTTACCTGCTCCAATCTCTTTTTTTCACTTATTTTTATTTTTTTTTGAGAAATACTTCCATGGATTTTCATAACTACATCCCTCTAATATGTCATTCAAATTTCATCAGAAACGGAGACTCCTCCTATACCCTCCATCCAGAACAGGTAATTTTAACAGTCTTAGATTTATTGTAATTTACTTGTTCTAGATGGAGGGCATATGAATCTCTGTTTCTGATAAAATTTGAATGACATATTAGAGGGATATAGTTACTAAAATCCATGGAAGTATTTTTCAAAAAAAATAAAAAGAAGTGGATAAAAGAGAATAGAGTAGGTAAGTTACCTACTCCATATATATATATATATATATATCTGTGTGTGTGTGTGAGGAAAGGGGTCCTACTCCATGGAGTAGGTAACTTACCTACTCCACTTTCTTTTTTTTCAAAATTTTTTTTTATTTTTTTGGAAAAAATGCTTCCATGGATTTTCATAACTATACCACTCTAATATGTCATTCAAATTTCGTCAGAACAGAGACTCATACGGCCTCCATCCAGAACATGAAAAATACAGCAAATCTGTGACCGTTAAAAAATGATTGTCTGGATGGAGGCTGTAGGAGTCTCCGTTTCTGACGAAATTTGAATGACATATTATAGGGATATAATTATGAAAATCCATGGAAGCATTTTTCAAAAAAATAAAAAAATTGAAAAAAAAAAGAAAATGGAGTAGGTAAGTTACCTACTCCATGGAGTAGGATCCCTTTTCTCTCTCTCTCTCCCCCTCTCTCTCTCTATATATATGAGTAAAATGAGGTTGCTCTTTGGGAGAAGCCAACAGGCTGCTCCCACTCTCTGTTTCCCCTCATTTTTATTTTTTTGGAAAATAAAAATTTGTATATTTATCACTATATTCATCTAACATTCTATTAAAATTTCATCAGAAAAAGAGACTCCTGGCCCTCCATCAAGAACATGTCGATTACGACAATTCTAAGACCGTTAAAATTACATATTCTGGATGGAGGGCCTAGGAGGCTCTATTTATGACGAAATTTTAATAGAATATTAGAGGGATATAGTGATGAATATATAATTTTTTATTTTCCCAAAAATAAAAAAATGAGGGGGAAAATGGTGGTGGGAGCAGCCCGTTGGCTCCCAAAGAGAAGCCCCATTTTACTATATATATATATAGAGAGAGAGAGAGAGAGAGAGATCCTACTCCATGGAGTATGTAACTTGCCTACTCCAATTTCTTTCTTTTTTCAATTTTTTTTATTTTTTTTAAAAATTGCTTCGATGGATTTTCATAACTATATCCCTCTAATATGTCATTCAAATTTCGTCAGAAACAGATACTCCTACGGCAACCATCGAGACAATCATTTTTTAACGGTCACAGATTTGTTGTATTTTTTATATTCTGGATGGAGGCCGTAGGAGTCTCTGTTTCTGACGAAATTTGAATGACATATTATAGGGATATGGTTATGAAAATTCATGGAAGCATTTTTCAAAAAAAAATAAAAAAAAACTTTGAAAAAAAAGTGGAGTAGGTAAGTTAAGGGAGCCTACATCATGATGTAGGTAACTTACCTACAGCATGCTGGTGTTTTTCCCATTTTTTTATTTTTTTTGAAAAATACTTCTGTGGATTTTCATAACTATATCTCTCTAACATGTCATTCAAATTTCGTCAGAAACAGAGTCTCCTATACCCTCCATCCAGAACAGGTAATTTTAACGGTCTTAGATTTGTTGTAAATTACCTGTTTTGGATGGAGGCCGTAGGAGTCTCTGTTTCTGATGAAATTTAAGTGACATATTAGAGGGATATAGTTATGAAAATCTACGGTGGTATTTTTTAAAAAATATAAAAAGTTGCTAAAAATAGATGTGAAGTATGTAAGGTTACATACTTCACAAGTAGGCTCACATTCCTCATATATATATATAGGGTAAAATGTGGATGCTCCCTGGAAGGAGCCAACGGGCTGCTCCCACCCCCATTTTCCCCCAATTTTTTATTTTTTTGGAAAATAAAAATTTGTATATTCATCATTATATCCCTCTAACATTCTTTTAAAATTTCATCAGAAACAGAGACTCCTACGGCCTCCATCCAAACATGGTCGATTTAAAAAATCCTGCGACCGTTAAAAAAATGACATCCGGATGGAGTGCTTAGGAGAGTCTGTTTCTGACAAAATTTTAAAAGAATGTTAGAGAGATATAGTGATGAATATAGAAATTTTTATTTTCCAAAAAAATAAAAAAAAATTGGAAAAAATAGGGGTGAGAGTAGCCCCGTTGGCTCCACCCAGGGAGCAGCCCCATTTTTCCCATATATATATATATATATGGGAAAAGGGAGTATGCTCCCTGGTTGTAGCCAACTTACATGCTCCCACCCCTTTTCTCCTGTATTTTTTTATTTTTCTGAAATGAAATCTATTGAAATTTAGATCACAATATGTCACCATGATGTCATTCAAAATTCAACTTAATTCGAGCCTTCTATCGCCTCCATCAAGACTGTCAAATTTTAATGGTCTCAGAATTGCTGAAATTGACCCCCTTCAGATGGAGGGCATAGGAGTCTCTGTTTCTGACGAAATTGGAATGACATGTTCATGGGATATAGTTATGAATTTACATATTTTTATTTTCTAAAAAATAAAAATATAGGGAAAAATAGAGGTGTGAGTAGCCAATTGGCTACACCCAGGGAGTAGCCTCCTTTAACCCTATATATAGGGAAAAGGGAGTATGCTCCCTGGTTGTAGCCAACATACATGCTCCCACCCATTTTCCCTGTATTTTTTTTATTTTTCTGAAATGAAACCTATTGGAATTTAGATCACAATATGTCACTATGATGTCATTCAAAATTCAACTTAATTCGAGACTTCTATCCCCTCTATTAAGACTGTCAAATATAAACGGTCTCAGAATTGCTGAAATTGACCCCCTTCAGATAGAGGGCATATGAGTCTCTATTTCTGACGAAATTGGAATGGCATGTTAGGGGAATACAATATTGAATATATATATATATATATATATATATATTACCAAAAAATAAAAAATAGAGAGAAAATAGGGGTGGGAGTAGCCAAACTACTCCCACCCCTATTTTCTCTCTATTTTTTATTTTTTTGGTAATAATATATATATATATATTCAATACTGTATTCCCCTAACATGCCATTCCAATTTCGTCAGAAATAGAGACTCATATGCCCTCCATCTGAAGGGGGTCAATTTCATCAATTCTGAGACCGTTAAAATTTGGCAGCTTGATGGAGGAGATAGAAGTCTCGAATTAAGTTGAATTTGAATGACACCATGGTGACATATTGTGATCTAAATTCCACAGAAAAATATAAAAATACAGGGAAAAGAGGTAGGAGCATGTAAGTTGGCTACAACCAGGGAGTATACTCCCTTTCCCCTATATATATATATATATATATATATATATATATATATAGGGATTGATGGGGCTGCCCCCTGGGGGCAGCCAACATGGCTGCCCCGCCCCATTTTTAAGCAAATGTTTTTACTTTTTTTGAAAAATATCGCCATGTATATTCATCCCTATATCCCTCCTATATGCCATTCGAATTTCGTCAGAAACAGAGACTCATACGGTCTCCATCCAGACAAGGTCGATTTAAAAAATCCTGCGACCGTTAAAAAAATGACGTCTAGATGGAGGTCGTAGGAGTCTCTATTTCTGACGAAATTCGAATGACATATAGGAGGGATATAGGGATGAATATACATGGTGATATTTTTCCAAGAAAATAAAAAAAATTGCGAAAAATAGGGTGGGGGCAGCCATGTTGGCTACCCCTAGGGGGCAGCCCCATTTTTCCCATATATATATATATAGAGAGAGAGAGAGAGAGGAAAGGGATCCTACTCCATGGAGTAGGTAACTTACCTACTCCTCTTTCTTTTTTTTTTCAAAAATTTTTTATTTTGTTTTGAAAAATGCTTCCATGGATTTTCATAACTATATCCTTCTAATATATCATTCAAATTTCGTCAGAAACAGAGACTCCTACGGCCTCCATCCAGAACATGAAAAATACAACAAATCAGTGACCGTTAAAAAATGATTGTCTGGATGGAGGTTGTAGGAGTCTCTGTTTCTGATGAAATTTAAATGACATATTAGAGGGACATGCTTATGAAAATCCATGGAAGCATTTTTCAAAAAAAATAAAAATAAATTTGAAAAAAGAAAATAGAGTAGGTAAGTTACATACTCCATGGAGTAGGATCCCTTTTCTCATATATATATATATATATATATGGGGGAAAGGAGTATGATCCCTGGTTGTAGCTAACTTACATGCTCCCACCCATTTTCCCCTGTATTTTTTTTATTTTTCTGAAATGAAACCTATTGGAATTTAGATCACAATATGTCACCATGGTGTCATTAAAAATTCGACTTAGTTCGAGACTTCTATCCCCTCCATCAAGACTGTCAAATTTTAACGGTCTCAGAATGTTGAAAATGACCCCCTCTAGATGGAGGGCATAGGACTCTCTGTTTCTGACGAAATTGGAATGACATGTTAGAGGGATAGTGATGAATATACATATTTTTATTTTCAAAAAAAATAAAAAAATGTGGGAAAATAGAGGTGGGAGTAGCCTCATTTAACCATATATATATATATATATGAGAATGGGGATTTTGCACCATGGTGCATGTAATTTTACATGCAACTGTGCCACAAACGCTCGTTTTTTTAAATAAAATTTTGGGGCATTTATTTAGTATTATTAGTGAAATATGCGTTTCAAATTTTGTGTAAAACAAACATTCTTAACATGTCCATATGGACAGCTTAATTTCATCAATTTTGAGACCAATAAAATATGACAGTCTTGATGGAGGGGTTAGAAATCTCAACTTAAATTTTTTAATGACATCATGATGATATATAGTGATCTAAATTCCACATGATTTCATTTCAAAAAAATATCAAAAATAGGTGTTTATGGCACCAGTGCATATAAAGTTACATGCACCATGGTGTAAGCTCACCAACCTCATACACACACACATATATGGGAGGACCTTCCAATAGGACGCAGTCCTTCCTGAGTTCAGGAAGGTCAACACTTTTTTTTGTAAAAAAACACGATGCTTTTAATAGAATACTATACAATTTGTATTATAATGTGTAGTTTTAATGTTTGTATATAATGTGCAGCTTTGTATGCAATTTTGTATTTATAATGTGCAACTATACTACAAATTATTTACGTATTCTACTAACGTGCTCGTGTTTTATACAAAAAAGAGGCAGCCTTCCTGAACTCGGGAAGGATTGCGTCCCATTGGAAGGGCCTCCCATATGTGTTTATATGGTTGGGGAACTTACACCATGGTGCATATAACTTTATATACTCCAGTGCCATAAATGCCCATTTTTGATATCTTTTGAAATGAAATCATGTGGCATTTAAATCACCATATATCACCATGATTTCATTCAAAAATCAACTTAATTCAAGACTTCTAGTTCTAACTCATCCATCAAGACTGTGAAATTTTAATGATCTCAGAATTGCTGAAATTTAGCCCTTCCAGATCGACATGTTAGGAATGTTTGTTTTTCATGAAATTTGAAACACATTTTATACTAATAATTCTATCTTAAGATTTCATTTCAAAAAATGAACGTTTGTGTCACCGATGCATATAAAGTTACATGCACCATGGTGCAAGCTCCCCCCCCTCTCTCTCTCTCTCTCTATATATATATATATATATAAAGAGAGAGAGAGAGAGAGAGATGAGTGATCTGGGAGAGCAAAGAAATGCGAGAGCATGAGAGTAGTGATTCTGGACCACAAGATTCAACCATGAGATAGAAGACAAAATCTAGTGGTATAGAATCACTGCTCTCATTCTCTCATAGTTTTTTGCTCTCACAGGATCACTCCAATATATATGTGGGGTTTAATGGGGTTGTCCCCTAGTTGCCCCACCCCATATTTCAATGATTTTTTTTATTTTTTTGAAAAATACTACCATATATTTTCATCACTATAACCCTCTAGTAGGACAATCCAATTTCTTCAGAAATATAACTCCTATGCCCACCATCCAGAATATGTCGATTACATCAATTCTAAGACCGTTAGCATTACAAGTTCTAAATGAAGGGCATGAGAGCCTTTGTTTTGACGAAATTGAAATGACATATTAGAGGGATATAGTGATGAAAATACACATGACAATATTTTCAAAAAAAACAAAAAATCTGTCAAAATATGGAGTGAGGCAGCCCCATGAAACCATATATATATATATATATATATATATATATATATATGTGTGTGTGTGTGTGTGTGTGTGTGGATAACTCATCAAACTTGACATGCCCCTAGCTTGTCATTTCCTCTCGTCGTTCAAATGAACTATTTGACGACCTTTTACATGCAAATGATCAGTTATATTACTTCTCTCTATCGTTTTTTGACAATTGTCTTCTTCTTAGGTAGTGATGTTTCTACATCAAGATCCAGCAATATGCCATTGACAAAACGAACAATCAACCAAAGCAAGCTAACTAATGCAAACCACTAAAATCGAAGTTCGAATTGTTCTTCCCACGAGGGGTTGAACGAAGGCAATCCTCTGACTTAAGCAATTAGGATTACCAAGTACAATAAGGAAAAATATGGCAGTCATCAAACAAATGCTCGACCTCACCGCCAACAAGCAATCTAAAATAAAAAATTTAGTGTAACAGAACAGATCGTGGCGATTGGTAGAAGCAAGCAATAAAAGATCGCACGACCGATCCGTTACCAAAAACATGCATGGCAATCAACTAGTAGGGATAGAATCAAATTTCAATAAAGTCCAATCAAATTAAGAGTCCCATTATTACAAGTCCAACTGGGGTATTTTTTGTAAAAACTACTCTAAGAATCAAAATAGCATCTCAACAGTTCCTGTATGCATACAGATATCCACCATAAACCTTTTAATTATCCATACTGTCACAGGGTCAAAATCCCGCTACCGATTTCGACCGATCCTATGCGGCGTTAGCTAACCCGTAGCTAACCAGCATTCCCGAGTAGAGCGGTCACGGACGCGCCCCAACTCTTCTCGATACTCCTGCTTGCTAGCGCACCGACGCCTCCAACACAAACACGAGCACGAACTCCGGATCGCTCAAGAACACTCTCAAGAACACGCTCAAGAACGCTCAAGAACACGACCACACGATCACACAAGCACGGGCGCAAAGCTCTTCTCTTATTAGAAGGGGAACTCTCTCTCTGGAGTGGGTGACACTCTACACTTGTGTTGTGTTGTGTGTTTACAAATGAGCCACCACCTCTCCTTTTATACAAGACTCAAGGCAACCCAAGGGACACTCATTATTACATTTACAATAATGACACATAAAGACACAAGAGACCCTTCGAGTTCTTTGGCAACCCTTCGCGTTCCTCAGCAACTCTTCGTCTGCTCGTCTCTTCGACTCCCTTGTTGTCCTTTCGTCTTCCCGCACGGTCGACACTCAGTCAACCGCCCAGTCATCAGCACGCATGCGCTCCAATGCCCTGCTGATGCAGCTTTACCGTAATTCACCAAGTGCCACCAAACACTTGGTCTTGTGCCATAAGGGAACCCGCGGCCTCCAGACCCTCGTGCGGTAAACCCTTCCTTAGCGTTCTGCATGCCAAGGGGAAGTCCTCCAGAACTCCGCTATCGTGGCCTCCAGACCACTCTCGTATGCGTAATACCGAGCATGCTCGACAATGCTCGTACTCAGCACCTGCAACGCTCCATGCCTCCTTGGATCACCACGCCTCGATACCGATACTGTGCGCCTTCGTGCGTACGCCTATGTGACCGTACCGCATTGCTCCTCGATGCGTACCGCTTCACTACGTACCGCCCGTCTGCGCTCGCCTACGTACTGCTACGTGCATCCACCGTCATGTCTTGCACGGCTGTCTGTACTCGTTGCTCGCACTGCTATTAGCACCACGACACTCTGCTACCGAGCCAATGTACTGTGTGACGCTTCTCCATCACGTACGGTAAAGCCTCCAGACTCTCATGGATAACCTCCCTGATATCCATGCATTTTGGACTCCTCCTGAAGTCCTAGCTCTATCGATCATTCTCGAGCATCCGCTACCGTGTCTGCACGATCATTCTCGATCACGGAATTTGGGGTTGTGACACATACCACGATTAACGTCTTGTTGAGTCATCGCACGAACCTGAGTGTATGGTCAAATTTGTTCTTCACCTGAAATAAATAAGATAATTTTGCATGAGCCTAATGTCCAGTATGCATCGGGGTCCATGCATGGGAATTCTAGCGGTCGTTTAACTAAATCTTATACTTGAGTTTCCATGGCAAAATATCATTATGAGTCTAATCGTTCTCATGCATGTCTAAATTCGTTCCCTAACATATATAACTTGGTTTCTTTCATAAATGTGGATATACAATAAAATATGCACAAGAATATATAACATACATCTCCTTCATCGTATGGGACATATATCATAAGACACATAGCAATTACATAATTCTTCAATCATATATATCACTCTGCATGTTAGTCCCCATGACTTTGATGGTTTACATCCCTTAAACCAATTCTTGCAATATATGTATGGTTTATTCTTTATTAAAACATTCCTTGCATAACATGTAATGATTTATCTTTAATTAAACTATTTTCTTGCATATCCTGTAACTGTTTACCTTTATAAACCATTTCTTTCATAACTAGCAATGATTTACCTTTATAAACCCTTTTCTTGCATACTTGAAATGGTTTATCGTTATAAACCATTTATTTCATAACTTGTAACATTTTATCTTTATAAATCATTTCATTGCATACTTGTAATGGTTTACCTTTATAAACTGTTAGAGTAAAAGGATACTCCGATATGTTATTCCATCGAGCCCTCGGGTCTCTTATATAGAGAGAAAACCCTTGGGTAAATTACATAGACGTACATTATATAAATAGGAAATGCAGAACAGTCATAACATAATATAAACCTCTACACTCCCCCTCAAGATGGAGCATAGATATCAATCATGCTCAGCTTGGAAGAACATCTCTGGAAAGGTCCTCTGAGCAATGGCTTGGTAAAAATATCAGCAGTCCGGTCCTCTGAACTGACATGAGAAGTGGAAATGAAGCCCTTCTGGATCATGTCTCTAGTATAATGACAATCCACCTCGATGTGCTTTGTTCTCTCATGAAACATTGGATTATTGGCAATAAACAATGCTGCCTTGTTGTCACATTGAAGATTCATAGGCAAGGAGACATCTACATTCAGATCTTTTAAGACTGCTCTAACCCACATCATTTCTGCGCTTGCTTGTGCCATGGCTCTGTACTCGGATTCAGCACTGGATCTCGCCACAACAGTCTGTTTCTTGCTTTTCCAAGAAACCAAAGAGCTTCCTATGAAGATAGCAAATCCAGAAGTAGATTTACGATCCTTTGGACATCCTGCATAGTCTGCATCTGCACAAGCGGAAATAGACAGATCTGTATCTTTTCTGAATAGCAACCCTGTGCCTGGGGAAGACTTCAGATATCTCAATATCATATACAAGGCATCCATATGTACTTGCCTAGGCTGCTCCATAAATTGACTCACCCGGTTTACTGCAAAGGCAATATCCGGTTGAGTTATAGTAATGTATAAGAGCTTACCCACCATCTCTCTGTATCTTCTTCTGTCTACCTCTTCGGTATCATTGTCGTACAACTTCATGCTTGGGTCCATAGGCGTGCTCGACGGTCTGCATCCAGTCATTCATGTTTCAACTAGCAAGTCTGTGACATATTTTCTTTGAGTCATTACCATTCCTTGTGCATTTCTTGCAAACTCTATCCCCAGAAAACATCGTATTGTGCCTAGATCCTTCGTAATAAACTGACTTTCCAACAGAGATTTGGTTTTCTCAATTCCCTGAGCATCATCTCATGTAACCAAAATGTCATCAACATATATCATGACAACAACTGTACCTCTAGGGGTCTTCTGGATGAACAGTGAATGGTCCGTATTTGATCTCTTGAACCCATGTCGTTCAATCAGCTGGGAAAGCTTCTGGAACCATGCCCGGGGACTCTGTTTGAGGCCATAGATAGCCTTATGAAGTCTGCACACCATCTGAGTCTCCCCCTCAGCAGCAAACCCTGGTGGCTGCTGCATGTAGACTTCCTCCTGTAGATCACCATACAAGAAAGCATTCTTGACATCAAGCTGAAAAATGGTCCAGTCACGTACCATAGCAACAGATAGGAGGATGCGAAGAGTGGAGTGTCGAGCCACTGGTGAAAAAGTGTCCAAATAATCTACCCCATAAGTTTGGGCAAATCCACGTGCAACAAGTCTAGCCTTGTATCTGTCGAGACGCCCATCTGCATGATATTTCATCGTAAACACCCACTTGCAGCTTACCACAGAGGCACCTGAAGGAATGGGGACTAGAGACCAAGTCCCTCGAGTCTGTAAGGCACACATCTCCTCTTCCATAGTGATGACACGAAAATGCGAGCGAGCGAGGTAATCAGGTATATCGAAAATGGTCGTTGCGACCTCAATCGCCCGGGTGTATCAATCAAGAAAAAGAGACCACCAATAAAAGATAAAATCAACTCGAAATCAATAGCGGTCTTGCTATTTTATTAACCTGGTATAGCGACCAGGGTCGAACTCAGGGAGCACGTAATGGCCTCGCGGCCTACGAAGTAGTCAAAAAGAAAATAAAAGAAAAGGGGATTTTTGGTGGTTTTTAATTCTTTTTATATTTTTTTTTGGATTTTTAATATATTAAGAAAATAAGGAAGACAAGAATACAGGGCAATTCAACTATTTATTTAATGCACTAAAAATTAACCAAAAATGCAAATAAAAATGTTTTTGTGTATTTTATGATTTTTACTGTTTTTAGTGAATTTTCGAGATTTTTCTGATTTTTATTTAATTTTCTAAAAATAAAACAATGCACAAAAAGGAAGGTATTGTCCAGCAGAGCTTTAAGGACCTAGATAAAATATCTAGAAATCCCCAATAAGCCTGGAGGTAATTTTCCTATAAAAAGAAAGGAACAAGGAAAATTTGGGCACCTGAATTATTATTTTTGGGTTTTTAGATTATTTATTAGAATTTTTAGGAGTTTTTAGGTGTTTTTCAATTTTTATGTGTTTTATATAATGAAAAATAGCCAAAATTGGCTAGAAAATAGAGCAAGCCAAAACAAACAGTAGCTAAATTTTTTGTAATTTTTATAAATTTTTTGTAATTTTTAGATAGGTTTTAATATTTTTTGTGATTTTTAAAGTCAAACAGTAATGAAAATGGAGGTTTTTGAATTTTTAAAATATCAAATCAAAACAAAATTGTCTCCAAAAATTCCAGAAAATTTTACACTATGGCAGGAGCCATGTATCCAATTTTCATAGGATTCGGAGTTAATTTGCTATTTTATTCAAAAATAACAAGTAGGTACTGTGCATAAGGACCTGCGTGCAAATACCAAGAGTTCTGGGGGGTCCGGTGCAAAATACCCAAGAAAACACGCGCGTCGCGCGTGCCTGAGGCACTCAGGGACCTAAATGTAATGAAAACAAGTTCTGGGGGCTATTTGGTAACATGTACCAAAAGTCCGAGGGCTTGTTTGCAATTTACCCACAAATAAACGTACATGCATAATTAATTCACGCACAGGGGTATAAATGCAATTATATAAAACTAATCATTCATTTCAGAACAAACCAGAACTACAGGGCTAATAATGCAAAATACCCAACAAAGCACGTGTCGATGCACGTGCTACACCATACACAGGGGTATATAAGCAAATAAAATAAAGCACAGGGTCCTCAGTGCAATTGTACCAAAACTAAAACAACTATCTAACTTATTTACAGGACTAAATGCTAAATAAAATAAAAGGCAGGGCCTAAGGGTAAATTACCCTTTATTAATGACGACGGCTGGATGGACGCCACGTGGTAGATGGACGGCTGAGATGCAGGTGGCGCCCAAAGAAGGAAGCCCTCGGGTGGATCGGACGGTCGGGGCTTCGCCACGTGCTGGATCTGACGGTGAAGACGCGTCGCGGCTAAGCCTCGCTGGATCAACGGTGGAGATCGACCCCCGAAGGATCTGGCGGTCAGGGACACTCCTCCAATGGACGGGCACGATCAAGTCTGGAGTGCGGGGGCGATTGGATGGCTAAGGAGGATGCTGGACAAACTGGGTACCGGCGAACTTCGCCGGGCTCGTGGCGGCGCTGGTGTCCTCCTGGAAGCTCGCTGAAGATCGGAGAAGGTGCGTGGGAGGCTTCCGCGTCGAGTGGTGGCCTCCGATGACCCAACCGAGCCCTGGAGAGCTCCGGCGAGGTCGGCGGAGGTGGAGCTACTGGACCTGATGGTCCAAGCCCTCAGATGGGCTTGGATGAACCTGCAAAATGTACCAGAAAGCACGCGGGTCGAGGGCAAACTTCCTCGACCCCGTTAGGCGAGGTGAATGTGGTCTGGGAGTCGGTGCGGGCGAGCTCCGGCGAGGGTGTGGACGGAGGAGCTCGAGCCCCAGCTCCTGTGCGAGCTGGGTTGAATGGCAGTGCGGAGAATGTGCGTGGGAGGAAGGCAGAGGCGATGGTAGATTCCGATGGTCGAACGGAATAGTGGGATGGTCGGAATCAGCGAAAAACGACGGCGACGCGAATTGGGGGTAATCGGAAATTAACGAAAAGGGAAGGGAAATGGGTCTACCTGGGTGGAGGAATTGATTAGGAGCAAGCAGGGGATGCTCTGGGTCCTCGCCTCGAGGAGCGTCAACGTCCGAGGCTCTGGCTCCGGCTCTGGGCGGAGCACGGCGGTGGTGGCTCGCCGGATCAGTGGCCGCTTGCTCCCTCCTCACTGCAACACCTGCTGGAGCAAGCTGTCACTCTAGCCAACACGGTGGAGGTCACAGGTGGTGAAGCAAATGAGCCAAAGATGGAAGAATAGGGTGGCAGAGCTCGAGCTTTATACGGTGGAAGGTCCGGGAAGATGTGAGCGGGTACGGCAATGGAATGCGCGGATCCCGAGGCAGGGGCTCCGGCGAGGGTCTCGGATGTAGCAGGAATGAATCGGACCCGGGTTTTAGGCGAGAAGGGATCGGGTTTAGGTGCGAAAATAGGGAGAAGTCGGGTCGGGCACCTGATACCCGTGGGAAGTGGTCCTGGGGGGGGAGTTGACCGGGCGGTCAACAATCCCCTGGACCAATAGGAAGAGGTCATTTGGAAAAGATTTGTAAAATCATTAAAAATAGTAAATGGCCGATTTATTAAAAAGTCAAAACATGAAATATTTTTGTTTTAATTTTTCCTATTTTTAGTGATTTTTAATTAATTTTTCAAAGTAAAAATAAGGTATTTACATTATAGTACTATACATAGGTATATATACAATATAGGGTTTTTAATTTTGATTTTTAATTTGTTATTTTTATATAATTTTATTCCCATTTTATATTTAATTTATTTATATCATAAAATAAAAAATAAAAAGATATTTTTATTTTATTTTTATTATTTATATACATAGGTGAAATAAATAGATATGTACATATATATACATGGCATATTTACAATATTATTTTTTATTTTTAATTTTGTTATTTTTATTTTGTTTTAATTTTATTTTATTTTATTTATTTACACCATAAGACATAGAATATGTACAAGATTTTTAGAAATTAATTTTATTTATTTATAAGGCTAAATAAATATAATATGAATGGACTATATACATGGTGACTATGTACATGAGTGATGTTTTTGTTTCCTTTTTAATTTTACTATTTTTATCTTGATTTTATATTTATAAATATATAAAAATATTTACAAGCTAATTTTAGTCTCTTTTTGGGAGGAAAATATTCTTATTTTATTTGTATATATATTTACACACATGAGCCCCTATCTCCCTCTACTTTGGCTTTTATGCGGTCAGGCCCATGCTGAGCCCTCCCTTGGGTTAGGTTGCTCAATATTTATTCTAAATATTTCCCTCTTTTTCTTTTTGATCTTTATTCTTTTATTTTTGCACAAAAGCATGCTAATTATTACTTTTTACACATTGCATGCTGTTGGTAATTATTTATATTTACAACAATATACATGCATTTGCAAAGGTTTTTGTAGCTAAAATATAAGAATAAAGAGTGATGAATGAGTATTCATCACCCCCTATACTTAACTTTGCTAGTCCCTTAGCAAACACTTATTTGAAAAAGAAGTGAAGAAGAAAGAAAGAAAGAAAAAGAAAAAGAGAATGTACATGGATCAAGGTTGATTTATTAAACTTGCCTTCATTAAATTAAGGTATGGAACTCGATCAGATCTTTGGATTATTAATGTGTCGGAACCTTATTTGGACTTAAGCCTAAAACTCAACAACCTCTAAGTTCCACTAATCTATAACCAAGACTCCTCAATGCTCCAGATCAGAACAAGTCATCAATCACAAACTCTGAAGACCATGAATCTTTTCTTGTCCTGTGAATGTGAGGTCTAAGCTCTCCACCTCAGAAATGGCAACTTGACAACCCTCCCCAACAAGGTAAATCTATGACCTCAATCTGGCCACTCTTTCCTCAAGGAGCGGGGTATTCCCTTCTAAGTTCAAGTTCAACTGGCTCAAGAAGAGGAGGAAGAAGAGAATGGGTCAAGGCCAGTGTAGCCATGTACCCTTGGGAGCTTGACCAGTGTAGCCAAGTCTCCCTGTTGCAAGCTACATAAGGTGAATCATGAAACTCAAGCTTTGCTTATTGCACTCTATATACACACTCCGGTGGGATTATCATTTTCTATAAGACCCACCACTTTTTTGGAGTTATTTTCTTTTTGCATTTTTTTTCAAGTGCATCTATACAACCTATACATGTGCAGCATATATACAAGGAGTTTTTCCTCTTGAGCCAGTAGACTATCCCTCTTTTGAAGCTTTATTGCAACCCACAACTCCCTTCGTTAGACCTCATGGCAACCAGACCAAGTTGAGACGCACTTCCTTCACTAAAAGAAGAAGAGAGGTTCCGCCTAGAAGTACTACCCTCATATGCTACCCCAAGTCAAGGAAGACTGCTTCCTCACCACCTCATCCGTAGAGAGCTCGGTGCAAAGTGCTGGTGTCCAAGTAAAGCCATTGTCTATATGAGTCATGTGTTATTGTTAAATGCTCTACTTAGGCTCATTGAGATGACATGTGATCGTAGCCTAGTGGACTCAAAGAATTAAGTCACCATGGACCTGAAAAGCCTTAAACCTAAGCCCTATAAGGTTCCTCTTAGAAGTTAGGTGGATTAAGATCTTAATCAAGCTCCATTTCTCAATTTGATTCCATGCTAGTTTAAATGTCAACTAAAAACTATATACATATGTACAAAAGATGCTATTTACACAAATTTTTACAAACATGCAAAATTTTTGAAAAATGTTTTGAAATCATGAATGGATGATGCATGAAGTGCAAGTTTTGCAAAAAGTATTTACACATATTTACACAAGATTTTTGCAAACTTTTGATTTTCAAAACATTTTGGAAAAATTTTGTACTATATACATAATTTTGATAAGAAAATATTTACACAAGCTTTACACAAAAGATTTTTGAAATCATTTTTACAAAAATAATTTGTACACTAACTATTTATGTGCAAATAAAAGAATGTTCATGTACATGAAAAATTTTTAATTTTTGTGATTTTTTAGGGATTTTAGCCATTTTATTTATTAACACACTCACACAAAGTACGAGTTATGGCTAAAGTATATATGAAATATATACACACCCCCCTATACATAGCTCGAACGATGTCCTCAGAGTCAAGAGCGATGAAGAAGACATAACTCGTGCTAGGTATATGGAAGTGAAAAGGAAGGCTATATACAAAGACAAATGAATATCAAGAGACTCTCAGCTTTTCCCCCTATACTTAGGATAAGGTAATCCTAAGTATAGCAGGTTGTATACGAAGGGAAAACCGAGCGGAGAATGTACAGGGTATACCCCCCCTATACTTAGGGTAAAATATCCCTAAGTATAGTCAGCAAAATCAGGGGTAGACAGAAACAAAAGAAATACCCAAAGGTCTCACATCCCCCCTATACTTAGGGTAAAGTGCTCCCTAAGTATAGCATAATCAAAAGATGAAGAAAGGGATGTGGGACTAAAGAATGTAGCGATATAGACATCTGGATCTATATAAGGCGGAAGATCAGTGAAACTCAGGCGTGAGATGCATTAGATGTGAGTTAAAGACCACATCTCACGCAAAATGAATAGGGGCAAGATCAACGACCCGCGGCTCATGATCTAGAAATGGCTTGAGTTGCTGGTCGTTCACTCGAAAGGTACTCTCAGAAGACAACTCGGATATATCAATGCTACCGTTGTCGTGTACCTTTCTCACCAAGTAGGGTCCCTTCCACTTGCTTTGTAGCTTCCCTGGAAATAAATGAAGCCTCGCATCAAACAGCCATACTCTCTGACCAGGCTCAAAATGCTTGTGGCTGATATGAGAATCATGCCACTCCTTCACTCTCTCCTTATACTGTAGGCTGTTTGAGAAGGCGGTATCTCTAAGCTCCTCCAGGGCTGCTAACTCTGCCCTCCTCTGGTCTCCTACACCATCTGGATCCATAAGTATATCAGTAACTTCCCAAAGTGACCTGTGCCTCAGCTCAACAGGTAAATGGCACGGCTTGCCATATACGAGGCGAAAGGGAGACGTGCCCAATGGTGTCTTAAAAGACGTCCTATATGCCCACAAGACCGAGTCCAAAAGCTGTGACCAATCCTTTCGGTCAGGGCGGACGACTTTCTGCAATATAGTCTTGATCTCCCTGTTCGACACCTCGGCTAGACCATTCGTCTGTGGATGGTAAGGTGTAGCAACACGATGGTCTATACCTAACTCGCTAGCAAGGGCCTTCACCTGGTCATTGATGAAATGAGACCCCCCATCTGTAATCAAAACTCGAGGGACCCCGAACCGCGTGATTATGTGCTTCCTCAAAAATCTGCAAACTGTCCTCGCATCAGCGGCTTGGGCGGGGATAGCCTCAACCCAACGACTAACATAGTCCACGGCCAACAGAATGTACTCAAATCCCCGACTCTTAGGGAATGGACCCATGAAATCGATGCCCCATGCGTCAAAAACCTCACAGAAGTGAATGGGCTGCATCGGCGTCATATCACGTTGTCCACAAGTGCCCATCCTCTGACAGTCAGTACACCTCTTCACGAACTCATCGGAGTCCTTGAAGAGGGTAGGCCACCACAAGCCGGATTGGAGCACTTTCTGTGCCGTTCTTCTCCCAGAATGATGTCCTCCTGCCTCAAGCTTGTGGCAGTAAGTGAGGACGCTATGGTGCTCCTCCTGAGGAATGCACCGACGCCAGACGCTATCCCCTCCTTCGTGGTAAAGGATGGGATCCTCCCAGTGGTAGGACTTGGCCTTCGCAAGGAAGGTCTCAAGCCTCTGCCTGGGCCAATCTTGTGGGACTTTCCCAGCAACGAGAAAGTTCACAATATCGGCATACCATGGGAGTGAGGCGATAGCAAGGATCGCCTCATCTGAGAAGGTCTCACAAATGGGATCAATCTGCTCAGACTCCTCAGGCTGCTCTAAATGGGAGAGATGATCCGCCACCACATTATTGACTCCAGGCTTATCCTTGATCTCAATGTCGAACTCCTGGAGTAGAAGGATCCATCTAGTAAGTCTGGCCTTGGCATCCTTCTTTGCCATGAGGTATCGGATGGCGGTGTGATCAGTGTACAAGGTCACTCTAGATCCAATGATATAAGATCTGAACTTATCTAGGGTGAACACTACGGCTAGCATCTCCTTCTCAGTGACGGTACAATTCCGCTGCGCGGAATCCAATGTGCGGCTAACGTAGTGGATAGCAAAGGGGACTCCATCCCTCCTCTATCCCAGCACGGCCCCCACGGCAAAATCGGAGGCATCCGTCATGATCTCGAATGGGAGAGACCAATCGGGTGGCTGGAGAACAGGAGCCTCAATAACACACTGCTGGAGAGTCGCAAAGGACGAAAGACACTTGTCATCGACAAGGAACTCGGTGTCTTTCGTCAAGAGGTCAGTCAACGGCCGAGCAATCTTGTTGAAATCATGAATGAATCTCCGATAGAAACCAACGTGCCCCAGGAATGACCGTAGCTGCCTCAAATTGGACGGCGGTGCGAGTTTTCTAATGACATCAACCTTGGCCGGATCAACCTCCATGCCCCTGTTGGAGATGATATGGCCAAGCACCGTCCCTTGAGTCACCATGAAGTGACTCTTCTCCCAAGATAGCACCAAATGGACCTCTATACATCGCTGGAGTACCCAGTCTAGGCAGTCAAGACCGGAGTCGAATCCGTCGTCGTAGACCGAGAAATTGTCCATGAAGACCTGCAAACACTCCCCTACCATGTCCGAAAAGATCGACAGCATGCATCTCTGAAAAGTCGCAGGGGCATTGCATAGCCCAAATGGCATGCGTCGAAAGGCATATGTGCCGAAGGGACAGGTAAAGGTGGTCTTCTCCTGATCCTCAGGAACGATGGCCACCTGGTTGTAGCCCGAGTACTCATCCAGGAAACAGTAATGGCTCTTCCCTGCCAGTCTCTCAATGATCTGGTCAATAAAAGGCAGGGGGAAATGGTCCTTCTTGGTGGCCTGGTTGAGTCTCCGGTAGTCAACACAGACCCGCCAAGAGGTGGGTACTCGTGTAGCAATCTCCTCTCCCGACTCACTGATCACAGTCGTAATGCCCGTCTTCTTGGGCACCACATGCAAGGGGCTAACCCACTTGGAGTCGGAAATGGGATAAATAAAATCTTCACTCCACCATTTTGAGATTTCCTTCATGATGACCTCTCTCAAGTTGGGGTTCAGCCGCCGCTGGAACTCACGCGACGGCTTCGCCCCCTCCTCGAGATAGATATGGTGGGAGCACAACATTGGACTAATCCCATGGAGATCTGCTACGCTCCATCCGATTGCCTTGCGGTTCTTTTCAAGAACCCCCATCAAATGGGATTCTTGCTCTCCAGTCAGATCGGCAGAGATGATGACTGGGTACATCTCAGGCTCGCCCGCAAGGAATCGATACTTCAGCGAAGTAGGGAGCGGCTTCAGCTCTGGACAGCTGGGTGCTGGCAAATCTGGCTTCAGAAGAAGATGCGCGTATGCTGCCAAGTCTGCCTGGGAGAATGAAAACAAACTCTCGCAAACTGGATCTGGAGAAGGCTGCTCAACTGAACTGTCTCTGATCTGCTTGGCATCTACCTCCTCCTCAGCTGTAGGCTCTGTGGGACTCAGGTCTGGCATGTGATCGTCGCAATCTGCCCAATCAGACTCTGAATCCGAGGGATCTGCATCAAACAAGGTGGCATCAATACCACCGTCACACAAGGTGGCCTCAGTACCACCATCGCTGGAATTCGTGTCGTGGTCGAGAACCAGCTCTGCTGCCACTGAAGTATCCTGGACCAGGGCTGTGCTCTCCAAGCTCTCCTCTGCTATCAACTCGGCATCAGCGGTGTCTGGAAATGAGAGGATAGCCTGTGCTGCAGGGTCTGCCCATGCTACCTCATCATCCGTGATCACAAAATCACAGTCTTGGTGGATGTCTAGCCCGGCATCTATCAGTTGCTCTGTATCTGTACTGGTCTTTTAGCATGCTCTGTCTCTGGCTCTGTGGTCCTCGACCGTCTCTATTTGTACACTTTCGCCCTCGACGTGAAAGTATACCTTCCCGCTATCATGGTCAGTCACCACCTTGGCTGTAGCCAAGAATGGACGACCTAGAATGATGGGGGTATCGGCCACTGAATCAGGGATCTCCATGTCCAACACTACGAAGTCCACGGGGAATTTCAGGCCCTGAATAGTGACGACAACGTCTCGCAACAACCCCTTCGGCCTCTTGACAGATCGATCAGCAAACTGAAGGACTGTCCTGCTCTGTCTAAGAGTGCCCAACTCAAAGCAGTCGAGAAGGGCTGCCAGAAGGAGGTTGATAGACGATCCGCTATCTAATAGAGTCCGGTCAAACCTCTGCTCTCTGATATGACATCTGACATATGGGGCTCCTGAATCTGGCCTCTTGACCGGCTGACGGTTCTGGATCACGAAACATGTGGCTTTCGTCAGTACATGAATCTCTGAATGGTGGTTCCTCCTCCTCCTCCTGACTGTAGTCCTATCTCTCAAAGAACGCTGAAGAAGGGGGATGTGCTGCAAAGCCTTCTGAAGGGTCAGCTGTATATGGAATCGGTCAATCATGCTCTGGCTGAACTCCTCCTGCTCTCTCTTTTTTGGATCTTTTTTCTTTTTTCTTCCCCTTCCCCATCAGAAGGGCTCTAGGGAAGGGGATCACGGGGTCCTTCTCAGATGAAGGACTAGGAATAGGTCTAGACGGCTCGACGGTCGGATCCGCACATACATCAAGCACCACAGTGGGACCAGAGTAAACTAAACCTTTTCCTTTATTCACAACAGGGTTCTGAGCTACATCAGTTGAAGGAAAAACAACAGATCTCTCTACATGAACTCTGGTGGCCTCAGTACCACCACGGGCTGGCTCTGCTGGACGTCTCGCGGCCTCAGTACCGCGCTCTGGCTCGGCATCTCGGGTGGCATCAGTGCCACCTCCTCGAACAGGTGAAGTGGCAGCCTCAGCACCGCCTGTGGAATCAGCATCCTTGGTGGCATCAGTACCACCGTCATCATCATGAGCGGCCTCAGTACCGCTCTCCTCCTCCTCATCTGGCGCTCTAAGTGTATCCATGTGTCGTCGCTCAGACGAGGCGCCGCCTGCTGGTGCCCTACCGCTCCTAAGTATGACAAAATCAGCATCAAAAAGATCTGAAGACATATCATCAAACGGATCACTAGGAGTGGCATGCTCAGTGGAAACTACCTGCTCAGACTTCCGCTTCAGGCTGTTGGGATCCGGCTCTATCTGGGCAGGAATGGCGGCCTTCCCTCTCACAATGTCCCGCATCTCCTGGCGGAACTCGTACATCTCCCGTCTAAACGTAGCCTGCTGGTCCGTGAGGAAGCGGGCTATGTCGTCCAAGGCGGGGCTCTCATATGGTGGACCATGGGAGCCCGACGGGTAGCCTCTCTGGTAATGAGGCTGCAGGAACTGGTGCTACTGCTGCTGAGAGGGGTAAGAGGAAGGATGCTGCTGCTGGTGTGGCTGGTGAGGCTGCTCTCGCCTCCAAGACTGTCCCTGCTGATAGGGACGAGGAACGTAGGATGACTGCTGTTGTGGCTGGTAGACTGGGGGCTGCTGCTGGTGGTGATCCCTCTGCTGGTTGTACTGGCCTCCCTGACCAGATGGTTGTTGCTGGGGCTGGGTACCTCCATTCCCCCACCTGAATCCGGGATGGTCCCGTTGGATTCCAGGCTGAGGGCGGTGATGACCGAAAAATCCCGAGCGACTAAGGTAATCAGGTATCTATGATGGTCGTTGCGACCTCAATCACTCAGACTCGATCAATCAAGAAAAATAGACCACCAAACAAGATGAAAAATCAATCAAACACAACAGCGGTCTTGCTATTAATTTAACCTGGTATAGCGACCAGGGTCGAACACAAGGAGCACGGGTTGGCCTCGCGGCCTACGAAGTAGTCAAAAAAGAAATAAAAGAAAATAAAAGGGGTGTTTTTGGTGGTTTTTAGATATTTTATATTTTTTTTGGATTTTTAATGTATTAAGAAAATAAAGAAAACAAGAAAACAACACACTTCAACAATTTATTTAATGCAATGAAAATCAACCAAAATTTCCAATAAAAATATTTTTATGTGTTTTATAATTTTTACTGTTTTTAGTAAATTTTTGTGATTTTTCTGATGTTTATTTAATTTTCTAAAAATAAAACAAGGACTGAAACTGTAGGTACTATCCAATAAAAATATTTTTATGTGTTTTATAATTTTTACTGTTTTTATCCTGGAGGTATTTTTCCTGTATAGAGAATAAAACAAGGAAAAATTGGGCACCTAATTTATTATTTTCGGGTTTTTAATTTATTTAGTAGAATTTTTATAAGGTTTTAAGTGGTTTTCAATTTTTAGGTATTTTAAGTAATGAAAAATAGCCAAAATTGGCTAGAAAATCAAGCAAGCAAAGACAAATAGTAAGTAATTTTTTGTAATTTTTAAATACGATATAATATTTTTTTGGGATTTTTAAAGTTAGACAGTAACGAAAATACGTGTTTTTAAATTTTTAAAAATATCAAACAGTGTCTAAAATGTCTCCAAAATTTATAGAAAATTTTACATCATGGCAGGAGCCATGTGTCCAATTTTCATTAAATTTGGAGGTGATTTGCTATTTTATTTAAAAATGGAAAGAGGGTACTGTGCATAGGGACCAAAGTGCAAATACCCGAAGTTCTGAGGGGTCTGGTGCAAAATACCCAGGAGGTCACGCGCGTCGCGCGTGCCTGGGGCACACAGGGACCCAAATGTAATAAAAACTATTCCCGAGGACGATTTGGTAACAGGTACCAAAAGTCCAGGGGGTAGTCTGCAAATAACCCACGATTTAAAGCACATGCACAAATGTTTCACGCACAGGGGTATACATGCAAATACTCAAAAGTTTTCATTCATTCAGTAACATTCAGAACTACAGGATATAAGATGCAAATACACCAGAAAACCACGTGACGAAGCACGTGTCATACCACACACAGGGGTATAAATGCAAAGTAAATAAGGTGCAGGGTCCTCTATGCAATTTTACCAAAAACTAAACAACTACACTAAATAATTACAGGACTAGATGCGAAATAAAATAAAAGAGGGGGCCTAAGGGTAAATTACCCTTTATTAATGCGGGTCGCTGGATGGAGGCCACGTGGAGAATCGGAGGGTCTGGATCAGGTGGCTCTCCAACGCTGAGGTCCTCGCAGTGATCGGACGGCTGAGGCTACGCCACGTGGGGGATCGAACGGGTGAGGCTCTCGGTGGCTAAACCTCGTGCATCGGACGGCTGGGATCAATCCTCCACAGATCTGACGGTGGCTGCTGCTCCTGGAGTGGACGGCCCAGATGGAAACTGGAGCGGGAGGCTGATCGGACGGCTGCTGGAGATCCTCGAAGAACAGGTGGCCGGCGAACTTCGTCGGCCCAGTGCGCTCGCTCTGAGCCTCCTCTGCTGCGTCTGAAGATCGGAGAGGCTCCGGCGTGACGCTGCGCAGCTGATGGTGGCCTCCGATGATCCAGCCGATCTCTGGGGAGCTCCGGCGAGGTCGACGGAGGTAAAGCTCCTGGACCGAATGGTCCAAGCCCTCAGATGGGCTTGGATGTACCTGCAAGATAAACCAGAAGACTCGCGGGTCAAGGGCAAACTGCCTCGACCCGGTTAGGCGGAGTGACGATGGTCGGAGGGTCGATATGGGCGAGCTCCGGCGAGGGTGGGGACGGAGGAGCTCGAACCCCAGCTCCTGTGCGAGCTGGGTTGGATGGAGGTATGGAGAAGGTACGCGGGAGGAAGGCGGAGGCTATGGCGAAGCCTGATGGTCGAACGGAGGTCGGGTGTGATCGGAATCGGCGGTGAACGACGACGGAGCGAAAAGGGGGTAATCTAAAATTAGCGAAAAAGAAGGGCTAAAGGGGCTACCTGGGTGGACGATGAGACTGGGGATGAGCAGACGATGCTCTGGGTTGTTGCCTCGAGGAGTGTCTCCCTCCGAGGCTCGAGCTCCAGCTCAGGGCGGAGCACGGCGGTGCTTGATCGCCGGATCAATGGACCCGCACTCCCTCCTCGCTTCGACGGCACCTGGAGTGAGCTGTCACTCTCACGCACACACTGGAGCTCACAGGGGGGTGGAACGAAAGGCCAAAGATGAGAATGGGGAAGGCAGAGCTCGAGCTAAATATGGGTGCAGGTCCGGCTAGAAGAAGTCGGGTAGGGCATTGGAGCGCGCGGATCCCGAGGTGGAGGCTCCGGCGAGGGTCTCGGATGCATCATGAAGGAGTCGAACCCGGGGTTTAGGTGATAGGAGATCGGGTTTGGTCACGAAAAATTCGAGAAGTCGGGTCGGGTGCCAACGCCCGTGGGAAGTGGTCCTAGGGGGGGGCAGTTGATCGGGCGGTCAACAATCCCCAGGGCCAATGGGAGGCTGCCATTTGGAAAATATTTGAAAATTCAATTAAAAATAGCAAATGGCTTATTTAATAAAAACTCAAAACATGAAATATTTTTCTTTTAATTTTTTATATTTTTTTGTGATTTTTAATTAATTTTTTGAAATAAAAATAAGATATGTACATAGTAGGGTTATATAGGTATATATACAATATATAAGATTTTAATTTTTGATTTTTAATTGTTATTTTTATACAATTTTATTCCCATTTTATATTTTATTTATTTATATCATAAAATAAGGAATAAAAAGATATTTTTATTTTATTTTTATTATTTATATACATAGGTGAAATAAATACATATGTACATTTATATACATGGTATATTTACAATATATTTTTATGTTTTTAATTTTGTTATTTTTATTTTGTTTTTGTTTTAATTTATTTATTTGCACTATATAATCTAGAATATTTACAAAAACTTTTGGAAATTAATTTTATTCATTTATAAGGCTAAATAAATAAAAGATGGATGGTATGTACAAGGTGAAAGTGATGTTTTTATTATCTTTTTAATTTTTCTATTTTTATCTTGTTTTTATACTTCTAAATATATACAAGTATTTACAAGCCAAATTGAGTCTATTTTTGTGAGGAAAATACTTTTATTTATTTGCATAAATATTTACACACATGAGCTCCTATCTCCCTCTACTTTGGCTTTTATGCGGTCAGGCCCATGCTGAGCCCTCCCTTGGGTTAGGTTGCTCAATATTTATTCTAAATATTTCTCTCTTTTTCTTTTTAATCTTTATTCTTTTATTTTTGCACAAAAACATGCTAATTATAGGTTTTTACACAATGCATGCTTTTGGTAATTATTTCTATTTACAACTATATACATGCATTTGCAAAGGTTTTTGTAGCTAAAATATAAGAATAAAGAGTGATGAATGAGTATTCATCACCCCCCTATACTTAACTTTGCTAGTCCCTTAGCAAACACTTATTTGAAAAAGAAGTGAAAAAGAAATAAAGAAAAAGAAAAAGAGAATGTACATGGATCAAGGCTGATTATTAAACATGCCTTCATTAAATTAAGGTATGGAGCTCGATCAGATCTTTGGATTATTAATGTGTCGGAACCTTATTTGGACTTAAGTCTAAAGCTCAACAGCCTCTAAGTTCCACTAATCTATAACCAAGACTCCTCAATGCTCCAGGTCAGAACAAGTCATCAATCACAAACCCTGAAGACCATGAATCTTTTCTTGTCCTGTGAATGTGAGGTCTAAGCTCTCCACCTCAGAAATGGCAACTTGACAACCCTCCCCAACAAGGTAACTCTATGACCTCAATCTGGCCACTCTTTCCTCGAGGAGCGGGGTATTCCCTTCTAAGTTCAAGTTCAACCGGCTCAAGAAGAGGAGGAAGAAGAGAATGGGTCAAGGCCAGTGTAGCCAAGTACCCTTGGGAGTTTGACCAGTGTAGCCAAGTCTCCCTGCTGCAAGCTACATCAGGTGGATCATGAAACTCAAGCTTTGCTTATTGCACTCTATATACATACTCCGGTGGGATTATCATTTTCTCTCAGACCCACCATTTTTTTGGAGTTATTTTCTTTTTGCATTTTTTTTCAAGTGCATCTATACAACATATACATGTGCAGCATATATACAAGGAGTTTTTCCTCTTGAGCCAGTAGACTATCCCTCTTTTGAAGCTTTATTGCAACCCACAACTCCTGTCGTTAGACCTCATGGCAACCAGACCAAGTTGAGACGCACTTCCTTCACTAAAAGAAGAAGAGAGGTTCCGTCTAGAAGTACTACCCTCATATGCTACCCCAAGTCAAGGAAGACTGCCTCCTCACCACCTCATCCGTAGAGAGCTCGGTGCATAGTGCTGGTGTCCAAGTAAAGCCATAATCTATATGAGTCATGTGTTGTTGTTAAGTGCTCTACTTAGGCTCATTGAGATGACATGTGATCATAGCCTAGTGGACTCAAAGAATTAAGTCACCATGGACCTGAAAAGCCTTAAACCTAAGCCCTATAAGGTTCCTCTTAGAAGTTAGGTGGATTAAGATCTTAATCAAGCTCCATTTCTCAATTTGATTCCAGGCTAGTTTAAATGTCAACTATCATCCAGAAAAACTGTATACATATGTACAAAAGATGCTATTTACACAGAGTTTACAAACATGCAAAATTTTTGAAAAATGTTTTGAAATCTTGAATGGATGATGCATGAAGTGCAAGTTTTGCAAAAAGGTATTTACACACATTTACACAAAATTTTTGCAAACTTTTGATTTTCAAAACATTTTGGAAAAATTTTGTACTATATACATAATTTTGATAAGAAAATATTTACACAAACTTTACACAAAAGATTTTTGAAAACATTTTTACAAAAATAATTTGTATACTAGCTATTTATGTGCAAATAAAAGAAGGTTATGTACATGAAAATTTTTAAATTTTTGTGATTTTTAGGGTTTTTAGCCATTTTATTTATTAACACACTCACACAAAGTATGAGTTATGGCTAAAGTATATATGAAATATATACACACCCCCTATACTTAGCTCGAACGATGTCCTCAGAGTCAAGAGCGATGAAGAAGACATAACTCGTGCCAGGTATAGGGAAGTGAAAAGAAAGGCTATATACAAAGACGAAAGAATGAAACAGGAAATCAAGAGGATCTCAGGTCTTCCCCCTATACTTAGGATCAAGTAATCCTAAGTATAGCAGGCTGTATACTAAGGGAAAACCGAGTGGAGAATGTACAGGGTCTACCCCCCCCTATACTTAGGGTGAAATATCCCTAAGTATAGGCAGCAAAACAGGGGTAGACAGAAACAAAAGAAATACCCGAAAGCCCTACATCCCCCCTATACTTAGGGTAAAGTGCACCCTAAGTATAGCCTAATCACAAGATGAAGAAAGGGATGTGTGACTAAAGAATGTAGTGATATAGACATCTGGATCTATACAAGGTGGAGAATCAGTGAAAATCAGGCGTGAGATGCATTAGATGTGAGTCAAAGACCACATCTCACGCAAAATGAATAGGGGCAAGATCAACGACCCGCGGCTCATGATCTAGAAATGGCTTGAGCCGCTGGCCGTTTACTCGGAAGGTACTCTCATAAGACAACTCGGATATATCAATGCTACCGTTGTCGTGTACCTTTCTGACCAAGTAGGGTCCCTTCCACTTGCTCTGTAGCTTCCCTGGAAATAAACGAAGCCTCGCATAAAACAACCATACTCTCTGTCCAATCTCAAAATGCTTGTGGCTGATGTGAGAATCATGCCACTCCTTCACTTTCTCCTTATATTGTAGGCTGTTTGAGAAAGCGGTATCTCTCAACTCCTCCAGGGCTGCTAACTCTGCCCTCTGATTTAGCCGAAAACAGGTGGTCTTAAGTTCAACACAAAGCGTGAACTCAGTCGGTGTGGTGACCACACTAAATTCGGACTAAAGTCAACAATTAACCCACACTAAAGATCAACAAATTAGAACTAATGTGGAGTTAAAATTTATTTTTAACTCTGCACAAATGGTGTATAGTGTCAAGTATGCAGAGAGTTCGAACACAGGGAGCAAGCAGGGTAGTTCAAGCAAATGCTAAAGTGTGTGTGTGTGTGATGTGTCTACACTAAGCAAGCAAGCAAGTTAAAATTTTTGTGGGTTTTTAATTTTACATTTTTTTTATTTAATTTTTAATTTTGTATTTGATTTTTAATTTTCTGATTTTTATATTTTATATTTTATATTTTTTTTTCAATATTGGAAAGTAAGGACAATATAATAGAAGGCAAGCTAAAATATTTATAAAAATGTGCAAAAATACTCAAAAATTCAGAAATAAAATGTTTTTGGTCTTTTCAAGATTTTTTACTGTTTTTGTGATTTTTGGGAATTTTTCAAGGTGTTTTTGATATTTTTAAAAACTGAAATAAGGCAAAACAGTGGAAATAATGCTGGCTGTGATAAAAATGGGATATAAAAAATAGCAACCAGTACTCAAAATGTTTCACACTATTTTTCTAATGAAAAGAACAAATTAAGGGACAAATAGGAACTGAGTTTGTATTTTTTGGATTTTTCTACTATTTTATATATTTTTTTGAAGTTTTTGAGTGTTTTTGAATTTTTAGTGTTTTTCTTTTGAGATTTTTAATGATTTTTGGACTGACACTGAAATAGGATAAAATAGACACTAGGTAATTTTTTTGGAATTTTTAGAGGTGTTTTAATATTTTTTTGGTATTTTCTAAGCTAGACAGTACACAAAAAGCAAGTTTTTGATTTTTAATAAATATAAAAATAAAATAAAATCAAAAACTGAAATTGTGGCGTGGAAGTACACATGTCCAGATGCTTAAGTCTATTTTTGTGGAATTTTTGAATATGAAATGATAGGTCAAATAATTAGAGCAAACATCCAAACATTAAACAGTCCTGGCAGGGGTATATGTGCAATATCTAAAACATCCAGGGGCATACATGCAATTTCCACAAAAATATACACTGAATATTCAATTTATAGCACTAAATATTAATTACAAAAACCGCCTGGGCCTCTTAGAAATTTTCCCACCAGGGCGCGTGACTTGCACGCGCCTGGCGAGGACTGGAATGTAATATCTTGAAACCCTAGGGGCCTACTTGCAAAATAACCAAGAAGTTTACACTTGATATGAAAGTTTCAAGACTAAAACAAAATACCCAAGTGTCCGAGGGTTCCTCTGCAAAATGCCCGCACCTCACGTGTACAGGTCACGTGAGGTGACGTGGCTGAGGACCTAAATGAAAATATTGAAAGTACGGGGTGTTTGTGCAAATATTACAAAACTTTTAAGCGGCTAATGAAAGTTTATGTCCTAATAAAATATTACAAAATTGGCAGGGGTATCGTGCAAAATTACCCCCGCTAGGCGCGATCGGACGGCTGGGCGACTTCACTTGTCCACGTGTCCGCTCCTCGGGCGCCGATGACGGTTGGGCTCGTGCGGCTGTGATTAGAACTCCCCCGATGATCGAACGGTGGGCACGTGGGGAGATCTGACGGCTCCTGTGTGAACTGGGCGCTCCTCGTTGATCCGACGGCCCCGGAGGCAGAGGGAAGAACACGGAGGAGCTCCGGTTGGGCGAAGTTCTCCGAGCTCCTCCGTCCGGCTACGGCGACGATTGAGCTTTTAAACCGGTCGAGGATGCTCCTGCAGGTGTCAGCTGACGTCTGGAAGCCTCAAAAGCCACCGGCGTTCGCCGGTGCTCTCGCACGGAGGTGGCGGAGCTGCAAGGTCCCAGGTGCTCCGGCGAGAGTGCAAAATTGCTCCAGACGGTTCGATGGGCTTCAGTACCTGCACAAAAAAGTTAAGGAGGTCGAGGGCAAAATGCCTCGACCTCAGGTGGCTCTCGAAATGGAAGGGAAGGCGAGATAGGGGCTCGCCGGAGTTGCGCTCCGGCGAGGTGATCTATGGAACGATTCGATGAGGGATTTGACGAGGGATTAAGAGCGAAAAGATCCTAACATTAACAGGAACGAGATGGAGATAAAAATGGGAAGAATGGCTGCCTCGATGGCCAAGGGCCAGAGGGTGAATACCTCACGGGGACACCCGCCGGAGGTGGGGATGGAACACGCCCAACTCGCTCGAATCCGCCTCTCGAAGGTGTAGACCTGGAGCTGTCACCTCCACGGTGCTAGAGCGACTCCAAGGGGGGAAGGAGCTGGATGATTTGCGGTTCAAAATTCAAAAGAAGGTCAAGAGGAAGCTTAAGTATGGTTGACGAGGGGGTGGAAAGAACGAGGCGCCTGGCTTGATTCAGAGGTCTTCAGCCCAAGATGATGCTTGGGCGAGGTTCCTCGATGCTGGAGCTTCAAAAGTTGTGAAGGGTGGAAGACGAAAGGATGAAAGCGGCGGCCTCGAAAAAATGGTGGAAATGGGGTCAAAAGCGGGCCTGACAAGGGCTACAGGGTGTAGGTCAGACTGTTGACCTAGGTCAACAGTCCTCGCCTCCTGGTTGGTCCACGTGGACCAACCAGGAAAAACCCTGGAAAAATATTTTATTAATTCTTTTTAAAATACTAAATGGCCGAATTAGATAAAAGTTATAAAATAAAAAATGTTTAGAATTTAATGTAGTATTTTATTTTGATTTTTAATTATTTTTAGGAGATTTATTTTTACAAGTTGCCTTTTTGACCTTATATAGGTATAATACCTGTGTAGTTTAGTATTTTATTTTTATTTGGTATATTTTAATTTATTTAATTTTGTTTATAATTTTATAAAATTATAAAATACTTTTATACACATAAATATATTTTTATTTTATTTTATTGATGTATTTTGTATATTTAATAAAATCTAAGAGTATTTTATACAGGCATAGGTACATGCAGTATACCTATGTAGTCTTTATACAAGTATTTTTTATTTCTATTTTTCTTTGCATTTTATTTCAATTTTAATGCACATATATATTATAAGTAATATTTACAAAATTATAAAAATATAAAAATATAAAAATAATGAATAAATAATAAATTGAATATTTTAATAGGTACACTGTACAATGAGGGTCCAAAAGTCAACTTTCAAACCGTAGCTCCGCCAAATGCGAAACCACTGCCATTGGATAGATTATTTTATTCTATATACAATTAAAGGTGAGTACAAGGCATTTGGAGTTGTCAGTTGTGAGATACGGGTCTGGGAAGTTGGGATTTTGGATTTTTATTCAGACCATAACTTTTCATCTGTACATTCTTTTTCTGTGAAATTAATTTTGTATTTTTCTTTATTAAATTATATACAACTTTCATGTACAAAGTTTCTTTATTTGATGTATAAAAAGTGAAACCAAAAATAGGTCCCAAAATGAATAAAGAATGAATAAAATGTATAGGCATTTTATTGGTATTTATGACCTTATCTCCCCCTACTTTATTCCTTGTCGACCTATTCATCAAGGTGCCTAGGTCTCGGGGGTTTTGGGTCAATTCTTTTTCTTTTCTTTATTTATTCTATAATTTTGGCCTTAATTACAGTAATTTATACACTGTTTGGATGCACATGCATGAATGCTAAGATGCTCTATTTAAGGGTATTTTCAGGCATTTGCTAGGGTTTTTGGTGCCAAAATGATAGAATAAAGATGATGAAATGTGGATTCATCACCCTCCTCTGGTCTCCTACACCATCTGGATCCATAAGAATATCAGTAACTGCCCATAGTGACCTGTGCCTCAGCTCAACAGGTAAATGGCACGGCTTGCCATATACGAGGCGAAAGGGAGATGTGCCCAATGGTGTCTTGAAAGATGTCCTATATGCCCACAAGATCGAGTCCAAAAGCTGTGACCAATCCTTTCGGTCAGGGCAGATGACTTTCTGCAATATAGTCTTGATCTCCCTATTCGACACCTCGGCTAGACCATTCGTCTGTGGATGGTAAGGTGTAGCAACACGATGGTCTATATCGAACTCGCTAGCAAGGGCCTTCACCTGGTCGTTGATGAAATGAGACCCCCCATCAGAAATCAAAACTCGTGGAACCCCGAACCGCGTGATGATGTGCTTCCTCAAAAATCTGCAAACTGTCCTCGCATCAGCGGCTCAGGGGGTAATAGCCTCAACCCAACGACTAACATAATCTACGGCCAACAGAATGTACTCAAATCCCTGACACTTAGGGAATGGACCCATGAAATCGATGCCCCATGCGTCAAAAACCTCATAGAAGTGAATGGGCTGCATCGGCATCATATCACGCTGTCCACAAGTGCCCATCCTCTGACAGTCAGTACACCTCTTCACGAACTCATCAGAGTCCTTGAAGAGGGTAGGCCACCACAAGCCGGATTGGAGCACTTTCTGCGTCGTTCTCCTCCCAGAATGATGTCCTCCTGCCTCAAGCTTGTGGCAGTATGTGAGGACGCTATGGTGTTCCTCCTGAGGAATACACCGACGCCAGACGCTGTCCCCTCCTTCGTGGTAAAGGATGGGGTCCTCCCAGTGGTAGGACTTGGCCTTCGCAAGGAAGGTCTCAAGCCTCTGCCTGGGCCAATCTTGTGGGACTTTCCCAGCAACGAGAAAGTTCACAATATCGGCATACCACGGGAGTGAGGCGATAGCAAGGATCGCCTCATCTGGGAAGGTCTCACAAATAGGATCTATCTGCTCAGACTCCTCAGGCTGCTCTATACGGGAGAGGTGATCCGCCACCACATTCTTGACTCCAGGCTTATCCTTGATCTCAATGTCGAACTCCTGGAGTAGAAGGATCCATCTAGTAAGTCTGGCCTTGGCATCCTTCTTTGCCATGAGGTATCGAATGGCGGTGTGATCGGTGTACAAGGTCACTCTAGATCCAATGATATAAGATCGAAACTTATCCAGGGCGAACACTACGGCTAGCATCTCCTTCTCTGTGACTGTATAATTCCGCTGGGCGGAATCCAATGTGCGGCTAGTGTAGTGGATAGCAAAGGGGACTCCATCCCTCCTCTGTCACAGCACGACCCCTACGGCAAAATCGGAGGCATCCGTCATGATCTCGAATGGGAGAGACCAATCAGGTGGCTGGAGGACAGGAGCCTCAATCACACACTGCTGGAGAGTCGCAAAGGACGAAAGACACTTGTCATCGATAAGGAACTCAGTGTCTTTCGTCAAGAGGTCAGTCAACGGCCGGGCAATCCTGCTGAAATCATGAATAAATCTCCGATAAAAACCAACGTGCCCCAGGAATGACCGTAGCTGCCTCAAATTGGACGGTGGTGCGAGTTTTCTAATGACATCAACCTTGGCCGGATCAACCTCCATGCCCCTGTTGGAGATGATATGGCGAAGCACCGTCCCTTGAGTCACCATGAAGTGACTCTTCTCCCAAGAAAGCACCAAATGGACCTCTATACATCGCTGGAGTAGTCGGTCTAGGCAGTCAAGACAGGAGTTGAATCCGTCGCCGTAGACCGAGAAATCGTCCATGAAGACCTCCAAACACTCCCCTACCATGTCCGAAAAGATCGACAACATGCACCTCTGAAAAGTCGCAGGGGCATTGCATAGCCCAAATGGCATGCGTCGAAAGGCATATGTACCGAAGGGACACGTAAAGGTGGTCTTCTCCTGATCCTCAGGAGTGATGGCCACCTGGTTGTAGCCCGAGTACCCATCCAGGAAGCAATAATGGCTCTTCCCTGCCAGTCTCTCAATGATCTGGTCAATAAAAGGCAGGGGGAAATGGTCCTTCTTGGTGGCCTGGTTGAGTCTCCTGTAGTCAACACAGACCCGCCAAGAGGTAGGTACTCGAGTAGCAATCTCCTCTCCCGACTCACTGATCACAATCGTGATGCCCGTCTTCTTGGGCACCACATGCAAGGGGCTGACCCACTTGGAGTCGGAAATGGGATAAATAAAATCTGCATTCCACCATTTGGAAATCTCCTTCATGACGACCTCTCTCAGGTTGGGGTTCAGTCGCCGCTGGAACTCACGCGACGGCTTCGCCCCCTCCTTGAGATAAATGTGGTGGGAGCACAACGATGGACTAATCCCATGGAGATCTGCTACGCTCCATCTGATTTCCTTGCGGTTCTTTTCAAGAACCCCCATCAAACGGGATTCTTGCTCTCCAGTCAGATTGGCGGAGATGATGACTGGGTACATCTCTGGCTCGCCCGCAAGGAATCTATGCTTCAGCGAAGTAGGGAGCGGCTTCAGCTCTGGACAGCTGGGTGCTGGCAAATCTGGCTTCGGAAGAAGATGAGTGTATGCTGCTAAATCTGCCAAATCTGCCTGGGAGAATGAAAACGATCTCTCGCAAACTGGATCTGGAGAAGGCTGCTCAACTATACTGTCTCTGATCTGCGCTGCATCTACCTCCTCCGCAGCTGTAGGCTCTGTGGGACTCAGGTCTGGCATCTGATCATCACAATCTGCCCAATCAGACTCTGAATCCGAGGGATCAGCATCAAACAAGGTGGCATCAGTACCACCATCACACAAGGTGGCCTCAGTACCACCATCACTGAACTCTGTGTCGCGATCAAGACCCGGCTCTGCTGCCTCGGTAGTATCCTGGACAGGGTTGTGCTCTCCAAGCTCTCCTCTGCTGTCATCTCTGCATCAACGGTGTCTGGAAATGAGAGGATGGCCTGTGCTGAAGGGTCTGCCCATGCTGCCTCATCATCTGTGATCACAAAATCACAGTCCTGGTGGATGTCTAGCCCGGCATCTGTCAGCTGCTCTGTATCTGTGCTGGTCTCTGAGCATGCTCTGTCTTTGGCTCTGTAGTCCTCGACCGTCTCTATTTGTATACTCTCGCCCTCGACGCGAAAGTATACCTTCCCTCTATCATGATCAGTCACCGCCTTGGCTGTGGACAAAAATGGACGACCGAGGATGATGGGGGTATCGACCACTGAATCAGGGATCTCCATGTCCAACACTACGAAGTCCACGGGGAATTGCAGGCCCTGAATAGTGACGATAACGTCTCGCAACAACCCCTTCGGCCTCTTGACAGATCGATCAGCAAACTGAAGGACTGTCCTGCTCTGTCTAAGAGTGCCCAACTCAAAGCGATCAAGAAGGGTTGCCGGAAGGAGGTTGATAGACGATCCGCTATCTAATAGAGTCCGGTCGAACCTCTGCTCACTAGTCTGACATCTGACATATGGGGCTCCTGAATCTGGCCTCTTGGCCGGCAGACGATTCTGGATCGCGAAGCACGTGGCTTTCATCAGCACATGTATCTCTGACTGGTGGTTCCTCCTCCTCCTCCTCCTGACTGTGGTCCTGTCTCTCAACGATCGCTGAAGAAGGGGGATGTGCTGCAAAGCCTCCTGAAGAGTCAGCTGGATATGGAAACGATCAATCATGCTCTGGCTGAACTCCTCCTGCTCTCTCTTTTTTGGATCTTTTTCTTTTTTCTTCCCCTTCCCCATCAGAAGGGCTCTAGGGAAGGGGATCACAGGGTCCTTCTCATATAAAGGACTAGGAATAGGTCTAGACGGCTCGACGGCCGGATCCGCACATACATCATGCACCGAAGTGGGACCAGAGTAAACTAAACCTTTTCCTTTATTCAAAACATGGTTCCGGGCTACATCAGTGGAAGGAAAAACTACATCTCTCTCAAAATGAACACCGGTGGCCTCAGTACCACCACGGGCTGGCTCTGCTGGACGTCTCGCGGCCTCAGTACCGCGTGCTGGCTCGGCTACTCTGGTGGCATCAGTACCACCTCCTCGAACTGGTGAAGTGGCAGCCTTAGTACCGCCGGTGGGATCAGCATCCTTGGTGGCATCATTACCACCATCATCATCATGAGCGGCCTCAGTACCGCTCTCCTCCTCCTCATCTGGCGCCCCGGATGTATCCTCGTGGTGTAGCTCAGACGAGGCGCTGCCGCCTGCTGGTGTCCTACCGCTCCTAAGCGTAACAAAATCAGCATCAAAAAGATCTGAAGATGTATCAACAAATGGATCACTAGGAGTGGCATGCTCAGTGTAAGATACATGCTCAGATTTCCGCTTCAGGCTATTGGGATTCGGCTCTATCTGGGCAGGAATGGCGGCCTTCCCTCTCACAATGTCCCGCATCTCCTGGCGGAACTCGTCCATCTCCCGTCTGAAGGTAGCCTGCTGGTCCGTGAGGAGGCGGGCTATGTCATCCAAAGCGGGGCTCTCGCATGGTGGACCATGGGAGCCCGGCGGGTAGCCTCTCTGGTGATGAGGCTGCTGGAACTGGTGCTGCTGAGAGGGGTAAGAGGAAGGGTGATGCTGTTGGTGTGGCTGATGAGGCTGCTCTCGCCTCCAAGACTGTCCCTGCTGCTGATAGGGACGAGGAACGAAGGATGACTGCTGGTGTGGCTGGTAAGCTGGGGGCTGCTGCTGCTGGTGATCCCTCTGTTGGCTATACTGCCCTCCCTGACCGGATGTCTGCTGTTGGGGCTGAGTACCTCCATTCCCCCACCTGAATCCGGGATGGTCTCGTCGGATTCCAGGCTGAGGACGGTCATACCAAATCCCGTTGACATCCAACAACGGCTCTGCGTCGTACTGGGCTGGCGGGAGTACTGCCAGAGGCTGATCCGGCTGGTATACCACCATCTGCATGTCTGGAGATGGTGGCGACTAGTAAGAGGGCTGCTGCAGGTGGTGGTACGGCTCCGCATGTACAAGGTGAACATGTCTAGGCTGCTGAAAGGAGCTGGAGCGCTGGGACGAGCTGCTGCTGCCGCCGGTATCGCCTCGCGACTGAAGACGGGGCTGTGAAGCTGTCTATGCCTCCTGGAGACACATGAGTTGGGTCTTCATGTCGCTCAGAGTCTGTGCCATCTGCTCCATCTGCGTGATGCCCTGGCACTGCTTCTTCTCGATCAGCTCCATCCGGTCCAACTTCTCACTAATGATGCCCATATCCGCAGCGGATGACTCTGCCTGTGCTGCTGTTACTGCGGATGAACTAGATGGACCGGCATCGACCCGTGCTATCCTCTGGTACTGCACGGGTCCTGGCTGTTGCTGGGGTCTGCCCTGAGTATACAACCGGGTCTGGGACATCACCATATAGTTCTCGGCCATCTCCTCGTAGATGGCCCAGACCTGGTCGTGATCCTTGGCGAAATAGGACCCGCCACAAGAAGCATTCACCAAGCCCTGGAGCTCTGGTGTCAGCCCGCTGAAGAAGCTCTGCACAAGGTTCGGCTTCGAAATATCATGGTGCGGGCATCGGTCAGTCAGCTCACGAAACCTCTCCCATGCCTCATGGAATTGCTCATTGGGGAGCATGGAGAAGTTGCTGATGAGGGCTCTCGCTGCATTGGTCCGCCCGAGTGGATAGTACTTGTTCAAGTACTCGGTGCGGAGCTGCTCCCAGGTGTAAACAAACCTCCCCAAGTGCTTCAGCCAGGTGGCTGCTCTGTCTGCTAGGGAGAAGGGGAAGGCGATCATCCTGATCGTATCCTGGTCCACTTGACGGTCGTGGACAGTGCTGCAAATCATCAGAAACTCCTGGAGGTGGAGATGGGGCTCCTCAGTCGCGAGTCCGTGGAAGCGGGGGAGTAGCGGCAAGGTGTTCGGGGGGAACTTGAAGTCCCCCACGATGGCTGGAAGTACGACCCAGTGGTGCGTCAGCGTCGATCCGGGGTTGTGCAACTCCCGCATCGGTCTCGGTGGTCCTCCTACCGCGGCTGCGGCGGCTGCTGCCGCTACGGCGGCTGCTGCGGCTGCTGCTGCGGCTGCTGCATCTGCATCCTCTGGGATCCTTGGTCCCTCTCTCCTCTGCTCGCGCTCTGCTCGCATCTGCTCCATCTCTCTCATCATGTCGAGCATGAATGCTCCTTGATCCCTCAACTGCTGCTGGACGGTCTCTAAGGAGGCGATCAGGGTGGAGTTGATCGCGCCCTGGTCCAACACAAAGTGCTCAGGCTGTGGACCACGGGAACGATCCTCGAAACTGCCGGCCATGGCGTCTGCAAAATCAAACGAGCCAAACTCAGGTGCTGTCAAATCTGCTAGTCTCTCCTCTGGCTCATATCTCTCAGAACCGAAAGAAAGGGGGTCGAGGGAGAACATGGCGGAATCATACTCGGGCTCGGAGAACTGGTCTCGGCTCTCGCGGGCCAACCTAGATGAATGGGTAGACGTGCCCAAAAGCGGTGCAGCTAGAGGCTGCCTAAGAGAGCGTCTGCCCATCATCGTGATCTGACGAGTAAGGCGGATGAGATCTGGAAAAACTATGATGAGCAACCAAACCCTCTGTTCACCAACACAACACGAGCTGAAGACCGTAAAGGCTCGGTCAAATTATCTTGTCAATTTTTATTAGGTGAACAAGCAATCTATCAGAGCGCTTACGTGACCTGTTGGGATACCCGATACTACTCCAACCGACTGGCCCGCACGGAAGAGTCGGTAGTCAGCTGGAAATAGCACCGGAGGGCTCTACCTAGGGTGCGGGTCACTCTCTCGTGCAATCAAATCAAACAATGAGGGGGTTGCTCTGCCCAAGACAAATGTTTAAGTGAGGTGTCTTTTAGGGTCAATAGTTTTAGCCAGTCCCAATTTTATGGTTTTTCTTTTTAATCTTTTTCAATAAAAAATAAAGGCCTAACGAATTTTTCGGTTCTCCTGGTTATTTAATCTAAAACAGGGGGGAGAAGACGAAAAAGCCGATGCGCGATGAAATCAATGATGCATGCAGAGATAGAAATGCGTACCTTGCTCCAACACTCTACATGCAAGTGATCCGCGTAGAAATTTAAAGACAGAAAGTAAACTACCCTATATGATGCAGCGGTGAAAACCGAGTCCTAGATGAGCAAGTCTACTCGCAGAACCGTCTAACTGGTCACCGACCTCCAAGCCAAAGGTCCGGTCTTGGCCTACCCCTCCTCTGCCCGACACATCGGGGGTAGGAGAAAGCGCTTTACGGGGCAGGCTGCGGCACGCAGGCTACGAAGGAGATGAGTCAGTTATTTTTATTAATCAATTATTAGTAGGTCCAATTAATCGCACTATGGGAACAGGCAGATAATTAAGTGTGGGGATCCTACTAATTACGGCACAATCAAGTAGAAAATCCTAAGTCTAGGGGCTCGATGAAAAACCGCGTAAACACCGGAAAAGGCAGCTAAAAATCAAAAAACACCTAAGGGTCCCCTGAGCACACCGGTGCTCGGTGAAACAGACCCACTAAGAGTTTAAGTCCACAGTCCAAGTCTCTGAGTACCTGTATTATTACAATAATAATCAACTAAAAATAAAAAGTCTAAACTAAACCTCTCCCACTCAGCTCTCTCTCACTCTCTCCTGCGGCTCCGTACAGAAAGGAGCCGCCTCCGAGTCTCGCGGTTGCGTCGGCTTCTCGAAATCGGCCGCCTCTGTCCTCGGGCCCTCGCAAGAAAGAGACAAGTGGTCAGACCAATACAAATAATCAAATAATAATAAGAAAAATAAATGAAAATGAAATGAGGGTATATATGCAAAAATGCAAAATAAAATAAACACTCAAAATCAAACAAAAGCAAAAATAAAAGAAAAGAAAAGAAAACAAAATAAAAAAATAAAGTATAAACAAGAAGCCGTGAAAGAGCCGCGAAAAGCCGCGAAAACAAAAACGAAAATAAAATGAAAACTACTAAGCCGTGCTCCCCGGCAACGGCGCCATTCTGATGACCGAAAAATCCCGAGCGACTAAGGTAATCAGGTATCTATGATGATCGTTGCGACCTCAATCACTCAGACTCGATCAATCAAGAAAAATAGACCACCAAACAAGATGAAAAATCAATCAAACACAACAGCGGTCTTGCTATTAATTTAACCTGGTATAGCGACCAGGGTCGAACACAAGGAGCACGGGTTGGCCTCGCAGCCTAGGAAGTAGTCAAAAAAGAAATAAAAGAAAATAAAAGGGGTGTTTTTGGTGGTTTTTAGATATTTTATATTTTTTTGGATTTTTAATGTATTAAGAAAATAAAGAAAACAAGAAAACAACACACTTCAACAATTTATTTAATGCAATAAAAATCAACCAAAATTTCCAATAAAAATATTTTTATGTGTTTTATAATTTTTACTATTTTTAGTGATATTTTGAGATTTTTCTGATGTTTATTTAATTTTCTAAAAATAATACAAGGACTGAAACTGTAGGTACTATCCAGCCGAGCTAAAAGGACCTAGATAAAAATATCTAGAGGCCCCAAATTAGCCTGAAGGTATTTTTCCTGTATAGAGAATAAAACAAGGAAAAATTGGGCACCTAATTTATTATTTTCGGGTTTTTAATTTATTTATTAGATTTTTTATAAGGTTTTAAGTGGTTTTCAATTTTTAGGTATTTTAAGTAATGAAAAATAGCCAAAATTGGCTAGAAAATCAAGCAAGCAAAGACAAACAGTAAGTTTTTTTGTAATTTTTAAATATGATTTAATATTTTTTTGGGATTTTTAAAGTTAGACAGTAACGAAAATACGTGTTTTTGAATTTTTAAAAATATCAAACAGTGTCTAAAATGTCTCCAAAATTTATAGAAAATTTTACATCATGGCATGAGCCATGTATCTAATTTTCATTAAATCTAGAGGTGATTTACTATTTTATTTAAAAATGGAAAGAGGGTACTGTGCATAGGGACCAAAGTGCAAATACCCGAAGTTCTGAGGGGTCTAGTGCAAAATACCCAGGAGGTCACGCGCGTCGCGCGAGCCTGGGGCACACAAGGACCCAAATGTAATAAAAACTATTCCCGAGGACTATTTGGTAACAGGTACCAAAAGTCCAGGGGGTAGTCTGCAAATAACCTACGAATTAAAGCACATGCACAAATGTTTCACGCACATGGGTATACATGCAAATACTCAAAAGTTTTCATTCATTCAGTAACATTCAGAACTACAGGATATAAGATGCAAATACACCAGAAAATCACGTGACGAAGCACGTGTCATACCACACACAGGGGCATAAATGCAAAGTAAATAAGGTGCAGGGTCCTCTATGTAATTTTACCAAAAACTAAACAACTACACTAAATAATTACAGGACTAGATGCGAAATAAAATAAAAGAGGGGGCCTAAGGGTAAATTACCCTTTATTAATGTGGGCCGCTGGATGGAGGCCACGTGGAGAATCGGAGGGTCTGGATCAGGTGGCTCTCCAACGTTGAGGTCCTCGTAGTGATCGGACGGTTGAGGCTACGCCACGTGGGTGATCGAACGGGTGAGGCTCTCGGTGGCTAAACCTCGTGCATCGGACAGCTGGGATCAATCCTCCACAGATCTGACGGTGGCTGCTGCTCCTGGAGTGGACGGCCCAGATGGAAACTGGAGCGGGAGGCTGATCGGACGGTTGTTGGAGATCCTCGAAGAACAGGTGGTCGGCGAACTTCGCCGGCCCAGTGCGCTCGCTCCGAGCCTCCTCTGCTGCGTCTGAAGATCGGAGAGGCTCCGGCGTGACGCTGCGCAGTTGATGGTGGCCTCCGATGATCCAGCCGAGCTCTGGGGAGCTCCGGCGAGGTCGGCGGAGGTAAAGCTCCTGGACCAAATGGTCCAAGCCCTCAGATGGGCTTGGATGTACCTGCAAGATAGACCAGAAGACTCGCGGGTCGAGGGCAAACTGCCTCGACCCGGTTAGGCGGAGTGACGATGGTCGGAGGGTCGATATGGGCGAGCTCCGACGAGGGTGGGGACGGAGGAGCTCGAACCCCAGCTCCTGTGCGAGCTGGGTTGGATGGAGGTATGGAGAAGGTGGGCGGGAGGAAGGCGGAGGCTATGGCGAAGCCTGATGGTCGAACGGAGGTCGGGTGTGATCGGAATCGGCGGTGAACGGCGGCGGAGCGAAAAGGGGGTAATCTAAAATTAGCGAAAAAGAAGGGCTAAAGGGGCTACCTGGGTGGACGATGAGATTGGGGATGAGCAGGCGATGCTCTGGGTCGTTGCCTCGAGGAGCGTCTCCCTCCGAGGCTCGAGCTCCAGCTCAGGGCGGAGCACGGTGGTGCTTGATCGCCGGATCAATGGACTCGCACTCCCTCCTCGCTTCGACAGCACCTGGAGTGAGCTGTCACTCTCACGCACACACTGGAGCTCACAGGGGGGTGGAACGAATGGCCAAAGATGAGAATGGGGAAGGCGGAGCTCGAGCTAAATATGGGTGCAGGTCCGGCTAGAAGAGGTCGGGTAGGGCATTGGAGCGCGCGGATCCCGAGGTGGAGGCTCCGGCGAGGGTCTCGGATGCATCATGAAGGAGTCGGACCCGGGGTTTAGGTGATAGGAGATCGGGTTTGGTCACGAAAAATTCGAGAAGTCGGGTCGGGTGCCAACGCCCGTGGGAAGTGGTCCTGGGGGGGTAGTTGACCGGGCGGTCAACAATCCCCAGGGCCAATGGGAGGCTGCCATTTGGAAAATATTTGAAAATTCAATTAAAAATAGCAAATGGCTTATTTAATAAAAACTCAAAACATGAAATATTTTTCTTTTAATTTTTTCTATTTTTTGTGATTTTAGTTAATTTTTTGAAATAATAATAAGATATGTACATAGTAGGGTTATATAGGTATATATACAATATATAAGATTTTAATTTTTGATTTTTAATTGTTATTTTTATACAATTTTATTCCCATTTTATATTTTATTTATTTATATCATAAAATAAGGAATAAAAAGATATTTTTATTTTATTTTTATTATTTATATACATAGGTTAAATAAATACATATGTACATTTATATACATGGTATATTTACAATATAGTTTTATGTTTTTAATTTTGTTATTTTTATTTTGTTTTTGTTTTAATTTATTTATTTACACTATATAATCTAGAATATTTACAAAAACTTTTGGAAATTATTTTATTTATTTATAAGGCTAAATAAATAAAAGATGGATGGTATGTACATGGTGAAAGTGATGTTTTTTTTTCTTTTTAATTTTTCTATTTTTATCTTGTTTTTATACTTCTAAATATATACAAGTATTTCAAGCCAAATTGAGTCTATTTTTGTGAGGAAAATACTTTTATTTATTTACATAAATATTTACACACATGAGCTCCTATCTCCCTCTACTTTGGCTTTTATGCGGTCAGGCCCATGCTGAGCCCTCCCTTGGGTTAGGTTGCTCAATATTTATTCTAAATATTTCCCTCTTTTTCTTTTTAATCTTTATTCTTTTATTTTTGCACAAAAACATGCTAATTATAGGTTTTTACACAATGCATGCTTTTGGTAATTATTTCTATTTACAACTATATACATGCATTTGCAAAGGTTTTTGTAGCTAAAATATAAGAATAAAGAGTGATGAATGAGTATTCATCAGGCGGTCATACCAAATCCCGTTGACATCCATCAATGGCTCTGCATCGTACTGGGCTGGCGGGAGTACTGCCAGAGGCTGATCCGGCTGGTATACCACCATCTGCAAGTCTGGAGATGGTGGTGACTGGTAGGAGGGTTGCTGCTGCTGGTACGGCTCCGCCTGTACAAGATGAACCTGTCTAGGCTGCTGGTGTGAGCTGGAGAGCTGGGACGAGCTGCTGCTGCCACCGTGATCGCCTCGCGACTGAAGACGGGGCTGTGAAGCCGTCTGTGCCTACTGGAGACACATGAGCTGGGTCTTCATGTCGCTCAGAGTCTGTGCCATCTGCTCCATCTGAGTGATGCCCTGGCACTGCTTCTTCTCGATCAGCTCCATCCGATCCAACTTCTCGCTGATAATACCCATATCCGCAGCGGACGACTCTGCCTGTGTGATTGACCAAAATGCTAAGTGATTTAGCCAAAATTCAGTGCGGTTGTATTGACTCACAAGGCGAGTCAACAGTCGGTGTTTGACCACACAAAATCTGAAATTAATCAACAATCAACCCACACTAAAGATCAATAAATTAAAAATAATGTGAAGTTAAAATTTATTTTTAACTCTGCACAAATGATGTAAAGGGCAAGTATGCAGAGAGTTCGAACACAGGAAGCAAACAGGGTAATCCAAAATAATGTGCACAAGTGAATGTGTGTGTGTCAAGTGTCTACAATAAGCAAGCAATCAAAGCAATTTTTGTGGGTTTTAATTTTTAATATTTTTTTTATTTTAATTTAATTTTTAATTTTGTATTTTGATTTTTAATTTTCTAATTTTTATGATTTTATATTTTATATTTTTTATTTCTTTTTCAATATTGGAATTTAAAACCAATGGAATAGAAGACAAGATAAAATATTTATAGAAATGTGCAAAAATATCCAAAAATTCAGAAATAAAATATTTTTGGTATTTTTGGGATTTTTTACTGTTTTTGTGATTTTTTGGGTATTTTTCAAATGTTTTTGGTATTTTTAAATACTGAAATAGGAGAAAACAGTGGAAAATGTGCTGGCTGGAGATAAAACTGGAATTAAAAAAAGAAAATAGCCACAAAATTTGTCCACACTATTTTTCAAATAAAGAGAATAAAATCTAGAACAAACAGAAACTGAGTTTGTAATTTTTGGAGTTTTCTAGGATTTTCTATATTTTTTTTGAAGTTTTTGAGTGTTTTTAAATTTTTAGTGTTTTTCTTTTGAGATTTTTAATGTTTTTTGGACTGACACTAAAATAGGGTAAAACAGACTCTAGGGATTTTTTTGGAATTTTTAGAGGTGATTTAATATTTTTTTGGCATTTTCTAAGTTAGACAGTGAATAAAAACCATGTTTTTGATTTTTAATAAATATAAAAATAAAATCAAAAATTAAAAATAGGGCGTCAAAATATAAGCCAACAAGAGCTTAAGTTTAAATTTTGAGAATTTTTGGGCTTAAAATGATACCCTAATTAATTCATGCAAGCACACAAAAAATTAAGGCAGGTAGGGGCATTTACGTAAATAGGCAAAATCCCAGGGGTATGCCTGCAATTTTCGCACAAAAATATAACTGTATAGAAAAAGTTCCTGGACCAATCAAAAATTCCCAAACCAGCAAGGGGGAGCCTGCAAGAAGCCCACCCACGCACGTGCAATGCGCGCACCTGGGGAGGACCTCTATGCAAATTGTCAAAATTTCGGGAGTTCAAATGCAATTAGTACAAAATTTTAACGCAACAAATGAAAGTTTGCGGATATAATATCTAAATACAAAATTGCCCGGGTTGAGAGCGCAAAATACCCAGCAAGGCTGCAGATCGCACGGCTGAAATCGGCCACGTAGGCCACGTGTCAAACACCGGGCGTCCGATACCCCTTCGCACGGGCGGCCAGGATTAGAAGATCGGTTCGCGATGGACGGTCCAGGCACGCTTGATCTGACGGTTGAGGCTGATTCTGGAGCACCACGGTGATCGGACGACAATAGGCGGTGTTGGAAGAACAAGCAGGGTACCTCGCCGGAGCGAGTTCCCCCAGCCCCGATCTTCCTTCCCTGCGGCGCGATGAAGCTCCCAAAAGGTCCAAAAATGCTCCTGCAGGTTGTCCCAAGGTGCTGGAGACTCCAAAAGGTCCCGACGGAAGTCGGGGAAGTCGCGCGAGGCTTCCAAAGCTCAAGAGCTCCGAGTGCTTCGACACGGCATCAAAAGTGAGCTCAAGTCGATTCGAAGGTGCCTGGTCCTGCAAGAAACGTTAGGGGGGGGTCGCGGGCAAAATGCCGCGACCCTCCAGCGACGAAAAGGGGGTCTGTAGTCGGCGGATGGTGGAGAAACAAACTCGCCGGAGCTTGCTCCGGCGAGGTAGAGGCAACGTCGAATGAGTGAATGATGGAATCTAAATGTGGGTTTCGACGCTAACACTACAGCTACGAATAAAAGTACTAGAAAAAGCAAGCAAAACGGACCTCAGAGCAGCAAGCTCGAGATTGACCTCACGGTGGCTAGGCCGCCGGAGATGGAGGTTGGAACACGCCTAGGAGTGCTTGATTCGCACCTCAACGGATCGGGGGTCGACCTGCTGTCACCAGGGACCCAACGGCAAAGCTCGGAGGTTGGTAGCCCTAGCCGAAGGCGGTTCAAAGGAAGAAGGAAAGTGAGGGGGGCTGTTTTGAATGTGGTTGCGGCACGATGTTCAAGGAGGGATCACGGGTTGCATGATGGTCCTCTGCCCGAGGAAGAAGGTCAGCGAGGTAGCTGGATGGTAGGGGAACAAGTTTCGTGAAGAAGTCGGCCTCAAAGGGTGGATGAGCCGGCCTAGGAAAATCCATGAATTCGGACAAAAACCTAGGCCTGTCAGAGCTACATGGACGAAGGACAGACTGTTGACCTTGGTCAACAGTCGGAGGCACCTGGTTGGTCCACGTGGACCAACCAGGGAAAAGACCCAAAGAAATTCTTATTAATTCATTTAAACATCGAAAATGGCCGAATTAACTTTTGGTTATTAAATGAAAAATGCTTAAAATTTTATGTAGTATTTTATTCTGATTTTTATTTATTTTTATGACTTATATTTTTACAAGTTACCTTTATACCCCTATATAGGTATATTACCTATGTATTTTAGTATTTTATTTTTATTTTGTGTATTTTAATTTGATTATTTATATTTCTTATTTTATAAAATTATAACATACTTTTATATACACAAATATATATTTTTATTTTATTTTATTGATGTGTTTTGTACATTTAATAAAATATAAGTATAAAAAGTATAGGTATACATATAGGTAGGGTACCTATATATTTGATATATACAAGTATTTTTATTTGGATTTCTTTTGTATTTTTATTTTGATTTTAATGTACATAATTATTATAAGTAATATTTACAACATTATAAAAATATAAAAATGAATAAATAATTAATAAAGAATAAATTGAATATTTTAATATGTACAAGTATACAATGTGGGTCCAAAACTCAACTTTCAAACCGTAGCTCCGCCAAATGCGAAACCACCGCCATTAAATAGCTTATTTTCTTCTATATACAATTAAAGGTGAGTTTGATGCAATTGGAGTCTTCATTTGTGAGATACGGGTCTGGGAAGTTGAGATTCTGGATTCTTATTCAGACCATAACTTTTTATCTGTACATTATTTTTTAGTGAAATCAATTTTGTATTTTTCTTTATTAAATTATCTACAACTTTCATGTACAAAGTTTCTTTATTTGAGGTATAAAAAGCGGAACCAAAAATAGGTCCCAAAATGAATAAAGAATCAATGGAAAATATATGTATTTGATTTGTATTTTGGCCCTTATCTCCCCCTACTTTATTCCTTGTCGACCTAGTCATCAAGATGCCTAGGTCTCGGGGTTTCGGGTCATAAAATATTTACAATATTTTATTCTTTTTCTTTTCTTTATTTATTCTATAATTTTGGCTTTAATTACAGTATTTTATACACTAATATGATGCACATGCATGAATGCTAAGATGATGATTTTAAGGTTATTTACAGGCATTTGCTAGGGTTTTTGATGCCAAAATGATAGAATAAAGATGATGAAATGTGGATTCATCACTAAGCGACTAAGGTAAAGGTACTAAACGGTCGTCGCGACCTCGATCACTCAGCTAGGTCGATCAAGAAAAATAGACCACCAATAAAATGAAAATCAACTCGAAAACACGAAAGCGGTCTTGCTATTAATTTAACCTGGTATAGCGACCAGGGTCGAACATAAGGAGCATGAATTGGCCTTGCGGCCTACGAAGTAGTCAAAAGAAATAAAAGAAACTAAAAGAAGTATTTTTGGTGGTTTTTAAATATTTTATATTTTTTTGGATTTTTAAGATATTAAGAAAATAAGAAAAGCAACTAAACAACACACTTCAACAATTTATTTAATGCAATAAAAATCAACCAAAAATTCTAACAAAATAATTTTTATGTGTTTTCTAATTTTTACTGTTTTTGGTGAATTTTTGGGATTTTTCTGATATGTATTTAATTTTCTAAAAATCAAACAAGCACTGAAACTGTAGGTACTGTCCAGCCGAGCTAAAAGGACCTAGATAAAATATCTAGAAGCCCCTAATTAGCCTGGAGGTATTTTTCCTGTATAGAGAATAAAACAAGGAAAACTTGGGCACCTAGATTATTGTTTTTGGGTTTTTGGTCTATTTATTAGAATTTTTGTAATTTTTAAGTGTTTTTCAATTTTTAGGTGTTTTAAGCAATGAAAAATAGCCAAAATTGGCTAGAAAATCAAGCAAGCATAAACAAACAGTAAATATTTTTTTTTTGTGAATTTTAGATGAATTTTAATATTTTTTGTGATTTTTAAACTTGGACAGTAACAAAAATTGATGTTTTTGAATTTTTAAAAATATCAAACAGTATCTAAAATGTCTCCAAAATTTATAGAAAATTTTACATCATGGCAGGAGACATGTGTCCAATTTTCATTAAATTTGGAGGTGATTTGCTATTTTATTCAAAAATGGAAAGAGGGTACTGTGCATAGGAACCAAAGTGCAAATACCCGAAGTTCTGAGGGGTCTGGTGCAAAATGCCCAGGAGGTCACGCGCGTCGCGCGTGCCTGGGGCACTCAGGGACCCAAATGTAAGAAAAATTACTTCCGAGGACTATTTGGTAATAGGTACCAAAAGTCCAGAGGGTAATCTGCAAATAACCCAAAAATATCCGCACATGCTCAAATGTTTCACGCACAGGGGTATAAATGCAAATACTCAAAAACTTTCATTCATTCAGTAACATCACAAGACTACAAGGGCATATAATGCAAATAACCCATACAACCACGTGGCGAAGCACGTGTCACATCACACACAGGGGCATAACTGCAAACTAAATAAAGAGCAGGGTCCTCTATGCAAATATCCCAAAAACTAAACAACTACCTAAAATATTTACAAGACTAAACACTAAAGACAAAACAAGAGGGGGCCTAAGTAATATTTACCCCTTTATTAATGGAGCCGCTGGATGGATGCCACGTGTAGCATCTGACGGTGACGGTTGACTGGCGCTCCCAAGCTAAGCTCCTCGGGCGAATCCGATGGCGGAGGCTACGCCACGTGGTGCATCGGACGGTTGAATCTCTCTGTGGCTAGCCCTCTCGCATCGGACGGTCCAGATCTCCTCTCCAAGGATCTGACGATGACGGGACCTCCTCAAGTGGACGGTCGAGATGCAAACTGGAGGTCGAGGACGATCGGACGGTCGGGGAAGATCGAGGAAGAACAGTTCGCCGGCGAAGTTCGTCGGCCCAAGGCGCACGCTCCTGACCTCCCCTGCTGCCTCTGGAAATCGGAGAAGCTCCGGTGTGACGCTCCGCAGCTGATGGTGTCCTCCGATGACCCAGCCGAGCTCTGGGGAGCTCCGGCGAGGTCGGCGGAGGTGAAGCTCCTGGCCCGAATGACCCAAGCCCTCAGATGGGCTGGGAAGTACCTGCAAAGTAAACCAGGAGACTCGCGGGTCGAGGGCAAACTGCCTCGACCCGGTTAGGCGGGTGGAGATGGTCAGTGGTGCGGTATGGACGAGCTCCGGCGAAGGGGGTAGAAGGAGGAGCTCGAGTCCCAGCTCCTGTGCGAGCTGGGTTGAATGGGAGTGCGGAGAAGATGCGCGGGAGGAAGGCGAAGATGAATGTGGATTCCGATGATCGAACGAAGCGGTGTGGTGGTCGGAATCGGCGAAATGCAACGGCGGAGCGATTTGGGGTAACCTAAAATTAGCGAAAAAGAAAAGGCTAAGGGTCTACCTGGGTGAAGGAATGGGTTGTGGTCGAGCTTGCGCAGCTCTGGATCCTCGCCTCAAGGAGCGCCGACGTCCGAGGCTCGAGCTCCACCTCAGGGCGGAGCAAGGCGGCGATACTCGCCGGATCGATGGGTCACTGCACCTCTCCTCGCTGCGACACTTGCTGGAGCAAGCTGTCACTCTTGCCAACACAGTGGAGGTCACTGGGGGGTGGAGTGAATGGCCAAAGATGCGAATGGAGGAGGCGGAGCTGGAGCTAAATATGGGAGCAGGTCCGGCTAGAAGAGGTCGGGTAGGGCATTGGAGCGCGCGGATCCCGAGGTGGAGGCTCCGGCGAGGGTCTCGGATGTATCATGAAGGAGTCGGACCTGGGGTTTAGGTGATAGGGAGTCGGTTTTAGGCGCAGAATTAGGGAGAAATCAGGTCGGGCGCCTTAGCCCGTGGGAAGTGGTCCTGGGGGGGGGGGGTAGTTGACCGGGCGGTCAACAATCCCCAGGGCCAATGGGAGACTGCCATTTGGAAAATATTTGAAAATTCAATTAGAAATAGCAAATGGCTTATTTAATAAAAACTCAAAACATGAAATATTTTTCTTTTAATTTTTTCTATTTTTTAGTGATTTTTAATTAATTTTTTTAAAGTAAAAATAAGGTATGTACATAGTAGGGTTAGATATAGGTATATATACAATATATAGGTTTTTAGTTTTTTTTGATTTTTAATTGTTATTTTTATACAATTTTATTCCCATTTTATCTTTTATTTATTTATATCATAAAATAAGGAATAAAAAGACATTTTTATTTTATTTTTATTTATATACATAGGTGAAATAAATACATATGTGCATTTATATACATGGTATATTTACAATATCTTTTTATGTTTTTAATTTTGTTATTTTTATTTTGTTTTTGTTTTAGTTGTTTTTATTTTATTTATTTACATTATATAATATAGAATATTTACAAAAAATTTGGAATTAATTTTATTTATTTACAAAGCTAAATAAATATAAAGGTGGATGGTCTATATACAAGGTGAGTGATGCTTTTGTCTTCTTTTTTATTTTTATATTTTTATCTTGTTTTTATATTTAGAAATATTTACAAATATTTACAAGCTAATTTGAGTCTATTTTTGTGAGGAAAATACTTTTATTTATTTACATAAATATTCACACACATGAGCCCCTATCTCCCTCTACTTTGGCTTTTATGCGGTCAGGCCCATGCTGAGCCCTCCCTTGGGTTAGGTTGCTCAATATTTATTCTAAATATTTCCCTCTTTTTCTTTTTAATCTTTATTCTTTTATTTTTGCACAAAAACATGCTAATTATAGGTTTTACACAATGCATGCTTTTGGTAATTATTTCTATTTACAACTATATACATGCATTTGCAAAGGTTTTTGTAGCTAAAATATAAGAATAAAGAGTGATGAATGAGTATTCATCACTGTGCTGCTGCTACTGCGGATGAACTGGATGGACCGGCGTCGACTCGTGCTATCCTCTGGTACTGCACGGGTCCTGGCTGCTGCTGGGGTCTGCCCTGAGTGTACAACCTGGTCTGGGACATCACCATGTAGTTCTCGGCCATCTCCTCGTAGATGGCCCAGACCTGGTCGTGATCCTTGGCGAAGTAAGACCCGCCACAAGAAGCATTCACTAAGCCCTGGAGCTCTGGTGTCAGCCCGCTGAAGAAGCTTTGCACAAGGTTGGGCTTCGAAATGTCATGGTGCGGGCATCGGTCAGCCAGCTCACGAAACCTCTCCCATGCCTCATGGAATTGCTCGTTGGGAGCATGGAGAAGTTGTTGATGAGGGCTCTCGCTGCGTTGGTCCGCCCGAGTGGATAGTACTTGTTCAAGTACTCGGTGCGGAGCTGCTCCCAGGTGTAGACAAACTTCCCCAAGTGCTTCAGCCAGGTGGCTGCTCTGTCGGCCAAGGAAAAGGGGAAGGCAATCATCCGAATTGTATCCTGGTTCACCTGACGGTCGTGGACAGTACTGCAGATCATGAGGAACTCCTGGAGGTGGAGATGGGGCTCCTCAGTAGCGAGTCCGTGGAAGCGGGGGAGTAACTGCAAGGTGTTCGGGGAGAACTTGAAGTCCCCCACGATAGCTGGAAGCACAACCCAGTGGTGCGTCAGCGTCGATCCGGGGTTGTGTAACTCCCGCATCGGTCTCGGTGGTCCTCCTGCCGCGGCTGCGGCGGCTGCTGCGGCTGCTGCATCAGCATCATCCGGGATTCTCGGCCCGTCTCTCCTCTGCTCTCGCTCTGCTCTCTCTGCTCGCATCTGCTCCATCTCTCTCCTCATGTCGAGCATGAATGCTCCCTGATCCCTCAACTGCTGTTGAACGGTCTCTAGTGAGGCGATCAGGGTGGAGTTGATCGCACCCTAGTCCAGCACAAAATGCTCAGGCTGACCTCGGGAACGATCCTCTGAACTGCCGGCCATGGCGTCTGCAAAATCAAATGAGCCAAACTCAGGTGCTGACAAATCTGCTAATCTCTCCTCTGGCTCATGTCTCTCAGAACCGAAAGAAAGGGGGTCGAGGGGGAACAGGGCAGAGTCATACTCGGGCTCGGAGAGCTGGTCTCGGCTCTCGCGGGCCAACCTAGATGAATGGGTAGACGTGCCCGAAAGCGGTGCAGCCAGAGGCTGCCTAAGAGAGCGTCTACCCATCATCGTGATCTGACGAGTAAGGCGGATGAGATCTGGAGAAACTATGAACGGCAACCAAACCCTCTGTTCACCAACGCAACGCGAGCTGAAGACCGTAAAGGCTCGGTTAAATTATCTTGTCAAATTTTATTAGGTGAACAAACAATCTATCAGAGCGCTTACGTGACCTGTTGGGATACCCGATGCTACCCCAACCGACTGGCCCGCACGTAAGAGTCGGTAGTCAGTCAGGAATAACACCGGAGGGCTCTACCTAGTGTGCGGGTCACTCTCTCGCGCAATCAAACCAAACAATGAGGGGGTTGCTCTCCCCAAGATAAATTTTTAAGTCAAGTGTCTTTTAGGGTCAATAGCTTAAACAGTCCCAATTTTATGGTTTTTCTTTTTAATATTTTTCAATAAAAACAAAGGCCTAACGAATTTTTCGGTTCTCCTGGTTATTTAGTCAAAAACAAGGGGGAGAAGACGAAAAAGTCGATGCGCGACAAAATCAATGATGCATGCAGAGATAGAAATGCGTAGCTTCCTCCATCACTCTACATGCAAGTGATCCGTGCAGAAATGTAAAGACAGAAAATAAACTACCTATATGGTGCAGCAGTGAAAACCGAGTCCTAAACAGGCAATTCTACTCGAAGAACCGTCTAACTGGTCACCGATCCTTCAAGCCAATGGTCCGGTCTCAGTCTACCCCTCCTCCTCCCGACACATCGGGTTCAGGAAAAGCGCTTGGCATGGCAGGCTATGACACGTAGGCTACGAAGGGGATGAGTCAATTATTTTTATTAATCAATTATTAGTAGGTCCAATTAATCGCACTATAGGAACATGCAAGCAATTAGGTGTGGGGATCCTACTAATTACGGCACAGTCAAGTAGAAAATCCTAAGTCTAGGGGCTCGATAAAAACCGCGTAAAACCGTCAAAGGCAGCAAGAAAACCAAAAGCCGCGAAAAAGCCGCGAAAAAACTAAACTAGCTATTGGGTCCCCCGAGCACACCGGTGCTCGGCGAAACAGACCCAAGAGAGAAGTCCAAAGTCTCTGAGTGTCCCTGTATTATTACAATAATCAAATGAATAAGAAGAAAATCTAAGCTACTCCTATTCTAATCCTCGCCCGCTCGTCTACTCTCTCACGCTCTCCTGCGGCTCCGTGCAGAAGGGAGCCGCCTCCAAGTTCCTCGGTTGCGTCGGCTTCTCGAGATCAGCCGCCTCGGTCCTTGGGCCCTCGCAAGAAAGGAGACAAGTGGTCAGTCCAACAAAATAATCAAATAATAATAAGAAAATAAAACAGGGTATATGTGCAAAAATACCAAATAAAAGAAACACTCAAAAACAAAAACAAAAATAAAAGAAAATAAAATAAAACAAAACAAAATAAAGCAACAATAAAATAAAAACAAAAAGCCGTGAAAAGCCGCGGACTCTGAAAGAGCCGCGGAAAGCCGCGAAAAAGAAAATGAAAATAAAAAGAAACTACTAAGTCGTACTCCCCGGCAACGGCGCCATTCTGATGATACAAAAATGCGAGCGAGCGAGGTAATCAGGTAAATCGAAAATGGTCGTTGCGACCTCAATCGCCCGGGTGTGTCAATCAAGAAAAAGAGACCACCAATAAAAGATAAAATCAACTCGAAATCAATAGCGGTCTTGATATTTTATTAACCTGGTATAGCGACCAGGGTCGAACTCAGGGAGCACGTAATGGCCTCGCAGCCTACGAAGTAGTCAAAAAGAAAATAAAAGAAAAGAAAAGGAGATTTTTGGTGGTTTTTAATTCTTTTTATATTTTTTTGGATTTTTAATATATTAAGAAAATAAGGAAGACAAGAATACAAGGCAATTCAACTATTTATTTAATGCACTAAAAATTAACCAAAAATGCAAATAAAAATGTTTTTGTGTATTTTATGATTTTTACTGTTTTTAGTGAATTTTCTAGATTTTTCTGATTTTTATTAAATTTTCTAAAAATGAAACAATGCACAAAAAGGAAGGGACTGTCCAGCAAAGCTTAAGGGACCTAGATAAAATATCTAGAAATCCCAATAAGCATGGAGGTAATTTTCCTATAAAAAGAAAGGAACAAGAAAATTTTGGGCACCTGAATTATTATTTTTGGGTTTTTAGATTATTTATTAGAATTTTTAGGAGTTTTTAGGTGTTTTTAAATTTTTATGAGTTTTATATAATGAAAAATAGCCAAAATTGGCTAGAAAATAAAGCAAGCCAAAATTAACAGAAGCTAGTTTTTTTGTAGTTTTTAGATAGGTTTTATTATTTTTTTGTGATTTTTAAAGTCAAACAGTAACGAAAATGGAGGTTTTTGAATTTTAAAAATATCAAATCAAAACAAAATTGTCTCCAAAACTTCAAGAAAATTTTACACTATGGCAGGAGCCATGTGTCCAATTTTCATAGGATTCGGAGTTAATTTGCTATTTTATTCAAAAATAACAAGTAGGTACTGTGCACAGGGACCTGAGTGCAAATACCAAGAGTTCTGGGGGGTCCGGTGCAAAATACCCAGGAAAACACGCGCGTCGCGCGTGCCTGAGGCACTCAGGGACCTAAATGTAACGAAAACAAGTTCCGGGGACTATTTGGTAACAGGTACCAAAAGTCCGAGGGCTTGTTTGCAATTTACCCACAAATAAACGTACATGCACAATTAATTCACGCACAGGGGTATAAATGTAATTATATAAAACTAATCATTCATTTCAGAACAAACCAGAACTACAGGGCTAATAATGCAAAATACCCAACAAAGCATGTGTCGATGCACGTGCTACACCATACACAGGGGTATATAAGTAAATAAAATAAAGCGCAGGGTCCTCAGTGCAATTGTACCAAAACTAAAACAACTATCTAACTTATTTACAGGACTAAATGCTAAATAAAATAAAAGGCAAGGCCTAAGGGTAAATTACCCTTTATTAATGACGACGGCTGGATGGACGCCACGTGGTAGATGGACGGCTGAGATGCAGGTGGCGCCCAAAGAAGGAAGCCCTCGGGTGGATTGGACGGTCGGGGCTTCGCCACGTGCTGGATCTGACGGTGAAGACGCGTCGCGGCTAAGCCTCGCTGGATCAACGGTGGAGATCGACCCCCGAAGGATCTGGCGGTCAGGGACACTCCTCCAATGGACGGGCACGATCAAGTCTGGAGCGTGGGGGCGATCGGATGGCTAAGGAGGATGCTGGACGAACTGGGCGCCGGCGAACTTCGCCGGGCTCATGGCGGAGCTGGTGTCCTCCTGGAAGCTCGCTGAAGATCGGAGAAGGTGCGTGGGAGGCTTCCGCGTCGAGTGGTGGCCTCCGATGACCCAACCAAGCCCTGGAGAGCTCCGGCGAGGTCGGCGGAGGTGGAGCTACTGGACCTGATGGTCCAAGCCCTCATATGGGCTTGGATGAACCTGCAAAATGTACCAGAAAGCTCGCGGGTCGAGGGCAAACTGCCTCGACCCCGTTAGGCGAGGTGAAAGTGGTCTGGGAGTCGGTGCGGGCGAGCTCCGGCGAGGGTGTGGACGGAGGAGCTCGAGCCCCAGCTCCTGTGCGAGCTGGGTCGAATGGCAGTACGGAGAATGTGCGTGGGAGGAAGGCGGAGGCGACGGTAGATTCCGATGGTCGAACGGAATAGTGGGATGGTCGGAATCAGCGAAAAACGACGGCGGCGTGAATTGGGGGTAATCGGAAATTAACGAAAAGGAAAGGGAAATGGGTCTACCTGGGTGGAGGAATCGACTGGGAGCGAGCAGGGGATGCTCTGGGTCCTCGCCTCGAGGAGCGTCGACGTCCGAGGCTCTGGCTCCGGCTCTGGGCAGAGCACGGCGGCGGTGGCTCGCCGGATCAGTGGCCGCTTGCTCCCTCCTCACTGCAACACCTGCTGGAGCAAGCTGTCACTCTAGCCAACACGGTGGAGGTCACAGGTGGTGAAGCAAATGAGCCAAAGATGGAAGAATAGGGTGGCGGAGCTCGAGCTTTATACGGTGGAAGGTACGGGAAGATGTGAGCGGGTAGGGCAATGGAATGCGCGGATCCCGAGGTGGGGGCTCCGGCGAGGGTCTCGGATGTAGCAGGAATGAATCAGACCCGGGGTTTAGGCGAGAAGGGATCGGGTTTAAGTGCGAAAATAGGGAGAAGTCGGGTCGGGCACCTGATACCCGTGGGAAGTGGTCCTGGGGGGGGAGTTGACCGGGCGGTCAACAATCCCCTGGACCAATAGGAAGAGGCCATTTAGAAAAGATTTGTAAAATCATTAAAAAATAGTAAATGGCCGATTTATTAAAAAGTCAAAACATGAAATATTTTTGTTTTAATTTTTTCTATTTTTTAGTGATTTTTAATTAATTTTTCAAAGTAAAAATAAGGTATTTACATTATAGTACTATACATAGGTATATATACAATATAGGGTTTTTAATTTTGATTTTTAATTTGTTATTTTTATACAATTTTATTCCCATTTTATATTTTATTTATTTATATCATAAAATAAAGAATAAAAAGATATTTTTATTTTATTTTTATTATTTATATACATAGGTGAAATAAATAGATATGTACATATATATACATGGCATATTTACAATATTATTTTTATTTTTAATTTTGTTATTTTTATTTTGTTTTAATTTTAATTTATTTTATTTATTTACATCATAAGACATAGAATATGTACAAGATTTTTGGAAATTAATTTTATTTATTTATAAGGCTAAATAAATATAATATGAATGGACTATATACATGGTGACTATGTACATGAGTGATGTTTTTGTTTCCTTTTTAATTTTACTATTTTTATCTTGATTTTATATTTATAAATATATACATATATTTACAAGCCAATTTTAGTCTCTTTTTGGGAGAAAATATTCTTATTTTATTTGTATATATATTTACACACATGAGCCCCTATCTCCCTCTACTTTGGCTTTTATGCGGTCAGGCCCATGCTGAGCCCTCCCTTGGGTTAGGTTGCTCAATATTTATTCTAAATATTTCCCTCTTTTTCTTTTTGATCTTTATTCTTTTATTTTTGCACAAAAACATGGTAATTATTACTTTTTACACAATGCATGTTGTTGGTAATTATTTATATTTACAACAATATACATGCATTTGCAAAGGTTTTTGTAGATAAAATATAAGAATAAAGAGTGATGAATGAGTATTCATCACATAGCAAGACGCCAGCAATCAATCTCATGGCTTCTTGATAGGTCCGTGGTATCTCAACCGACGAGACAGCTGCTGCAAATCGCTAGAAATCCCCATTGAGGCGATGAAATGAAACTTGAGACGCAAGAGGATATGATGCACATTGTCTTCTCTGCTTCCTTTGAGCAATAGGACGATCAAGATCATCTATCATTGTGGTGACTGGCGGATCCTCTTCCTGTAGTAAAGGCTCCTGCACTGGTGCATTATCTAACCCATCATTAGTGATAACATCAGAACATACCTGAGGCGTGCTGGATGGTTGGCGTGTAGCTTGAGCAGGACCGGACCGCCTTGTATAGATCTTAGGAAATGGTACAATCGGAGGAGGTGGTGGTGGTGGTGGTGTAGTGGAGTCGGATTGACCCAGGCTTGGAGGCGGAGGCACATATACATTAGTATCCGTGGGTGTGGAGGAGACCAATTTGTCACCTGCAGGGGAGAAGTACATGACCGGTTTGAAAAATGTAACATCGTCACTCACGTAGTACTTGTCATGAATGGGGTCATAGCAACGACAACCTTTCTGTGTCCTCGAGTAGCCCAAAAAAACACACTTGATAGCTCTAGGAGAGAGCTTATCAAGTCCTGGAGATAATCGGTGAACAAACACAACTGTGCCAAAGACCCGAGGTGTAAGTGAAAACAAATCCTTGTCAGGAAAGAGAATAGAGATAGGAGACTTTTCCCCAAGAACAGTAGTAGGCATGCGGTTGACCAGATAGCATGTTGTAAGTATAGCATCCCCCCAAAAGGCTAATGGGGCACAACTCTGAATAAGTAATGTGCAAGCAATATCAAGAAAGTGTCGATGCTTCCGTTCTGCAACACCATTTTGTTGAGATGTGTATGCACATGTGGTTTGATGGATAATACCCTTAGAGGAAAGGAAGCGAGCAAGGGAATGAGTGCAGAATTCCAATGCATTGTCAGTACGCACACACTTAACAATAGATGAAAAACATTTTGAACTTCATTGATAAGATTTTGAATAACACTTCCTGCTTCGGATTTATTTTTAAGAAGAAAAGTCCAAGACACTCGAGAGAAATCATCAACTACAACTAGATAGAACATGTGCCCCTGATGATAAGGGACACGACTGGGACCCCAAATATCTATATGAAATAACTCAAATGGGGAGCGACTGCTCCGACCCTGACGATTGGGGAAGCTGGACCGATGGTGCTTCCCTAACTGACACGCTTCACAATGAAATGACGAATTTGGAGAGATCTGAGGCAGGAGGTGACGCATTTTCTGTAGCGGCAGGTGACCAAATCGAAGATGCCAGGTATATGGGGATACGGAACCCTGAGAATGTAGTGAGACGCCAGCATAGGAGGTCTGTACGAGACGATAGAGACCATTGTGCTCAGAGCCACAGCCAATCACCATGCCCGTTAGTATGTCCTGAAAAATGACAGAAGATGGATCAAATATAGCACAACAGTGCAAATCTCTTGTAATCTGACTAATTGATAATAAATTCATAGAGAATTCCGGTGCATGCAAAACATCTTGTAAGTGCATCGAGGGCAGCAAAGTCGTCTCCCCCTGACCGACAATAGGGGAATGAGTGCCATCAGCTATGAGTACGGAGCGACCAGGCTGAACAGCTCTATAGGACTGCAGGATATCTCTATCACGACAGAGATGATGGGTGGCTCCAGAATCAACAATCCAACCTGTGAGATCATGGTTATGATAGGAGACTGAAGTACTACCTGAGGTACTGGCAGTAGCAGATGTACTAGCTGACGCCGAAGCCGCAATGTCAGAAGCGTCAGCACTCTCTGAAGGTGACTGTGGCATAATATCACAAAGTCGTGCCACTAGCTCCTCGAACCTGTGATCTGGAGTAGATGCTGGTGGACCTTGAACATGATCAGCGACACGTGCGGAAGGAGGGAAGCCATGCTTGGAATAGCATGTATCCTCCGAATGACCAGTACGACGACAGAATGAGCACGTAGAACGGACACGACCTCCTCAGCCACGTCCACCACTTCCTCTACCACGAAATGAAGACGAACTACCATGTCCTCTGGAGACTGCCATTGCCGAGGGAGGTGGAGTCGCTGTATTTGATGGAACTGGTACACGACTGAGCCTCCTGTAGACTTCTTCCATCGGTGGAATAGTGGCATCGGCAGGGATCTGAGAGCCTGCTGCCTCGTACTTTGGATCCAGGGTAGCAAGTAATACGCCTACCATAGTGGCGTTGCGGAACGTCTTCTGCTGTTCTGGTGTTGCTGTGAGCGGGATGGTGCTATATAACTTCTCGAACATTCCACGAAGAGACGTGTACAGAGAATGAAGAGGCCTTCCATTTTGCTTCATGGTAAAAATATCATGCTGCAACTGCAGCATCTTTGTCTCGTTCCGCACTTGAGAGTATGTAGTGGCCAGAATATCCCACATCGCCTTGGCGGTGGGTTGATGAAGGGCGTCGTTGGCTACCTCCATCGTGAACATCCCTGATAGCCAAACTTTGGCATAGGCATCGTCCGCCTCCCATGAGGCATACCCGTCTTCTCTGCCGGCTCCTCTTCGGTAAGAATATGTTTCTTACCACACGACTTCATAAGACTCAGGAACTGCATAGCCCAGAGTTCGTAGTTCGTCCCGTCCATCTTGACTATTGGTGCCGAGCCTTTGAAGATACCTATGGCGGGCATATCAATCTTTTGGTCTGACATAGTGCCGGAGAGGAAGACCAAGGGATGAGAGACAATAGAACTGGTGTCTACACAGACACGTTAGGATTCAAGTGCATATGTAGACTTATGCACTTGAACCCATCAGCGGTGGACTGAGCCCCGGCGGCAAGGGGGGGCTCTCGACGGCAAGGGGAGGTGGGCGGGAACCCGGCGACGGCAAGGGGGGGGGTCCCGGCGGCAAGGGGAGGCGGGGGGTCCCTGCAGCGGCAAGAGGAGGAGGGGGGAAGGCCCGGCAGCTGGAGAGGGGCGACGGGAGGGGGCGCCCGGTGACTGAAGAGGGGCGCGGGAGGGCCTGGCGGCGAGAGGAGGAGGCCCGGCTGGAGAGAGGCGGCGGCGGCGGCGGGGGGGAGGGGGGGCGGCGGGTGGAGAAAACCCTAGGCTAGGGTTTTGGGTGGCTCTGATACCATGTTAGAGTAAAAGGATACTCTGATATGTTATTCTATAGAGCCCTCGGGTCTCTTATATAGAGAGAAAACCCTTGGGTAAATTACATAAACGTACATTATATAAATAGGAAATGAGAACAGTCATAACATAATATAAACCTCTACATAAACCTTTATTTCATAACTTGCAATGATTTATCTTATTAAATCATTTCATTGCATGCTTGTAGTGGTTTACCGTTATAAACCTTTATTTTGTAACTTGTAATGATTTACGTTTATAAATCATTTCCTTGCATACTTGTAATGGTTTACCATTATAAACCATTTACTTCATAACTTTCAAGTACGTATCTTGTTATACGTTTTCAACCGCTGGCACTTGCGGTCCATGACAGTGTAGCTACAACTATAGAGGACTTAGCTTTTGCCTCCGTGGTTCCTTGCAACCGTACGCCCCTTGCGGCGTTGCCTCTTGCGGCATTAACATGACAGTGTAGATACAATTGTAGAGGACTTATCTTTTGCCTCTATGGTTCCTTGCAACCATACGCCCTTGCGGCGTTGCCCCTTGCGGCTAATACGACCCCTTACGGTCAATCATGTGACTCTTTATGAGTCTGTGCCTTAATCTTGATTAACTCTTTTGGTAGTTGTGTTAAACCACTTGTTTTATATCCTTTCTCGATCTTCGATGAGCTATGGTTCAAATATGAGTTTGTCTACACATATCAACTTGTTATTACAACCAATCAGTATTTCATTAAGCACATACTTATGAAAATACTAATAAAATATATTATGAGGATACCTCACATTTTACAAACTTGTTTCCAACGGATTTTGCATAAACAAAAGTTATAATTTATACATGATATCTATATCATATATATATAGAGAGAGAGAGGTAAATGGGGCTGCCCCCAGGGAGTAGCCAACTTGGCTACTCCCACCCCTATTTTTCTCTCATTTTTTTAATTTTTTGAAAAATAAAAATTTGTATATTCATAATTATATCCCTCTCACATTCTATTAAAATTTCGTCAGAAACAGAGACTCCTACGGCCTCCATCCAAACATGGTCGATTTAAAAAATCCTGCGACCGTTAAAAAAATGACGTCTGGATGGAGGGCTTAGGAGTCTCTGTTTCTGACGAAATTTTAGTAGAATGTGAGAGGGATACAATGATGAATATACAAATTTTTATTTTCCAAAAAAATAAAAAAATGAGGGGAAAATAAGAGTGGGAGTAGCTAAGTTGGCTACTCCCTGGGGGCAGCCCCATTTTGCCCATATATATATATATATATATATATATATATATATATATATATATATATTGTTCACGTTAGTTAGTGGCACATGTTTAACAATTCATAAGATTCTGTCGTTAGTGGCATATCTATATCATTCATATACGATATCTCTCTTCCCTTTAAATACGTAATGACACCAATCGTATTTTACAGTAACTAAGCATGCTATTTTTCATTTTTTGGAAGGCGATTAATATATACATGAATGATACTAATAATGGTGCATGTAGCAGTTGTTATTTATAACCATTACATTAATATACACGAATGATTGGTATGTTATAACCCCGTTGGCATGAAATTGAGTAAATTACGATCTTAATTACTATATCAATAATGCGTATTGTGTGACTATAATTGCAAAGTCTCGTTTTTTCAAACATGTGATACCCAATATAAATAAATTACAAGACCTAACTTTATTTCATTAATTCTAATTTGATTTGTCTCACCAATGATATGGATATCAATATGTTTAGGAACCAATTATATCAAATCACTTAGTTTATATGTAATAAAAGAATAAAATAAAACTTGTAGGCAGATGTGTTATGATGCCATCAAATTTCTTACTCAAACCACACGGACATGGAATTGTCCTTTCTGTACAGTAACATGCATTTACTTAATAAAGCTTGAAATTGCCATACCAAAATATCATTTAGTTGCAATTGTGACTAATTGCCTATGCATGCATTAATAAAAAGATTTGGCATATCCATGCTAAAGTCTTATTTAAAAAAAGAATGCTTTCACCTACATTACTTATGAATCCCACCCACGTATTTGGATATCTTGTTCAAAAACCACGTCTTTACATGCATATATAATCCTATGAAACTAACAGAAAATGTTATAGATCGTAATCCTAAATTGATACATACAATATAGGTTTTATTCGGCATGATCAATCTCATACGTAAAATCCTTTACCGACACATCAATTATAGATTGTAATCCTAAATCGATGCATACAAGAGATCTATTTTAACGTAGTCAATATTTATACAAAAACCTAGACCGATACATACCTTAGATCCGATGTGCAACTCTCACTGTGGTGGTCATCGCATCTCCTTACGGTCAAGGATATGCGCTCCTCTCCTCCTCCGAATTGATGTCGCCTTCTTGTGCGACAAAGCTCAACCTCTCGTAAGGCCTTCTCTCTAACTTTATCTCTCTAACTATCTCTCCATCTCTCTCTCTCTCTCTACAACTCACGTAGGTGCAAATGTGATGTGAGAATGAGAGTTGAGGGGATTTTTAAGGTAATCCATGGAGAGAAATTAATGGCCTAAGAATATCCAATTAATTACTAATGAATGTGTCAATAATGGTAGTATTGAAATGCATTTGAATTCTTTTTTTCCAAAAATAACAAGATGTTACAATCTACCACCCTTATAGAAAATTTCGTCCTCGAAATTTCTTACAAAAGGAGAAAAGGGACATACCGAAAACTTGTGGATACTTCTTGTGCATTTCACTTCCCAGCTCTCTGATAGCTTCCTCCTTTTGATGGTACTGTCAAAGGACTTTGACCATCGGAACCATACGTCGATGGAGTTGATGGTCTTTAAGAATGACGATCCGTATAGGCTTCTCCTCAAGGTTAAGTAGGATTGAATATAGATGACGTTGTGCTCGATCACATGTTACGGATCAGGAGTGTACTTCCTCAGCATATACACATGGAACACATTGTGTAGCTTCGAGTATTGGAAGGGTAATGTAATACGATATGCAACCTCTCCGACCCATTGCAGAATCTCAAAAGGTCCTTTGTATCTGGGACTGAGCTTCCTCTTTTTGCCAAATCGTAAGACATCTTTAGTTGGAGGGATCTTAATGAACACTTGCTCTCAGCTATCTTCTGTGTCGATCAACATAAGATTTCTTGCCCACTTTGAGCTGCCAACAGTCTCTTTCTGATTACTTCAATACCCTACTTACTCGTATGAACAAGTTCCGATCCCAAAATGTGTTTCTCGTTAGCATCACTGACGGTGATCTATCAAGTCTTTTATACATTTTTTTGTAGGGAGTCGTCTTAATTTTCAAAGTATATCTATTACTATATGCAAACTCCACTAAAGGAAGATGGCTATCCCATTCTTTTCAAATTTGTCTAAACGGTTGGTAAGAAATGAGTTACTTTGGTCAATTACTCTGAATTCACTCAAAACTCAAACTCTATCATGGAATCTCACATCTTCATTTTTAAGAATTACCTCTTTATTCTTTATGTTGATCCTTCCAATTACCAAAATTTTGTTATCATACCGTCACCAACGGTAAATAAAGATCATCTCTGCTAACTCCAAGGTAATAGAGCTTTCATCTTGATTAGGTCAACTTCAATACCATCTTTAACATGACATGGCTAGAGAGATGATTTTGTCCAATCAAACGTTATAATTAGAGAACACTTCATAAAGATGGTGTTTGAGTAGAATTTTGAATACAATATTGAGATCTACTTGGTGTGTCTCCGTATCATGAAGTATATAACAACATCATCCACAACCATGATCATAAATATATCAAGGTATTCTTGAATTATCTTATTCATAAGCTCTATAAAGGTTGCAAGACCCTAATACATGATAAAACCCATTACAAAGGTCAATCCTTAATCTGGAAGCTATTTATAGAATGTACTCCTCCTCTATTCCATGATAATGGTGACTCAAACGTAGATTGATTTTAGAAAGGATCTTTTCTGTCCATGATCAATGAACAAATCATTGATCCAAAGTACTAGGTGTCGATTCCTCAAAGTCACCTTATTCACAGTTCAATAACCAATGCATAGACTATGTTATCTAACTTTTCTTATAAAAAATGTTCCATATAAAAAAAGTAGGTCACATAATCCCTTATCCAATTATTGTTGTGACTGATTCTCTTTAAATTCAATAGGTGTCATTAAATAAGTACATTTCGAAATTAGTGCAGTCTGTAGGATAACAATAATGGAGAATCCTTGTGTCAATAAGAAGTAATATTAATGATCATCTGAAAAGGTATCCAAAAAAATATGAAATATCCATTGTGTAACCAAGATGACTGTGAACTATGAGCTAACTAGATATGTTGTGTAATAATCAGCCAACGATTCACTAGCTTCTCATTTGCTCTTATCATATTCTCATTCTTCTCCAACTCCAAAACTTTATCGCATACACTTCCACTATTTATTTACAAAATTGAAGTTCTAAGAATTCTGATATCTGAGCAACATTATCATTCTCAAGAATGTGTAGTCAATCGAGAGTTCAACATGTTCACACCACTTAAGAGCATACACTAAAGAAAATTGATTTCTTTCCATTTAGTCCATCATTCCTTAGATCTATATCTTAGGCAAAATGTTCAAAAATATATTCCGCTCTTTGATTGTATGCCACTTCAAAAGACATCATTCCATTGTATCCAATACATAAATTTATCCATTGCATGCTCACCCATTCACTGTTGAGTCATAATTGTCTTCAACTCTAGTAATTTTTGATGCGTCCTTAGTAATCTCAATACTCAATGATGACTCATGGTCTATGAGCACCAAAATTATACAATGATGGATCATCCGATTTTGATCAAAGGACCGACTAGTTGCATATAATACACATGTTTGACTGTATTCATCCCAACAAATGGTCATTATCTATTGTGGATATCCTATACCCAGAGGAACTCTAGCTCTGATACCATTTGTAACAGAACATATCGTGGCGACTGGTAGAAGCAAGCAATAAAAGATCGCACGACCAATCCGTTACCAAAAACATGCATGGCAATCAACTAGTAGGGATAGAATCAAATTCCAATAAAGTCCAATCAAATTAAGAGTCCCATTATTACAAGTCCAACTGGGGTATTTTTGTAAAAACTACTCTAAGAATCAAAGTAGCATCTCAACAGTTCCTGTATGCATACAGATATCCACCATAAACCTTGTAATTATCCATACCACGATTAACGTCTTGTTGAGTCATCGCACGAACCTGAGTGTATGGTCAAACTTGTTCTTCACCTGAAATAAATAAGATAATTTTGCATGAGCCTAATGCCCAGTATGCATCGGGGTCCATGCATGGGAATTCTAGCGGTCGTTTAACTAAATTTTATACTTGAGTTTCCATGGCAAAACATCATTACGAGTCTAATCGTTCCCATGCATGTCTAAATCCGTTCCCTAAGATATATAACTTGGTTTCTTTCATAAATGTGGGTATACAATAAAATATGCACAAGAATATATAACATACATCTCCTTCATCGTATGGGACATATATCATAAGACACATAGCAATTACATAATTCTTCAATCATATATACCACTCTGCATGTTAGTCCCCATGACTTTGATGGTTTACATCCCTTAAACCAATTCTTGCAATATATGTATGGTTTATTCTTTATTAAAACATTCCTTGCATAACATGTAATGATTTATCTTTAATTAAACTATTTTCTTGCATATCCTGTAACTGTTTATATTTATAAACCATTTCTTTCATAACTAGCAATGATTTACCTGTATAAACCCTTTTCTTGCATACTTGAAATGGTTTATCGTTATAAACCATTTATTTCATAACTTGTAACATTTTATCTTTATAAATCATTTCACTGCATACTTGTAATGGTTTACCTTTATAAACCTTTATTTCATAACTTGCAATGGTTTATCTCATTAAATCATTTCATTGCATGCTTGTACTGGTTTACCGTTATAAACCTTTATTTTGTAACTTGTAATGGTTTACCTTTATAATTCATTTCCTTGTATACTTGTAATGGTTTACCATTATAAATCATTTATTTCATAACTTTCAAGTATGTATCTTGTTATACGTTTTCAACCGCTGGCACTTGCGGTCCATGACAGTGTAGCTATAACTGTAGAGGACATAGCTTTTGCCTCCGTGGTTCCTTGCAACCATACGCCCCTTGCAGCGTTGCCCTTTGCGGCATTAACATGACAGTGTAGATACAACTGTAGAGGACTTATCTTTTGCCTCTATGGTTCCTTGCAACCATACGCCCCTTGCGGCGTTGCCCCTTGCGGCTAATACGACCCCTTACAGTCAATCATGTGATTCTTTATGAGTCTGTGCCTTAATCTTGATTAACTCTTTTGGTAATTGTTTTAAACCACTTGTTTTATATCCTTTCTCGATCTTCAATGAGCTATGGTTCAAATATGAGTTTGTCTACACATATCAACTTATTATTACAACCAAACAGTATTTCATTAAGCACATACTTATGAAAATACTAATAAAATATATTATGAGGATACCTCACATTTTACAAACTTGTTTCCAACGGATTTTGCATAAACAAAAGTTATAGTTTATACACGATATCTATATCATATATATATATATTGTTCACATTAGTTAGTGGCACATGTTTAACAATTCATAAGATTCTGTCCACGTTAGTTAGTGGCATATCTATACCATTCATATACGATATCTCTCTTCCATTTAAATACGTAATGACACCAGTCGTATTTTACAGTAACTAAGCATGCTATTTTTCATTTTTTGGAAGGCGGTTAATATATACATGAATGATACTAATAATGGTGCATGTACCAGTTGTTATTTATAACCATTACATTAATATACACGAATGATTGGTATGTTATAGCCCCGTTGGCATGAAATTGAGTAAATTACGATCTTAATTACTATATCAATAATGCATATTGTGTGACTATAATTGGAAAGTCTCGTTTTTTCAAACATGTGATACCCAATATAAATATATTACAAGACCTAACTTTATTTCATTAATTCTAATTTGATTTGTCTCACCAATGATATGGATATCAATATGTTAATCAATCTTAGTTTATATGTAATAAATAAATAAAATAAAACTTGTAGGCAGATGTGTTATGATGCCATCAAATTTCTTACTCAAAGCACACGGACATGGAATTGTCCTTTCTGTACAGTAACATGCATTTGCTTAATAAAGCTTGAAATTGCCATGCCAAAATATCATTTAGTTGCAATTGTGACTAATTGCCTATGCATGCATTAATAAAAAGATTTGGCATATCCATGCTAAAGTCTTATTTAAAAAAAGAATGCTTTCACCTACATTACTTATGAATCCCACCCATGTATTTGGATATCTTGTTCAAAAACCACGTCTTTACATGCATATATAATCCTATGAAACTAACAGAAAATGTTATAGATCGTAATCCTAAATTGATACATACAATATAGGTTTTATTCGGCATGATCAATCTCATACGTAAAATCCTTTACTGACACATCAATTATAGATTGTAATCCTAAATCGATGCATACAAGAGATCTATTTTAACGTAGTCAATGTTTATACGAAAACCTAGACCGATACATACCTTAGATCCGATGTGCAACTTTCACTGTGGTGGTCGTCGCATCTCCTTACGATCAAGGATATGCGCTCCTCTCCTCCTCTGAATTGATGTCGCCTTCTTGTGTGACAAAGCTCAACCTCTCGTAAGGCCTTCTCTCTAACTTTATCTCTCTAACTATCTCTCCATCTCTCTCTCTCTCTACAACTCCCGTAGGTGCAAATGTGATGTGAGAATGAGAGTTAAAGGGATTTTTAAGGTAATTCAAGGAGAGAAATTAATGGCCTAAGAATATCCAATTAATTACTAATGAATATGTCAATAATGGTAGTATTGAAATGCATTTGAATTCTTTTTTTTCCAAAAAGAACAAGCCGTTACAATCTACCACCCTTATAGAAAATTTCGTCCTCGAAATTTCTTGCCAAAGGAGAAAAGGGGCATACCGAAAACTTGTGGATACTTCTTGTGCATTTCACTTCCCATCTCTCTGATAGCTTCCTCCTTTTGATGGTACTGTCAAAGGACTTTGACCATCGGAACCATACGTCGATGGAGTTGATGGTCTTTAAGAATGACGATCCGTATAGGCTTCTCCTCAAGGTTAAGTTGGATTGAATATAGATGACGTTGTGCTCGATCACATGTTACGGATCAGGAGTGTACTTCCTCAGCATATACACATGGAACACATTGTGTAGCTTCGAGTATTGGAAGGGTAATGTAATACGATATGCAACCTCTCCAACCCATTGCAGAATCTCAAAAGGTCCTTTGTATCTGGGACTGAGCTTCCTCTTTTTGCCAAATCATAAGACATCTTTAGTTGGAGGGATCTTAAAGAACACTTGCTCTCAACTATCTTCTGTGTCGATCAACATAAGATTTCTTGCCCACTTTGAGCTGCCAACAGTCTCTTTCTGATTACTTCAATACCCTACTTACTCGTCTGAACAAGTTCCGATCCCAAAATGTGTTTCTCGTTAGCATCACTGACGGTGATCTATCAAGTCTTTTATACATTTTTTTGTAGGGAGTCGTCTTAATTTTCAAAGTATATCTATTACTATATGCAAAATCCACTAAAGGAAGATGGCTATCCCATTCTTTTCAAATTTATCTAAACGGTTGGTAAGAAATGAGTTACTTTGGTCAATTACTCTGAATTCACTCAAAACCCAAACTCTATCATGGAATCTCACATCTTCATTTTTAAGAATTACCTCTTTGTTCTTTATGTTGATCCTTCCAATTACCATAATTTTGTTATCATACCATCACCAACGGTAAATAAAGATCATCTCTGCTAACTCCAAAATAATAGAGCTTTCATCTTGATTAGGTCAACTTCAATACCATCTTTAACATGACATGGCTAGAGAGATGATTTTGTCCAATCAAACGTTATAATTAGAGAACACTTCATAAAGATGGTGTTTGAGTAGAATTTTGAATACAATATTGAGATCTACTTGGTGTGTCTCCATATCATGAAGTATATAACAATATCATCCACAACCATGATCATAAATATATCAAGGTATTCTTGAATTATCTTATTCATAAGCTCTATAAAGGTTGCAAGACCCTAATACATGATAAAACCCATTACAAAGGTCAATCCTTAATCTGGAAGCTATTTATAGAATGTACTCCTCCTCTATTCCATGATAATGGTGACTCAAACGTAGATTGATTTTAGAAAGGATCTTTTCTGTCCATGATCAATGAACAAATCATTGATCCAAAGTACTAGGTGTCGATTCCTCAAAGTCACCTTATTCACAGTTCAATAACCAATGCATAGACTATGTTATCTAACTTTTCTTATAAAAAAATGTTCCATATAAAAAAAGTAGGTCACATAATCCCTTATCCAATTATTGTTGTGACTGATTCTCTTTAAATTCAATAGGTGTCATTAAATAAGTACATTTCAAAATTAGTGCAGTCTGTAGGATAACAATAATGGAGAATCCTTGTGTCAATAAGAAGTAATATTAATGATCATCCGAAAAGGTATCCAAAAAATATGAAATATTCATTGTGTAACCAAGATGACTGTGAACTACGAGCTAACTAGATATGTTGTGTAATAATCAGCCAACGATTCACTAGCTTCTCATTTGCTCTTATCATATTCTCATTCTTCTCCAACTCCAAAACTTTATCGCATATACTTCCACTATTTATTTACAAAATTAAAGTTCTAAGAATTCTGATATCTGGGCAACATTATCATTCCCAAGAATGTGTAGTCAATCGAGAGTTCAACATGTTCACACCACTTAAGAGCATACATTAAAGAAAATTGATTTCTTTCCATTTAGTCCATCATTCCTTAGATCTATGTCTTAGGCAAAATGTTCAAAAATATATTCCGCTCTTTGATAGTATGCCACTTCAAAAGACATCATTCCATTGTATCCAATACTTAAATTTATCCATTGCATGCTCACCCATTCACTGTTGAGTCATAATTGTCTTCAACTCTAGTAATTTTTGATGCGTCCTTAGTAATCTCAATACTCAATGATGACTCATGGTCTATGAGCACCAAAATTCTACAATGATGGATCATCCGATTTTGATCAAAGGACCAACTAATTGCATATAATACACATGTTTGACTGTATTCATCCCAACAAATGGTCATTATCTATTGTGGATATCCTATACCCAGAGGAACTCTAGCTCTGATACCATTTGTAACAGAACAGATAGTGGCGACTGGTAGAAGCAAGCAATAAAAGATCGCACGACCAATCCGTTACCAAAAACATGCATGGCAATCAACTAGTAGGGATAGAATCAAATTCCAATAAAGTCCAATCAAATTAAGAGTCCCATTATTACAAGTCCAACTGGGGTATTTTTGTAAAAACTACTCTAAGAATCAAAGTAGTATCTCAACAGTTCCTGTATACATACAGATATCCACCATAAACCTTGTAATTATCCATACCACGATTAACGTCTTGTTGAGTCATCGCACGAACCTGAGTGTATGGTCAAACTTGTTCTTCACCTGAAATAAATAAGATAATTTTGCATGAGCCTAATGCCTAGTATGCATCGGGGTCCATGCATGGGAATTCTAGCGGTCGTTTAACTAAATCTTATACTTGAGTTTCCATGGCAAAACATCATTACGAGTCTAATCGTTCCCATGCATGTCTAAATCCGTTCCCTAAGATATATAACTTGGTTTCTTTCATAAATGTGGGTATACAATAAAATATGCACAAGAATATATAACATACATCTCCTTCATCGTATGGGACATATATCATAAGACACATAGCAATTACATAATTCTTCAATCATATATACACTCTGCATGGTAGTCCCCATGACTTTGATGGTTTACATCACTTAAACCAATTCTTGCAATATATGTATAGTTTATTCTTTATTAAAACATTCCTTGCATAACATATAATGATTTATCTTTAATTAAACTATTTTCTTGCATATCATGTAACTGTTTACCTTTATAAACCATTTCTTTCATAACTAGCAATGATTTACCTTTATAAACCCTTTTCTTGCATACTTGAAATGGTTTATCGTTATAAATCATTTATTTCATAACTTGTAACATTTTATCTTTATAAATCATTTCATTGCATACTTGTAAAGGTTTACCTTTATAAACCTTTATTTCATAACTTGCAATGATTTATCTTATTAAATCATTTCATTGCATGCTTGTAGTGGTTTACCGTTATAAACCTTTATTTTGTAACTTGTAATGATTTACCTTTATAAATCATTTCCTTGCATACTTGTAATGGTTTACCATTATAAATCATTTATTTCATAACTTTCAAGTACGTATCTTGTTATACGTTTTCAACCGCTGGCACTTGCAGTCCATGACAGTGTAGCTATAACTGTAGAGGACTTAGCTTTTGCCTCCGTGGTTCCTTGCAACCATACGCCCCTTGCGGCGTTGCCCCTTGCGGCATTAACATGACAGTGTAGATACAACTGTAGATGACTTATCTTTTGCCTCTACGGTTCCTTGCAACCATACGCCCCTTGCGGCGTTGCCCTTTGCGGCTAATACGACCCCTTACAGTCAATCATGTGACTCTTTATGAGTCTGTACCTTAATCTTGATTAACTCTTTTGGTAATTGTGTTAAACCACTTGTTTTATATCCTTTCTCGATCTTCGATGAGCTATGGTTCAAATATGAGTTTGTCTACACATATCAACTTGTTATTACAACCAATCAGTATTTCATTAAGCACATACTTATGAAAATACTAATAAAATATATTATGAGGATACCTCACATTTTACAAACTTGTTTCCAACGAATTTTGCATAAACAAAAGTTATAATTTATACACGATATCTATATCATATATATATATATATTGTTCACATTAGTTAGTGGCACATGTTTAACAATTCATAAGATTCTGTCCACATTAGTTAGCGGCATATCTATACCATTCATATACGATATCTCTCTTCCCTTTAAATACGTAATGACCCCAGTTGTATTTTACAGTAACTAAGCATGCTATTTTTCATTTTTTGGAAGGCGGTTAATATATACATGAATGATACTAATAATGGTGCATGTACCAGTTGTTATTTATAACCATTACATTAATATACACGAATGATTGGTATGTTATAGCCCCGTTGGCATGAAATTGAGTAAATTACGATCTTAATTACTATATCAATAATGCATATTGTGTGATTATAATTGGAAAGTCTCGTTTTTTCAAACATGTGATACCCAATATAAATATATTACAAGACCTAACTTTATTTCATTAATTCTAATTTGATTTGTCTCACCAATGATATGGATATCAATATGTTTAGGAACCAATTATATCAAATCAATCTTAGTTTATATGTAATAAAAGAATAAAATAAAACTTGTAGGCACATGTGTTATGATGCCATCAAATTTCTTACTCAAAGCACACGAACATGGAATTGTCCTTTCTGTACAGTAACATGCATTTACTTAATAAAGCTTGAAATTGCCATGCCAAAATATCATTTAGTTGCAATTGTGACTAATTGCCTATGCATGCATTAATAAAAAAATTTGGCATATCCATGCTAAAGTCTTATTTAAAAAAGAATGCTTTCACCTACATTACTTATGAATCCCACCCACGTATTTGGATATCTTGTTCAAAAACCACGTCTTTACATGCATATATAATCCTATGAAACTAACAGAAAATGTTATAGATCGTAATCCTAAATTGATACATACAATATAGGTTTTATTCGGCATGATCAATCTCATACGTAAAATCCTTTACCGACACATCAATTATAGATTGTAATCCTAAATCGATGCATACAAGAGATCTATTTTAACGTAGTCAATGTTTATACGAAAACCTAGACCGATACATACCTTAGATCCGATGTGCAACTCTCACTGTGGTGGTCGTCGCATCTCCTTTACGGTCAAGGATATGCGCTCCTCTCCTCCTCTGAATTGATGTCGCCTTCTTGTGCGACAAAGCTCAGCCTCTCGTAAGGCCTTCTCTCTAACTTTATCTCTCTAACTATCTCTCCATCTCTCTTTCTCTCTCTACAACTCACGTAGGTGCAAATGTGATGTGAGAATGAGAGTTGAGGGGATTTTTAAGGTAATCCTAGGAGAGAAATTAATGGCCTAAGAATATCCAATTAATTACTAATGAATATGTCAATAATGGTAGTATTGAAATGCATTTGAATTCTTTTTTTTCAAAAAGAACAAGCCGTTACAATCTACCACCCTTATAGAAAATTTCGTCCTCGAAATTTCTTACCAAAGGAGAAAAGGGACATACCGAAAACTTGTGGATACTTCTTGTGCATTTCACTTCCCAGCTCTCTGATAGCTTCCTCCTTTGATGGTACTGTCAAAGGACTTTGACCATCGGAACCATACGTCGATGGAGTTGATGGTCTTTAAGAATGACGATCCGTATAGGCTTCTCCTCAAGGTTAAGTTGGATTGAATATAGATGACGTTGTGCTCGATCACATGTTACGGATCAGGAGTGTACTTCCTCAGCATATACACATGGAACACATTGTGTAGCTTCGAGTATTGGAAGGGTAATGTAATACGATATGCAACCTCTCCGACCCATTGCAGAATCTCAAAAGGTCCTTTGTATCTGGGACTGAGCTTCCTCTTTTTGCCAAATCGTAAGACATCTTTAGTTGGAGGGATCTTAAAGAACACTTGCTCTCAACTATCTTCTGTGTCGATCAACATAAGATTTCTTGCCCACTTTGAGCTGCCAACAGTCTCTTTCTGATTACTTCAATACCCTACTTACTCGTCTGAACAAGTTCCGATCCCAAAATGTGTTTCTCGTTAGCATCACTGACGGTGATCTATCAAGTCTTTTATACATTTTTTTGTAGGGGGTCGTCTTAATTTTCAAAGTATATCTATTACTATATGCAAACTCCACTAAAGGAAGATGGCTATCCCATTCTTTTCAAATTTATCTAAACGGTTGGTAGAAATGAGTTACTTTGGTCAATTACTCTGAATTCACTCAAAACTCAAACTCTATCATGGAATCTCACATCTTCATTTTTAAGAATTACCTCTTTGTTCTTTATGTTGATCCTTCCCATTACCATAATTTTGTTATTATACCATCACCAACGGAAAATAAAGATCATCTCTGCTAACTCCAAGGTAATAGAGCTTTCATCTTGATTGGGTCAATTCAATACCATCTTTAACATGACATGGCTAGAGAGATGATTTTGTCCAATCAAACGTTATAATTAGAGAACACTTCATAAAGATGGTGTTTGAGTAGAATTTTGAATACAATATTGACATATACTTGGTGTGTCTCCATATCATGAAGTATATAACAACATCATCCACAACCATGATCATAAATATATCAAGGTATTCTTGAATTATCTTATTCATAAGCTCTATAAAGGTTGCAAGACCATAATACATGATAAAACTCATTACAAAGGTCAATCCTTAATCTGGAAGCTATTTATAGAATGTACTCCTCCTCCATTCCATGATAATGGTGACTCAAACGTAGATTGATTTTAGAAAGGATTTTTTCTGTCCATGATCAATGAACAAATCATTGATCCAAAGTACTAGGTGTCGATTCCTCAAAGTCACCTTATTCATAGTTCAATAACCAATGCATAGACTATGTTATCTAACTTTTCTTATAAAAAATGTTCCATATAAAAAAAGTAGGTCACATAATCCCTTATCCAATTATTGTTGTGACTGATTCTCTTTAAATTCAATAGGTGTCATTAAATAAGTACATTTCAAAATTAGTGCAGTCTATAGGATAACAATAATGGAGAATCCTTGTGTCAATAAGAAGTAATATTAATGATCATCCGAAAAGGTATCCAAAAAAATATGAAATATTCATTGTGTAACCAAGATGACTGTGAACTACGAGCTAACTAGATATGTTGTGTAATAATCAGCCAACGATTCACTAGCTTCTCATTTGCTCTTATCATATTCTCATTCTTCTCCAATTCCAAAACTTTATCGCATACACTTCCACTATTTATTTACAAAATTAAAGTTCTAAGAATTCTGATATCTGAGCAACATTATCATTCTCAAGAATGTGTAGTCAATCGAGAGTTCAACATGTTCACACCACTTAAGAGCATACATTAAAGAAAATTGATTTCTTTCCATTTAGTCCATCATTCCTTAGATCTATGTCTTAGGTAAAATGTTCAAAAATATATTCCGCTCTTTGATAGTATGCCACTTCAAAAGACATCATTCCATTGTATCCAATACTTAAATTTATCCATTGCATGCTCACCCATTCACTGTTGAGTCATAATTGTCTTCAACTCTAGTAATTTTTGATGCGTCCTTAGCAATCTCAATACTCAATGATGACTCATGGTCTATGAGCACCAAAATTCTACAATGATGGATCATCCGATTTTGATCAAAGGACCGACTAGTTGCATATAATACACATGTTTGACTGTATTCATCCCAACAAGTGGTCATTATCTATTGTGGATATCCTATACCCAAAGGAACTCGAGCTCTGATACCATTTGTAATAGAACAGATCGTGGCGACTGGTAGAAGCAAGCAATAAAAGATCGCACGACCAATCCGTTACCAAAAACATGCTTGGCAATCAACTAGTAGGGATAGAATCAAATTCCAATAAAGTCCAATCAAATTAAGAGTCCCATTATTACAAGTCCAACTGGGGTATTTTTGTAAAAACTATTCTAAGAATCAAAGTAGCATCTCAACAGTTCCTGTATGCATACAGATATCCACCATAAACCTTGTAATTATCCATACCACGATTAACGTCTTGTTGAGTCATCGCACGAACCTGAGTGTATGGTCAAACTTGTTCTTCACCTGAAATAAATAAGATAATTTTGCATGAGCCTAATGCCTAGTATGCATCGGGGTCCATGCATGGGAATTCTAGCGGTCGTTTAACTAAATCTTATACTTGAGTTTCCATGGCAGAACATCATTACGAGTCTAATCGTTCCCATGCATGTCTAAATCTGTTCCCTAAGATATATAACTTGGTTTCTTTCATAAATGTGGGTATACAATAAAATATGCACGAGAATATATAACATACATCTCCTTCATCGTATGGGACATATATCATAAGACACATAGCAATTACATAATTCTTCAATCATATATATCACTCTGCATGTTAGTCCCCATGACTTTGATGATTTACATCCCTTAAACCAATTCTTGCAATATATGTATGGTTTATTCTTTATTAAAACATTCCTTGCATAATATGTAATGATTTATCTTTAATTAAACTATTTTCTTGCATATCCTGTAACTGTTTACCTTTATAAACCATTTCTTTCATAACTAGCAATGATTTACCTTTATAAACCCTTTTCTTGCATACTTGAAATGGTTTATCGTTATAAACCATTTATTTCATAACTTGTAACATTTTATCTTTATAAATCATTTCACTGCAATCTTGTAATGGTTTACCTTTATAATCCTTTATTTCATAACTTGCAATGGTTTATCTCATTAAATCATTTCATTGCATGCTAGTAGTGGTTTACCGTTATAAACCTTTATTTTGTAACTTGTAATGATTTACCTTTATAAATCATTTCCTTGCATACTTGTAATGGTTTACCATTATAAATCATTTATTTCATAACTTTCAAGTACGTATCTTGTTATACGTTTTCAACCGCTGGCACTTGCGGTCCATGACAGTGTAGCTATAACTGTAGAGGACATAGCTTTTGCCTCCGTGGTTCCTTGCAACCATACGCCCCTTGCGGCGTTGCCCCTTGCGGCATTAACATGACAGTGTAGATACAACTGTAGAGGACTTATCTTTTGCCTCTATGGTTCCTTGCAACCATACGCCCCTTGCGGCGTTGCCCCTTGCGGCTAATACGACCCCTTACGGTCAATCATGTGACTCTTTATGAGTCTGTGCCTTAATCTTGATTAACTCTTTTGGTAATTGTGTTAAACCACTTGTTTTATATCCTTTCTCGATCTTCGATGAGCTATGGTTCAAATATGAGTTTGTCTACACATATCAACCTGTTATTACAACCAATCAGTATTTCATTATGCACATACTTATGAAAATACTAATAAAATATATTATGAGGATACCTCACATTTTACAAACTTGTTTCCAACGGATTTTGCATAAACAAAAGTTATAGTTTATACACGATATCTATATCATATATATATTGTTCACATTAGTTAGTGGCACATGTTTAACAATTCATAAGATTCTGTCCACATTAGTTAGTGGCATATCTATACCATTCATATACGATATCTCTCTTCCCTTTAAATACGTAATGACACCAGTCGTATTTTACAATAACTAAGCATGCTATTTTTTATTTTTTGGAAGGCGATTAATATATACATGAATGATACTAATAATGGTGCATGTACCAGTTGTTATTTATAACCATTACATTAATATACACGAATGATTGGTATGTTATAGCCCCGTTGGCTTGAAATTGAGTAAATTACGATCTTAATTACTATATCAATAATGTGTATTGTGTGACTATAATTGGAAAGTCTCGTTTTTTCAAACATGTGATACCCAATATAAATAAATTACAAGACCTAACTTTATTTCATTAATTCTAATTTGATTTGTCTCATCAATGATATGGATATCAATATGTTTAGGAACCAATTATATCAAATCAATCTTAGTTTATACGTAATAAAAGAATAAAATAAAACTTGTAGGCAGATGTGTTATGATGCCATCAAATTTCTTACTCAAAGCACACGGACATGGAATTGTCCTTTCTGTACAGTAACATGCATTTACTTAATAAAGCTTGAAATTGCCATGCTAAAATATCATTTAGTTGCAATTGTGACTAATTGCCTATGCATGCATTAATAAAAAGATTTGGCATATAAATGCTAAAGTCTTTTTTAAAAAAAGAATGCTTTCATCTACATTACTTATGAATCCCACCCATGTATTTGGATATCTTGTTCAAAAACCACGTCTTTACATGCATATATAATCCTATGAAACTAACAGAAAATGTTATAGATCGTAATCCTAAATTGATACATACAATACATGTTTTATTCGGCATGATCAATCTCATACGTAAAATCCTTTACCGACACATCAATTATAGATTGTAATCCTAAATCGATGCATACAAGAGATCTATTTCAACGTAGTCAATGTTTATACGAAAACCTAGACCGATACATAGCTTAGATCCGATGTGCAACTCTCACTGTGGTGGCCGTCGCATCTCCTTACGGTCAAGGATCTGCTTCTCCTCCGAATTGATGTCACCTTCTTGTGCGACAAAGCTCAACCTCTCGTAAGGCCTTCTCTCTAACTTTATCTCTCTAACTATCTCTCCATCTCTCTCCCTACAACTCACGTAGGTGCAAATGTGATGTGAGAATGAGAGTTGAGGGGATTTTTAAGGTAATCCAAGGAGAGAAATTAATGGCCTAAGAATATCCAATTAATTACTAATGAATATGTCAATAATGGTAGTATTGAAATACATTTGAATTCTTTTTTTTCCAAAAAGAACAAGCCGTTACAAATATCTATAACACTACTAAACCTGAGTTTTCTTCCCTTCCACTGCCACGTGGACATCTGAGGAGCATCTCCAATTTGCAATTCCCTGTGCTTGCATGAGTCCTCTTCTCTCTCCATTCATTTCTCTCTCTACCCACGATATTTCTCCCTCTCTCTCCCTACCGAGTTTATCTCTCTGCCCACAATCTCTCTCTCTCCCCCATCTCTCCCCTCTCTCAGGTTACATATGTCCCACTCCCAAATCCACTTTATTCCCCTCTCTCATTTACCCCGTTACCTCTACGTTTCTTCCTTTCTCTCTCCTTAATTCCCCTTCTCTCTTCCCATTCTCTCCATGCTTCTAAATTTAGAATTGTAGTTATATTAATTTAACAATAACTGAAGGATAATTAAAGTTAACATTTGAAAAATGCACCACTACTTTAAAAAACATAAAATATAAATTTTCAAAAACTATTCTTCCCACTCTTCTTTACGATTTAAATTAATGTATTCTTTGATAAGTATTTCTTATGTATGTTGTAACAATAATAATAATAATCGATCAATAGGGTTAGATAATATGTTATGCAAATAATACTTGATATCCAATCAATCTATGTGATTTTTGATATTTTAAGAATGTAACCTACAATATTGTATAAAATATTCAATTCAAAGCATTATTATATTTATATTTGTATTTGTATGCATGTATATGTGTATGTGTATGTACGTATGTACATATGTATAAAAGATTATTAACCTGATTTTATTATTTTAAAATATAATGTAGCAAGTTGACAATTTTTTTCTTTATCGATACTTTTTGTACACTCTAAAGTGAGATCTCTATGTAAATTAAAGAATTATTTGGTAATATTAAGATTGTTGAAATACGAAAATATAATTGTTATTGTAGTTTTGATTATTACTGATATTTTTCCTTTTGAATATTGGGAAAAGCTCCAACTTGAACTTATATATATATGTTAACTTAAAAATTATAAATCTCATATTTTTTCCTTTATATTTATTATATCGATATGTGTCTGTGTGTTAATTATTTTTACTCTACAATCAATTTTATCCATTTTCATGAAATTCATAATGATATAATTTTACTTATTTTAATATATTATTAATAAAAATATTAGAAAATCTAAAATGATATCATAATAAATATCTTTAAAAAATATATTACATATGTATAACTTATTTTTCTCATTTTTTTAGAATTGGGGTGGCATATATATATTAGATTTCTTAGAAATAATAACTTAAATAACACTAATATATAATATATAAAATACATCAAGTAATAAAAATGAATGAATGTTTATATCTTAACTATTTCAATAAAATTATAAATTCATGTAATAATATAATTCAATTTTTAACAACATCTATTAAAAATCTTAATCTAATATATATAAGCATCTTGACATAATAGTCTATAAATATAGAAGTTATGAGATTTTTCATTTATTTTTTGGGAAAGAGTGACATGTATGTACTGATTTTCATTTTTTATTTAAATATTTTTATATTAACATAGATAAATATTAAACAATACTTAATTTTTATAAAAAAAATGAACCTTTATACACACAAATATTACATAACAAGATTAATATATGATATACATACATATTGTAGTATTACATAAGTCATGTTTGATATATATCATAATATTGAAAGATAAAAATTTACATAAGTTAGACATTAGTGTTTTGAAATTATGTTGCCATTTTACATTAGCATTTGTCAGTTGTAAGTATTTTATTTTTTAATATAGTTTGATATACAACCCTGCAAAATTAATTTTATTGGTCTAGATAATAGCTTACATAACATTTGAATTCAGTAAAAATATCAAATAAAGATGGAATATAAATACGTTGAATTTTATTTCCAATCATCCATCATTGTTAACTAGTTCATATTGGAATTGTATATATAGAAACAACAACATAAATAAAAGATCGACATCAAATAAAAATTTATATGAAAGATCATATTTCTGTATTTTCCCAATATGATCTACTCGTACATTTATTATATGAATAATTTTAGTATCTTTGATGTTCCGATGTTTTTCGAATATTAGACTAATTCATACTGTCACCGCATACTATTTTGACCCTTTCCTTTAACCTAACGAGGTTTTATTTAGCTGATGTGTTTTCTTTTTCTATTTTTTATCTCATAAATTTATTCTTCTATTATAACATCCTTTCTAATTTCACTAAGTTATTTTTTTTACAGTGTCAACAAACAAAACTGGAAGGTTCTTTTATAATATATGTGGTTAGTAAAAACAAATAAGGTAATAATGCTATTTCTTATTTTTTGACATACAACTTTTCATGTGTTGTAATGTTTAATATAACTTTTTTTGTAGTGGTTATTCTTTATCAAACTTACTTTGTGAAGTTCATAGCTACTTCAATATTTACATTGCATTTTTTATCAATGTCTTAATATTCATGGATAGTGTACATACATATTTGCAAGAAAAGATCTACATTTTGTTTGAGTTTATTGGTTACGATTGCTTTATTGTTTCTTCCTTTATATTTTCTCATAAATTTGTTTTATTTTTCAATGTTGATGTATTCATATTACTGTTGTTGATTTATTTTATAACTATTACATTTTCATTACATTGTTGAATTATAATGTTTTTGAATTTTGAAGGTTGTAATTAACTTATAATAAAAAATAATTTCATATTTTATTCTCACGTGCAATTTATGGTTAAGTGTTACATATGTATTAAAAAATATTTTTAGTATGCTTTTATACCGCTGCGAAGCGCAGGTATGCTCGCTAGTTATATCTATAATCAAGGTGTTCTTGCAAACATACCACCCTGTATTTTCCATGTTTTTTATATGTGACAGGAGGGGAAAACCCGCACGGTGAAGTTACAATCTGCCGTCTGAAAAAAAGTTTCCCGGAAATCTAAATTAAGATCAAAGTTGGAGGTCCCTTAAGCAAAATACGCCATTTACGCAACATAACCCACGCCCTGGTCACCGCGCCCTCCCATTGGAAGTCCCTTCCCAACACTCCTCTCCTCACTCTCCGATGAAGGTGCGAGCTCTCGCCCCTCCCCTCTTCCCTCCTCCTCCTCTAACACCGTTACCTCCGCTCGCAGGTGCCCGCCGCCGCCCTCCTCCCCCTCCTCATAGCGGCGGCGTTCCTCCCCATATCCGCCGCCCAGACGACCCGGCCCCGCCAGGTCGGCGAGATCTGCGGCGGCGCGGGCGCGAGCTGCGCCGCGGGGCTGCAGTGCCAGTTGTGCACGGCCTCCGGCGACGCGAGGACCAGATGCGCCCAGATCGTACCGGTCGATCCCAAGGGCAAGGTCTGAGTTCGTTCCGGTGATCCTATCGAGGACTTTATTTGATCGGCATTGTTGATAATTTTGGGAGGTGTCCGTTTGCACAGGGGACCAGGCTGCCTTTCAATCGGTACGCGTGGCTCACGACGCACAACTCGTTCGCGCAGGCGAATCGGAGATCGGCGACGGGGTCGGCGATAATCGCCCCGACGAATCAGGATGATACCGTCGCGGATCAGCTTAAGGTAAGGACATCCATGCCTTTGGGAATTGGAAACGGGAGCTTTTTGGTAGAAAAAGGTGGAATTGAAAGCCGGGAGTCGTTGGGAGCGTTTTACCTGATTCTGCCTTTGTAATATCTTTTGCTTTTCTACCGAAAAATATGGCGCTTTTAGGTGAGGAGCTTTTACTTTTAGCCTTTTTACCACGTGTGGGGATTCACAGTCAGAGGCTAATTGGCTTAATAATGAAGAATAAGGCTACGTCAATACCATTAATGATGTAATAATGTTTGTAGACGATATTTTAGATCAAAATAATTTTGATTTGGTAAAATACGTCATCCCTGGATCAGCAAGTAAATAAAAACCACTACAATTATTCTCTTTGTAAGATAGTCGACATTGTATTTGAGGTTTATGTGAAGTCAACCCATTGGTCTCAATCAGAAGATATGTGCGGATTATCGCTATAAATGTTGCGAATTTGACGGTCAGAAATAGCATTAATTGTCATAAAGGCTTGACAGTGTTCCAAAATCTGCACGATTGCCAATGTACAAATGTATTCATGATTCGTGGACCATTTTTTCGGTTAATACTAATTTTGGATTTCGTGCTCCCCTTTGGTACGGATGTAGAATGGAGTGAGGGGGCTCATGCTGGACTTCTATGATTTCCTGGGCGACATCTGGTTGTGCCATTCGTTCGGTGGAAATTGTTACAACGTGACGGCCTTTGTAAGTGCTTTCTACATAGAAACATTATTAATCATTTGCTAACTTTAGGGGTGCATGTATTTGTTTCCAATAGGAACCAGCCATCAATGTACTCAAGGAAATCCAAGCGTTCCTGGCTGCAAATCCAACGGAGATCGTCACCATATTCATCGAAGATTACGTCAAGACCCCTCAGGGCTTGACCAAGTTGTTTGATGCTGCTGGTCTCAGACAGTATTGGTTTCCGGTGACCAAGATGCCTGCAAATGGTGGTAACTGGCCATTAGTAAGCGACATGATCCGCCTGAACCAACGCCTCATTGTGTTCACTTCCAAGGCAGCCAAACAGGCTTCAGAAGGCATTGCTTATGTGTGGAATTACGTTGTAGAGAACCAGTGTAAGCAATTAAGAACCCCTGGATTATGATCCTAATATCTTTGTAAACATTCAACTTAGATAGCCATAACAATAAGTAGCAACCAATGAGAAAAATATATACATGCATTTAACTCCCAAGAAACTGATTATATATGTTCTTTTGGCAGATGGCGACGGTGGAATGAAGGCGGGATTCTGCCCAAGCAGGGCAGAGTCGAGCCCCATGAACACAAACTCAAAATCACTGGTTCTCCTCAACTATTTCCCAGACAATCCCGATTCTGCTACCGCATGCAAGGACCATTCTGCTTCACTAATGGACATGCTGACGACATGCAAGAAATCTTCTGGCAACCGCTGGGCCAACTTTGTAGCAGTTGATTTTTACAAGGTCTTTAGATTTACCATTGATGTTCATTGATCCTTTTTGGTTAAATGCTAAAGTTATGACTGTCTCAGAGAAGTAACGGTGGCGGAGCACCTCTCGCTGTGGACACAGCAAATGGGCACCTTGTTTGTGGATGTGATAACGTAGCATTCTGCAAGGTGATTATCTCCTTTAACCAACATTCTTTTATCTCCAACTTTCGTTATTGATAAGATGTAGCTAAATTTTACATAATTATATCCACGCACACTGCTCGTGGAATTTAAAACATGGTGATGTATAACATCCTGCGTGCTCTTAAGTTCGATGGGTGTGTTTTTCGTTATTGTTGCGACCAACGGTCAATAGCTACTTTGTGGAATACTCGAAGCATTATCTCGTATAGAATATCCAGCGGAAAATGGACTCCAAATTTGCAGTAGAGGCAGTTGTTCTCGGTAATTGCCATAAAGATGAGGGCGAAATCGCTCTGTCATCCTCCTTTCCTTCAATTGAGAGATGGAGGATACATCTAAACACTTGCCACAACACTGAAATTGTGTATTAAGGGCGCAACGCATAAGAAAGGGCCACAACGTATAGTAACGATATTTCAAAAGGGAAGATTGCTTGGAAGTTGAAGGCCAACTGTTTCATTTTGTTTGTATCAACAAAGTAAAAGGTTCTACTTCTACCTCGCCAAAGTCGAACATTCAGCATTTATGGTAAGTTGTGCCGTTCTGGACAAGCAGATTAAAAATGCAGTAGTAATTTGGCATTTATTTCTAACATATGGTGTGGCGCATAAAGATTCCAATTCTGCTTGCCCAATGGGTGGGTGGTTGATTCAAGAGACAGACAGCACGCATTTTTATTATATATTATATTGTTTTTGGTCTGCAGGCAATCAAATGAATACCCTAGTTTTTACATTAAATAAACGGTTTTTTTAAAGAAAAATAGAGCAGGTTCAAGTGAGCTTATTTGCCTACAGCCAACGCCATTAAAAGGTAGTAGCCATCATCATTTGAAGTTAACTAGCGACACTGACTCAGCAGGTATTTTGTATCCTGAACAGGTAAACGGGACTTTTGGCAAGTGCGACGTCCCCACAAGCATGCCAGCGGCCTCCCCAGGTGAAAGCGCCCCAGGCATGCCAAACGGAGCTCCAGATGGTTCCTCGAGTAAGAGGACGCCTTCTACGCCATCTTCTTCATGTTGCAAAATGACAGTTGGTCGACGGTTGCTCCAGGTAGCTGCGATGGCTGCAGGGATGTCTTTACTATCATGATGAACTGCAAGTCGATTCATTTTTATCGTCGTTTGTACACTTTCCATGGCAATATAACCTCATTTATAATCCACGAACTTATATATTGTATTCCATGATATGGCTCATTTTTTTGAGTATCTTTTGTTGGAATTAGTTTGGTAATTGGCATGTTTGATACAATTCGATGGTCAATATCAAGTTGTATTATTGTATTTCAATTTGTGGAAATCAACATTTCAACCCTTTTTGGGAGCTTTTTTAGTCCCACATCGGGGAGAGAGAAAATTGTTATATGGCTTATATATTGGAAGTCCTAAAATCAAACTGGAACTAGACAAGAGGGGATTTTGGACTACCGCACACACTTGCGTGCATGCCCGCCGTGCCGTGCGGGTGCATGTTGATTTATGAGCTATATTTTTTTCGGATATACATTTTCGAAACGCTCATGCACGGTGCGCACCATATACGAGCATGGGACGGTTGTATGCTGGCAGTGGCACACCAACACCCTGTACGCCGGTAATTTGGGGGTGTTGTCTCTCTAAAAAGAGTTCTTCGGAACGATTCGGTGATATCTCTAACTTTCAATTTTTGTTTTTGATCTATATCGCATTGGTTTGTTCGATCATGATTGTTTCTTGATTAATCCTAAACATCGATATACATGTTAATCTTATTTTGATGTCTTTCATTCATGGATTAATGTGCTTGATACATATGATGTTTGGAAATCGGTATTCATTTCTGTGATGTTACATGTATGTGCAGATTTTGTCTCAACATCTTGGCGTATTGTCGGATATGCACATAACACCTTGGGGTATATTTAGTGCACATAAGTGTTAGGAATATAGGATAAACAAATAATGGTTAAGGTAATTGCACGTGATTTGTGCAATCATGGGTCGTGTGTGTTATAGTTAATCTTGTGTTTCGATTCAGTTCTTTTATTATCGAATCAAATATGAATCGGATTTCGAACAATTCGAATCTGATCGAAATATCAAATTTAAGATTTTTTTACTAGCGTAATAGATATTGATATTCATGTGAGTTATAAACATATGACTGCCATCTCATGTCCACTATTGTACATTGGATTTTCAATCAAATGTACAAAGGTGTGACATACTAAAATATACACTAGTGTGTATACCCGTGCTTTGCACGGGTAAAGGATATTAGCAAGAAGAAACTTCTTTTTTATAATACATTACCCAGTAAAGTTAAAAAGATTGTAAAATAAAAATAAATACAACATAGAATGTTCAAATAGTCTATCTTGAAAATTCAGCTTGATTGGGCATGGAGATATCGTGTAGAAATTTATAGAAATATCTAGAAATCATCTACGTAAATAGTTGTTACAATGTGTATATATGTGATCTACATAAAAGCAAATATTTATGATGGTATTTATGAAAAGTAAAAAAAATACCAAGCCTGATTAAATTAAAGTTCAAAAGGTCATCTACATAAGTGGAACCGCAAATATGCATTATTACAAATGTTATTAAATATCTTGCGAAATAATTTCCTAAAACTTGTTTACATATAAATAATAGCAGAATATATAAATATTATAAGTAAATAAGCTAAAATATATGTAATGAATGCCTGCATATTAGATACTCTTAAATAAATAATCTCAGAAGTGTGAATTCAAATAGTCTTTATAAGTAAGACCGTAAACATGCATTATTACAAATGTTGTTCAATACATGATTAAGAGGTTTTTTAGGATTCGTACCCTTATTTGCAAAATAAATAAAATCTATACATCGGAATATGTATACATACAGATGACGAAGTGAAGAAGTTCTAATTTTTCTTTCATATAGATATGAAGATATAGATACGGCTCTCATTTTCATGATGTCTATGCATATATTGATGTGTATTACTTTTGCGCATGTAGATACAAACATCGGTATTCATGTAAAAAAAAGGTATCCATATTCATATACACATTTCAAAAAATTAGAATATACAACCATGTATTGTTACAATAAAATGGGTGTATAGTGATGTTTCTTATAAATCTATCACTATATGTTTGCTTTAGACATAACGACGACATTGTTCAATGGAAATTTAATTTTTCAAAGCGATAAGTGTTATATCTATTGTTATATCATTAGTGACAGTGCATAGATGTTTCCATATTGTAATTAGTTAAGCATCACTATTTTTATTAAGAATTTATTAATGATTAGTAAAAAATGAAATGTAGCAACGTATAGATGTTGTCATATGGATCTCGCTTCATCCCTAGCTTCAAATATAAGAAATCATTTTCGCAGAGAATATTATCACCACAATATATTTAACAATAGACAATATAGTGATGGTTATTGTGTATATATCTATATCATCATAAAATAGACACCATACCATGTATATGTATATACGTATCTGCAAAAAAAATTCTATATTCGAATCTGCACTGAAAAAGAATATAAACAGACATCATTATTTATACATGTCATCCCTATGAATCAAGCAAATACATAGATTTTATTGAAATGAAATCTAAGTCGGTCATATTGCCAGCCACATCGTGCAATAAAAAATAAGAAATGCTGTGCACCCTTCCTGTTACTACACCGGAAGTTGATGCCCTTATCCCATCATGCCATTATCCGAAATAAGATGTCGACCAAAAACTAATGACAAGTGTATTGTATCAAGGGCAAATATGGCATTCGGGTGCCAAAAATTAATAGGCAGGGGCCAAGACCCCCTGCTTAATATATAGTATAGATGTGGTATTTGATCTTTAAAATTTATCTTAAATATCTTTAAAATTTATTTCAAATGATTTTGAACTAATGTGATTCAAGGCTAAAAACGTAAAAAAAAACAACAAATTTCAGTAGCCATTACTCATATTGAGATAAATCTCAAAGATTGAGTATCACATTGTTGCTTTTTAAAGTTCATGTACACCATTGAATTTGGGTGTATGATTCAGGTATTTTATGTTATTTACTCTTGTTGACAACACTTCAAATAATTGCTTATGCCAATATATCGAACCTTATGCTTGTATCAACTTGATTCCTAAAATGTCCTAGTTTCCTATGTGTGTATCCATATAAGTATTTTTACAGCGGCATATCCATAAAATTATATGTATAATCCTCTCCTAAAAAACTTATACTCTATTACCATATACCATTATAAGTCCCTACATACATATCTTTGATTCTAATCAATTACAATAGATTGAAACTTAATATAATTGTATTTCAAGCAAAAAATGCCAATATATTATGATATACATACAATTCCAAGTTGTGAATAATAAGTCAAACCACCTTGAAATTAATTCGAATAAATTCCTACTATGTGTGCTAACATCCGCAACTTTTATCTAGTTACTTAATAATGAAGCATCTGAAACATCGAATCTGCATCATGATTTGCATAGTTTCAACATCAACATAATAAATATGAAGTAGTTAGGACAGGAACGTCAAGATTCTATTTTAATATGTAATCTTGGAAAGATCTTATACATTGAACTTATAGTCATTCTCACTAATTTGTTGGCATCCACCGATAGACTTTGTTTATTCTTAACTAATTTATCAAATCCAATAGATCTTAACAACAACTAATTTTGAGGTCAAAGTGTTCAATAGTAGTTATTTCTTAATTCTTTCCTTGACGAGTCTTATTTTAAGCTAATTAATAATTGTAATATTAGTCCAAGTGGTTCTCTAAGCCTTTACTTACAAGATGAATATAGTTAGATGTGCATCTAAGCAATTGGGTCATCAAACATGTTTACTGAAATCAAACATCTTAATAGGGTACGAAAAAAGACAGTTCATTTCTTAAAATATCCCATATGTGTAAATGGAAACGTAGGACAGTGACTTAATATATATATATATATAGGATTTTTATCCAATGCGCACAGGGCTCATTAGCATTTCGGTGAGCACCATTTGTAGGCCGCACACGTATATTACCAATTATATGGTTACCTATTTCGAATGATATCATTTTTGGAAGGATATTAAAATGCAAAATGATTTAACAATAAATGGTATTCTAATTATATCGTGTCCTAAAAAAAGGAAGAACATTTTGGAAAGAAAATGTTCGAATCAATGATTTCTTGTAGAAAATCGAGATCCAAATATTCAGGCCAGTAATATATATACATTAGTCAAGTAAATAGTTGTTGCGAGATCGCTAATATCCAAACAACAAATACTAATTTACATTCATTTTATTATATGATACAGAATTCAGTAATATGTATACACTGGTCAAGTAAGTGCCTGTTGTGAAGTCGGTAAAACCATAACAAATGGTTAGTAATTTCCATATGTATTATTAGTTTGAACAGAATTTAGTAATTTAGAGACAATACTCAAATAATATATATACAGTTCTCAAATAAATTTTTGTTGTGTGTTTAGTAATTATATATATATCGTATATCACGTGTTCAATAATATTTATACAATTCTCAAGTAGTGGCTACTATGAGATCAGTAATAATAAAATAAATGATTAGGAAATCACGGACATTGCTCAAGTAAGAAAGTGACATATAATCATTAACATATTCACCTTCTATACGATTAATATGGAAGTAGTACTTTAAAAAAGAAGTTATTAAATACATGCACACAAGGAAAAATGAATTAGTGAAATAAATAGAATGCTTCATTGACGAAAAAGGGAAAATATTGCAGAAATGAATGCAATGCGCATTACATGCACGGTGGTATTACTAACCATTTGTTATGTTATTATTGATCTCGCAACACATATTTACTTGACCATTGTAACATATTACTGAATTCTGCACAAGGTAACTATTTGGATGTAAACTAGTGATCATTGTCTTGATATAACCGGTCTCGTAACAAGCATTTATTTGACCGTAGTATATTTATTACTATCATGTCGTTTGGATATTAATCATCCGTGCGAAATCATTTGTTTGAATCTGTTCTTTCCAAAACCGTCATCTCTTTTTTAAGGATGTTGTATAATTGGAAATATAGTCATTGTTAAATACGTGGTAGCCTATAATTAGAATATAGTTATGGTTAATACATGTTTATGATCCAGAATGAGTGCTCACTAACACGCTAATGGGCACATGGCTCATTGGATAAGCCCTCTCTCTCTCTCTATATATATATATATAAACTAATTATTCTATTAGAATCTTCTTGATTTGTGTTTGGTTTGATTCCTAGTATATATTGGATATTGGAGTCTCGTTTGCTCTGATAATCTAGTAAGCAGGGTTGTATCCAATAGTGCCTACTTAGGTCGGTCACTAGGCGTCGTAATCATTCCTAAACGTTAAGAAAAATATCTAATTACAAAATCCATATAAAAAATCTTTTCTTTTTGGGTGAGAGGAAAGATAGATAACAATGTTCCTAAAGGGTAAGAGTAGGGTTTGAAGGCCAACTCTTTCCGCTGATCGGACATATCTGATTCGCCAAGTACTTCCTGTTGAGTTTCTAATGATACCGAGGAAGTTTTTAAATGAGAAATAGGGTATACAATATGGAAAGATAGTATTTAGTAAACCTTAAAGACAACGCAGTAAATAAATGTCTCAAAAGATTCAACCAATGATCTTCTAAGATTCAACATCAAGATAAAACTCTTAGCATATCATGTTTGGGTTTCAATGGTCATGTTGTAGATAATTAACTCTCATCAAATATGAATAAATTTATTTATAAGATAGAATTACTAAAATAATAGTTAAAATCTATAATATAGAAAAGAATAACATAGGTATCAAAATATGGATGCCAATTTTGACTGTGGATATGCAGTGATTTGTGGTGTATGTGGTGGTGGGTGGGGCATGCTTAATCCCCTCAATCCAAATTAGAAGTTCCTCCATACATGTGTGGATTTTTTATTGCTATTCAATTTATGAAAACCATATTTAGTAAGAGAATATTAAATTGACTAAGATGTAGTTTCATCGTAATATAATTTAAACAAAGCAGTATAATTTTAGTTAATTTTGCAACTTATGCTTTTATATGAATTGTATAAAATGAGGATCTCATGGCAAGTCATATATAAATATGATTGTCTCGTTATTCTCTTGATTACGATAATAGTTTACTAATTCAACCATATAAATTAATAGAACTCTTTACTTTAACTAAGATATACAATTTTATTTTAAAATATTTTTAATGACTCTATCAATCAAAGCGTGTGAATTTTTAAACGTATATATGTAATTTCATTTCGAACAAATTTAAAATATATGTGGCACATCTACATTATTTACATGGTTTATTGTGTTATACATGGATAATAAGCTTATATGATTCACATATGCACACTACTTCCTATTTCATTATGGATTTTGAATGAAAAATAAAATGGTACAATTACGTTAATACAAAATTATCAATATTTGATATATGTGTTTTATTTTATCAAATTTATGTAATCTATGATTATAAATTTATCATTTTTTTATACTTTAACACGTTATATGCATTGATAGTATATAAATATTAGTTTTCCATTAATCTATTGTTTAGGATAGATATTTTATTAAAACAATCGGAATAATAGCGAGCTATCTACGATATGGAATTTCAATTTAATAAATTTAAAATATATGATACATACTTTACAAAAATATTGGGATTTGTTCACTACAACAAGATTATCCTATGTAATAATGAATAGCTTAATGCCCATTGACATATATTCCTTTGTTAGTTTTATTATAATGAATATAACTCATTATTTTTTTTTCTTGACATTCACAATGAATGCTATATTCGATGCTATACTGCTACAACAGAATATATGACAATGATTATCCGTTGCCTTTTTTCTTCTAATTGTTGCTAAATTTGCAATGATTAGGATTCATGTTAAAGTAAAAGTCAATGGATAATCATTGTCATATTAACAAGTAGCAAAAAATGTTAAATTCGTTGTGAATTACAAGAACAAAGTATAACTTCCAATAAATAATATTCATTGTTATGAACTCAAATAGGAGATTTTACATTGAATATTCAAATTATTTATTATCTTATGCCAAATTTATTGTAGTGATAGTTTTTACTATGTATTATACATATGCAAGTGAAACCATTCATGCATATTATTTAAATAGTTTCATATTTTATATTTTTTTATCTTAGTTTTAAATTGAAGCTATTTAAATGTATGTTTTAGCACAATTTTTTTAGGATAATGAAAAAATATTAAAGAAGCTAATTGATTTGAAGATTTATATAATCAATTTTGTATGTTATATTTGTATATGAAAATTTTCGAATTAATAATCTAAATCACAATTTAATACGTAGAGGAAGTTTTCAAAAATATTAGTCGAAAATATCCACATCTTATTTTTTTAATTAATTACATGTATAACATAGACTCTATAATCTACTATTATAAAATGAATATTTATATAACATGGATCAAATCCAGTTTAGCCCCTAGGCATGAAATCATTGGTTTTGTCCATGTGGATAAGGCTCAGGGGTTGACATGCACATTTTTATCAGTTTGAAAATACGAATACATACACATATACATATATTGACGAATAAATTTTTTTTACTATGTTCTTAAAATGGATATAAATTTAGAAGTACTTGTACATCGAAAAATATTAATAATATAAAGAAATCATAAAATTTATCCTAAAATTTATTTCTCGAAAGTCATATCAACAAAGGGTATAATATTTAGAGGACGGGGAGGCTGTTTTGAGTAACAGCCAACATGGCTGTTACACAAGGCAGTTTCCCCCCCTTATTTATTTTTTTTTTCAAATTTTTTTTCATGGCTATTCATCTATATGTCCCTCCTACATGTCATTCAAATTTTGTGAAAAACAAAGACTCGTAAGCCCTCCATCTAGAAGGGGTAGATTACAACAAAATTTCAGGCCGTTAAAAATTACACGGTCTAGATGGAGGGCTAAGGGGTCTTTGTTTCTCGTGAAATTTGAATGACATGTAGGAGGGATATATAGATGAATATACATGGAAAAAATTTTGGAAAAAAAATAAAAAAAATAGGGGAAACTGGTCCGTGTAACAGCCAACTTGGCTGTTACACAGAACAGCTTCCCTTTTCTGTAATATTTATTACATACAGTTACAAATTCTACAACTATCTATTAGAACATATATACACAATTATGTACACTGAAATATGTCGATATTAAAGTGACATCTCTGTATATATTCTTTTTTAAATAGATATAGGCGCAAATTCCAAACTTTGTATAAACCATATTCCCTGATGAGTTGAATATGGGTATATTTACATCTTTGCATCCCTGTATACAAAGCGTTATATAGTATTGATTGTTTAAAAATGTTAAATTTGACGTATTGCTTATCATGACAATAATTGAAGTGTATTTCTTTAAAATGAAAAATTTTATAGGCATACTTCTGTCAATGCAGTATTTATAAAGATATTTATGGAAAATCATAAGTTTTTACGGGAATTTAACAAGTATAGTGTATTTATGAGTGTTAAATATTTTGAAATCACATTCCATCTTGTCCAATCATTAGAATACAATAGAAATAACAGCTAAAATGAAAAAATAATAGTAAATGAATCAGACAAATGCCTCAAACATAATACTTAGTCTCTTCACGTAGACATTTATGATTTATATACATGTATTTACACTAAAAATAGGCTAAGGTTCATTCGATACATGATTTATCTGACAGAAGTAAATAAAAAATATTATTATGCATCACGGAAACGACGAATATTTAGCAAACCTTTTGCCAAAACAATTTGTGCATTCAGAAATTATAAATTCCAAGGAAATAATTTCTAAAATAATTTCTAATATTCATGTTGAATATAGAGAACAAATCAGGGTTACCTCTTGAAGTGTGTGCCTCTAAAGTAAGAGACCTCCTGAATCAAGTCTGATTTGCGCTTGTTTCTCTCATAGGCACAATGATGAGTCACGTTGCTCTCCACGAACTCGGATGTCGTCCATGGCAACAAGAAGAGGAGTATGAGAGATGGATACTCTCAAGACTCTTCTATATCTCAATGGGCACGTAATTTCTAAGGACTATTGCTCTCCAAAATTGTGTTGGAAAAGAGAGGGTCTTGCCCTCCTTTTATTTACACCACACATCCAACATGTGTGTTGTAGTCCTTTACATTTTAAATCAATGACTTAGAGCAAGTCCTAATTCAATAAGGATTATCTCCTTATTATCTTTAAATAAAATTAACTAATAGTAAATAAGTAATATCTTAGCTTAACTAAAATTAGTTAAAGTTATTGCCTTTTTATCTATTAATTAATTAATTAATTTGATAATCTCAATATCAAAATTGGAGAAATTATGGAATTAGTCCTCAAGGATTATGAATCATATTCATGGGCTCAACATTAAATGTAAATCCAATTTACACTTGCAAAATTAATCTGAATTAAATTCACACAATTTCATGCCTTGGAAATATTGTGTAAATCATATTTACAAAAGTATTTATATGAATAATGAATCTCGTATTCAACATGCTAAAAGCCACTTATTAAAATCCCTGCTTAAACAAGCCAATAAAAATACCCTCTAATTCTTTGTTTTTATCATGTATTACATTGTGCATAATTTATCAGTTAATTATTGTATTTAACTTCCTCTAATTTTCTTGTAAATATTTTAGCCTCAAAAACCCTTAAAAATTAGGTAGATAACTTGTCTATAAATCACTAACCCTTCAAAAGATAAAAAAATACAAAAAATCTCAAAACCGCAAACTTGGTGTTTTTATCCCCTTAAAAATACCCCCCCCCCAAAATAGCTTTTGTACAAATAACTTCTTTTGGCTTTTTGACCAACATGAAAGTTGTAGATCTCGTCGAGACGAGCAACTTTCATATTTTGACTTTCTCCTAATTCGGTCTCTAACTATTTCTTTTACATTTTTCTTAATAATTTTATTCTGAATTTTCTTATTGGGCCACGTGGCGCCCTCTGGGCCGCCCACGTGGCCCGCTTCTACTCGTGCCGCCCGGCCCTCTCCTGGGTCGTTGGATCACGCTATCCTCGCCTTCATCCCTGCCGTCCATCACCGCCTTGTTCTCAACCGTCGGATTTGATCCCCATATCTGATCTCGGCCTCTCCTTCCCGCCTTCACGCCAGCCGTCTGATCACTTCCTCATCCATCGCCTATCAACTAGCCACGTCGCCCATTCATCTTCGACCGTTCGATCCCACCATCTCCCCATCTCAGCCCTCCACCCTCGCCGCAACTCTCAGCCCTTGATCTGACTCCCAGATCGGATCATGGCCGCCCACTAGCGACTGATCCTTAGCTGCTCGATCAATCCCTCATCCTACGCCTCCTGTGCAGCCACGTCACCCCTTTAATCTCAACCGCTCGATCTTCTTCCCATCTGAAGGCTCTCCAACTGCTACATCATCTCCTCACCTACCACCGTTGGATTCCCACCATCTTCCAATCCAGACCGTTCTTCACCGCCTCGCATCCAGCCGTACGATCAGATCTAATGATGTGATCGCATCCCTCCGTTCGCGCCTCAATCCCAGCCGTTGGATCCCTTTATCCAACGGCCCTCGATCATCGTCTACCTCCGACTCCAGGCGTAACGCCTCTTTAAACCTCCGCTCCCTCTTCCTTTTTTAGCCACCGTCCCAGCCACCCATCTCCTCTCGTAACGCCTCCCTCTCAAAGCCCAGTCTTCCACCATCCTCGCGTAACCCCCCTCGACCTTCACCATTAACCCGATCGCCATTAAAACCCCTCTCGAAACCCCCTGCTCCGCCCTGTAACCGCCGATTCACCACCGCCTATTTAAACCCCTCCCCCGCCACCACGATCGGGGTCCACCATTTTGGGCCTCCACCTAGCTTCCTCCGCCCCTCCGGTGACAGCGGAGGGGCAGAATTGTGAGGCAACGATGGTGTTGGTCTGGTGTTGACCCACGGCGGTGCTCCGCCGTGTCCAGGTGGTTCCAGCCACCCCTAAGCTCCGTGCCCCGACTGCGCACGCTGGGCGAAGACCCTGAGCTCCACCGGAGCTCAATCCCAGGCCGCTACGTCCGCCAACTCCTTGCTCCGGCGAGGAGACGTTTTCTTCTCATTTTCCCGAATTTTCCCACCTTCTACGATCATCTTCAACTCCATCCAACCACCTCTGCACTTTCGCCATCCATCAAACAACCTCGTCGTTCACCTTACTCCTCCTCAGAACCTCTCCACTGCCGATCCAGTGCCTCCGTCTTTATGGCGGAGGACCCACCTGAGCCGCCACCTGCTTCACCTCCGATCGGCTCCCAGTTCACCCCATCCCACTCACGCACCTCCTGCTCTTTGCCTCGGCTATACTAATCTTTGCAGGACCTTCAATGGCCGGAGGCGACATCGGAGCATCTTCAAGCTCTTCTCCTCCGGCGACGCTTCTTCGACCCGCATCTCCGATCAGCCTTGGAGCATCGCCGGAGCCCCAATGTCTTCGCGGCGCCCCCAACTAGCTTCTCCGACCATCAGGTGTGTCAGCGACAGGCGGAGGAGCTCCATAGACCTCGCCGGAGCCCCACCTCCTCCGATGAGCTGCGGAGGAGGATGAAGTTACAGGCACCGTCCGATCACCGGGATCGGACGGTCACGACGATGACACGTGGCATCCGAGCCTCTACTCCATGCCTGCAGGCTTGGGTACTACCGAGCCTCGCCCCGAACCTCCAGTGGATGCCACGTGGTCCCGAAGCTGAGCCGCCTCCCAAACCTGGGTCCTCACGTGCAACGCACGTGAGGCTTGGGTAAATTGCAGGATAAACCAGGAAAGAAATGCTATTTACATTCAGGTCCCCAGGCACGTGCCTCACGTGCGTGCCTGGGTAATTTACAGGGAGGCCCTCAAAGGTTTTCAAAATTACAAAAAGGCCCCTACGCGCAAATGGACAAATTGCAACTGGGCCCAGGCGGTTTTTACTATTTGCATTTAGGTCCCTCCAAGGACCTAAATGCAATATTTATCCCTTTATTTTATTGCATTTTTATTACAATTATGCCCTTGCACTGTTTTTAGCATAACTTGAGCATCGTAGGTCCAAATTGCATGATTTTAGTGTCGTTTTGATCCTTGTTTTGTCCTATATATTTTAGCATGCTTACTTGTTCCATTAGACACTGTTTTAATCTAAGTGATTTTTTATGTGAAAAATGGGACCATGCTTTACTTGTCTTGTTTGATTTGACGACCGATTTTTAATGATGTGTTCAAATTGACTCTAATTTCATTTTATATTACGTTGCTCGCATTTTAGGGTATAATTCTGACATTCTATTCATCATGCATATTCTCTTGCATATTTGTTCATGCATCATCTCCTTAACTTGCATAAAAATATCTAAAAAAAATGCATACCGCATAGCTTGATTGTATTGCCTTATAAATTGCATATGGACCTGAACTTGAGATTAAATCACTCTGTGCTTCATGAATCAAAATTCAATAGCTAAATTGGGCAACTGTGTCCCTGTGTTCAACATTGGTACACTTACCAAGTACAAATATTCCACATCATTCAAAGTATGTGGTTTTTGCTGAACCAAAATCGTCTCCTATACTACGACATAATTCCCCATTATTTTAGAGGCGAATTTGACGATCATCAAATGGCGCCGTTGCCGGGGACACGGCTTTGCTTAATTTTTGGATTTTGATTTTTTTATTTATTTCAAAAAAAATAGGTCCTCATTTCATGCATCATTTCTTTGCATATCATTTGTTGATTTAATGCCTCAGGTTTTCTAACATTTATCTTTTGTGGCAGGGCCCATGGTGATCGAGGATGCTTGATCCTCATGGAGGCGTGAAGTCGAGAACTTCCGCTGAAGAGGCCGCAAAAGAACCTGTGAAGGATTTGGGAGATTGTAGCAGTCAAAATTGCATTGCATTTTGTAAAAAAATAGATAACTTGCATCTGCATATTTATTTTCAGTCTTGCATATTGTACAAAAAATCCCCCCCCCCACACATACACCTACACTGCACATGCACATACTCACCCCCACCCTCCCCCTGTATATTTCATTCACTCTCTCTCTCTCTCTCTATCTCTCTCTCTCTCTCTCTGTGTATTTATTTTTCACGAACCCTCTCCCCCTCACCCTAGTACCATAGAACCTCCCCCCCTCCTAACGCAGACCTTACTTAGGCTATTTGTAGCCTAAGTATAGGGGGGACCTGCCTATTCATCCCTTCCTCGTTCTGTCTTCTTGTGCTTAGACTGATTTTGGCCTAAGTATAGGGGGACCTTCCTCCTCAGTTCTGCTATATCACCTTGTACTTGAACCGAGCCTTGGCTTCATGGCACTTGTGCTATGAGGACATAGTAAATTTTAAGTATAGGGGGGTATACCGTATATTATTGTATATTACTTTAGCCTTAGCTCGCATTTTTTTAAACTTTTTAAAATTTTATTTTTCGGGCTGGGTTTTGGTAAACTAGTGAACTGAGTAAAAACCTGTAAATATTAAAAATTGAGGGTTTAATTTTTGTAAATATTCCTGTAATAAAAAAAATGAAAAATTAAAAATCTTTCTTGTGTGGTTGACTCTGACTACTAGGTTTAGTAGGCATTTTCAGTGAGGGAACCTCGGTCTCCCTTAGCAGAGTGGGTGGTTTAGAGGACATCGCATACGGCCCCGTCCTCAAGTAACACGGGCCACGGCCCGTACTTACACCCATATTGGCTGAAAGTGTATACTTTTATTGGAGCCCGGGCCAGTCATTGTCTCTCCGAGGAATAAAAAAATTAAAAATTAAAAAGTAAAAACCCATAAAGATTTGCAAAAGATAAAAATCACACAAAAATTCACTAACCCTTGGAGTTGGTGTATTCCTGACATATTCACACTCACGCAAGGCTTGAGGATTTTGAGGACACTGGATCTCTGTGATCTTGAGAGTCTGAGTTAACATGCCTTAGTTATTAGGGTTTTCATGACTGAAATATCCACACTCTTCTGGTTTGAAAGATTTGAGTGCTATATTGCACTCTTCATCTCTACCTTCAAGAAAATATGATCAGCACAGTCACTTCCACAACTGCATGATTGATGAGCTGAGATGAGATATCACTTGAGGAACTAGGACCAGAGATTTAAGTTTAGACCCGATCTTATGATATTCGAGGATGGGATAAAGTTAATGAAGGCTTCAGAAAACCTGAGTGTCAGCAAAATCCTAGCCAGTATGTGAACAAGATTCATATGCTATCTCTTTGATATTTACTTAAAAGTGCCAGGGTGTGATGAAACTTAAACGGAATTTGTTGATCAGTGTGCGCCAATCTCTTGGTAAAAGCAGTGGAGCTAGCCAACAAAAGAAATGAAAAGTCAAAGAAAAGCTCAAAATCCAAAGACAAATTCCAAATAAGCTTCCACCAATGGCGAGCGCTCCCAAACATTTTCAAAGTGTCCACTTGGACCAAGCGCTAATTAGGACCAAGGAGTCGGGCTGACACCACAAAAAGGGCCCTGCATCGTAAGCGATACAAGTCTGGGTGTCGAAGGTATCTTAGATACTCAGAAAAGACACACCCCGGTGTACTCCCAGAAAAACAAGTGCAGACGACTCCAACTCTCTTGACGGACACATTGATCAACAAAATCATAATACACATGTGTTGAGAAAAAGGCACTCGAGAGGCCCCTTGTTCCAAACTTCCAATGTGAGGGTGAGAAAATTAGACACAATCCCAGTACCCCCATCATCTGGCCGTCCATCAACATTTCAAAGTCTGACAAACTAATGAGACGGTGGACTGAAACAAGAGTAGACTTATTCCCTAGTATTGAGGATTAGGTCTAGAGGAGAGTCTTTGGGACTGGAACTTTGGGTGATGCATCGACTCGGCTCTCATGAAATGCAGTACACTAAATGTCATATCCTTATATTATATGTACAAAAAGAGAGTCTGATAATCAGAGAAGTTGGATTCCTTCTGACTAAGGCTTAGATAAAACCTGGAATTTTAGGATCACCTAGGTCAAGAGTCTTTGAAAGATCAAGCCTTGAATTTTTCACGCGCACTGTCAGGAATTAATCCGACTCCTTCATTCTTTAGATGCTCGAGGACGAGCATAGTTTAAGTATAGGGGTATGATGAATCTCGTATTCATCATGCTAAAAGCCACTTATTAAAATCCCTGCTTAAACAAGCCAATAAAAATACCCTCTAATTCTTTGTTTTTATCATGTATTACATTGTGCATAATTTACCAGTTAATTATTGTATTTAATTTCCTCTAATTTTCTTGTAATTATTTTAGCCTCAAAAACCCCTAAAAATAAGGTAGATAACTTGTCTATAAATCACTGACCCTTAAAAAGATAAAAAAATACAAAAAAATCTCAAAACTGCAAACTTGGTGTTTTAATCCCCTTAAAAATACCCCCCCAAAAATAGCTTTTGTACAAATAACCTCTTTTGGCTTTTTAACCAACATGAAAGTTGTAGATCTCGTCGAGACGAGCAACTTTCATATTTTGACTTTTTCCTAATTCGGCCTCTAACTATTTCTTTTACATTTTTCTTAATAATTTTATTCTGAATTTTCTTATTGGGCCACGTGGCGCCCTCTGGGCCGCCCACGTGGCCTGCTTCTCCTCGTGCCACCCGACCCTCTCCTGGGCCGTTGGATCACGCTATCCCCGCCTTCATCCCCGTCGTCCATCACCGCCTTGTTCTCAACCGTCGGATTTGATCCCCAGATCTGATCTCGACCTCTCCTTCCCGCCTTCACGCCAGCTGTCTGATCACTTCCTCATCCATCGCCTATCAACTAGCCACGTCGCCCATTCATATTCGACCGTTCGATCCCACCATCTCCCCATCTCAGCCCTCCACCCTCGTCGCAACTCTCAGCCCTTGATCTGACTCCCAGATCGGATCATGGCCGCCCACTAGCGACATCCTTAGCCGCTCGATCAATCCCTCATCCTACGCCTCCTATGCAGCCACGTCACCCCTTTAATCTCAACCGCCCAATCTTCTTCCCATCTGAAGGCTCTCCAACTGCCACGTCATCTCCTCACCTACCACCGTTGGATTCCCACCATCTTCCAATCCAGACCGTTCTTCACCGTCTCGCATCCAGCCGTACGATCAGATCTAATGATCTGATCGCATTCCTCCGTTCGCGCCTCAATCCCAACCGTTGGATCCCTTGATCCAACGGCCCTCGATCATCGTCTACCTCCGACTCCGGGCGTAACGCCTCTCTAAACCTCTGCTCCCCCTTCCTTTTTTAGCCACCGTCCCAGCCACCCATCTCCTCTCGTAACGCCTCCCTCTCAAAGCCCAGTCTTCCGCCATCCTCGCGTAACCCCCCTCGACCTTCACCATTAACCCCATCACCATTAAAACCCCTCTCGAAACCCCCTGCTCCGCCCTGTAACCGCCGCTTCACTGCCGCCTATTTAAACCCCTCCCCCGCCACTAGGATCGGGGTCCACCATTTTGGGCCTCCACCTAGCTTCCTCCGCCCCTCCGGTGACAGCGGAGGGGCGGAATTGTGAGGCAACAATGGTGTTGGTCTGGTGTTGACCCACGGCGGCACTCCGCCGTGTCCAGGTGGTTCCAGCCACCACTAAGCTCCGTGCCCCGGTCGCGCACGCTGGGCGAAGACCCCGAGCTCCACCGGAGCTCAATCCCAGGCCGCTACGTCTGCCAACTCCTTGCTCCGGCGAGGAGACGTTTTCTTCTCATTTTCCCGAATTTTCCCACCTTCTACGATCATCTTCAACTCCTTCCGACCACCTCTGCACTTTCGCCATCCATCAAACAACCTCGCCGTTCACCTTACTCCTCCTCAGAACCTCTCCACTGCTGATCCAGTGCCTCCGTCTTTATGGCGGAGGACCCACCTGAGCCGTCGCCTGCTTCACCTCCGATCGGCTCCCAGTTTACCCCATCCCGCTCACGTACCTCCTGCTCTTTGCCTCGGCTATACTAATCTTTGCAGGACCTTCAATGGTTGGAGGCGACATCGGAGCATCTTCAAGCTCTTCTCCTCCGGCGACGCTTCTTCGACCCGCAGCTCCGATCAGCCTTGGAGCATAGCCGGAGCCCCAACGTCTTCGCGGCGCCCCCAGCTAGCTTCTCCGACCATCAGGCGTGTCAGCGACAGGCGGAGGAGCTCCATAGACCTCGCCGGAGCCCCGCCTCCTCCGATGAGCCGCGGAGGAGGATGAAGTTACAGGCACCGTCCGATCACCAGGATCGGACGGTCACGACGACGACGCGTGGCATCCGAGCCTCTACTCCATGCCTGCAGGCTCGGGTACTACCGAGCTTCGTCCCGAACCTCCAGTGGATGCCACGTGGTCCCGAAGCTGAGCCGCCTCCCGAGCCTGGGTCCTCACGTGCAACGCACGTGAGGCTTGGGTAAATTGCAGGATAGACCAGGAAAGAAATGCTATTTACATTCAGGTCCCCAGGCACGTGCCTCACGTGCGTGCCTGGGTAATTTACAGGGAGGCCCTCGAAGGTTTTCAAAATTACAAAAGGCCCCTGCGCGCAAATGGACAAATTGCAACTGGGCCCAGGCAGTTTTTGCTATTTGTATTTAGGTCCCTCCAAGGATCTAAATGTAATATTTATCCCTTTATTTTATTGCATTTTTATTACAATTATGCCCTTGCATTGTTTTTAGCATAACTTGAGCATCGTAGGTCCAAATTGCATGATTTTAGTGTTGTTTTGATCCTTGTTTTGTCCTCTATATTTTAACATGCTTACTTGTTCCTTTAAACACTATTTTAATTTAAGTAATTTTTTATGTGAAAAATGGGACCATGCTCTACTTGTCTTGCTTGATTTGATGACCGATTTTTAATGATGTATTCAAATTGACTCTAATTTCATTTTATATTGCGTTGCTCGCATTTTAGGGTATAATTTTGACATTCTATTCATCATGCATATTCTCTTGCATATTTGTTCATGCATCATCTCCTTAACTTGCATAAAAATATCTAAAAAAAATGCATACCGCATAGCTCGTTTGTATTGCCTTATAAATTACATATGGACCTGAACTTGAGATTAAATCACTCTGTGCTTCATGAATCAAAATTCAATAGCTAAATTGGGCAGCTGTGTCCCTGTGTTCGACCTTAGTACACTTACCAAGTATAAATATTCCACAGCATTCAAAGTTTGTGGTTTTTGTTGAACCAAATTCGTCTCCTATACTACGACATAATTCCTCATTATTTTAAAGGCGAATTTGATGATCATCAATGAATCGTATCCATATATTAATTATTGTAAATCACTATTCACGTTAAGTAATGAGATATATTTGTGAATCTTATTGACAAAGATGCCCTTGCAATAATAACTATTGTTATTACAATATTGACACCAATAAGTATGAGTCCAAACCCAATTAGGACTCATGAGATATAAATGCATATACTTGGAGATAATATTGAGAGATCATACTATCCATGTATAATGACTTGAAATGTAGATAACTATCCAATTTCAGGGTTTACGCAATTTTTGCAAAAAAAACCGCCTACGAATGTCGAGCTTGAGCTGTAACACTTTTCACTCTCGGTGAGCTCAACGAAACGCATCACACTCTCCATGAGCTGAACAATGTGTCAGTGAGTTGAATACGGCTTCCTTGACCATTTATAATCAGAGTCCAGATCATTTGGAGATAAGAAATGAGCTCAAGGAGCTTGCATACTTCTATTTCCATGACCATTTCAGTTTCCAATATTTAGACATTGAAATTATAATTGGAATTGGAAATTAGATTCAAAAGAATTGTGATTTAGTTTAATTAAATCACAAATCATCTAGCTAAATGGAGCCACTAAAACCCATCCCATTCCATCACTTCTTCGGTATGGAAGTGTCATGGTAGATGATCCATTATAACAACAAAGGTAACCATGAGTATTCCAAATAATCATCCAACCTTCATGTTAGAACATATGAATGCGGAAGAGAAATGATAAACATAGCATGAATAAAGAAATATGAAACATTAAACATTGAAGAACACGATTTTTTACGTGGAATCCTAAAGATCGGGATGAAACCACGGGATAATGCCTCAAAGGGCCATATGCTTCATTGCTTTTTCTCAATGGATACAGGAGGTCTGAGGCTCCTTATATGGCCTCCACAGAGAATCCAGTCCCACCACTGGTATATGTGGGACTAAACAATAGGATGGGGTAAATGGATCCTGGAGTGATCCATTTACCCATCTACAACTCATGTGGCGCACAACCAAATACTCTAACACTCTCCCTCAAGCTGGAGCATGCAATGCCCAGCTTGGACAAACAGAAAGAAATTCAACTCACACTACATGACAATACGGACAATATCAACTCAAAGTGCACAACTATCAGCTGCTGCCGAGGATGTTGCTTCTCATGCCGTGCATGTGAGGAGGACAAACATGCTGGAGTGTGAGTCAAATTGAATCTTCTCATTGGAGAGCATGTGCTTTGTATTGCGTCTATCAGAGTCACTGCAAGTGAAAATGAGTCTCGTCGTCGGAGTACTCTGAGTCTCTCCCATTTGGCCCATAGAATGATACTCTACTTATGGAGTCCCTATGATACCACATGAAAACTCGTGCCTACATGACATAGGGAATTGTCCTCTACTCTGGAAATCCCTATGGCTCACATGAAAACTTTGGCCGAGATAACAAGAATGATGGGGACCACGAACTGAAGAAGATCGTGCATCTTGAACTGCATACTCGGAACCAATCGTTGAGTCTGAACAATTGATCATCTGTAGAGTATGGAAACTGGATGGTCTGGAGAATCTGACATCTGAATGGACCTGTGACTCTATACAATACTCCCCCTTTCTCCTAGACTGGTCGGAAAACAATGATGTCGACCATGTTGGGAGAAGACAAGACAAGACATTAATATGGAGAGAAAAAAATAATACAAATGCCGATTTCATTTTTTTTCTTCGGCTTCTCAAATCAATTTTTTGTGTGCTTCTCTCCTCTCTTTTTTTGCATAATTCATTTCCCTTTTTTTGTTTAGTCGTTCCCTTTTTTCGGCTATTCCTCTTAATTTGTTTATCTTGCGTATGTTTTTTTGTACATGCCCCCTTTAAAAAAACATACAATTTTTTTTCCTCGACCCACTTGGGCGGAATCTTCACACTCTCCTTTTTTTTCCGCCCACCATTAGGCCCAAAGATATTGCAACATTTTTTTAGTGAACAGAGCACGACCCAGTTGGGCCTTAACCAAATAACGCTCCGCTTCTTTTTATTTAATGTCAATCGAAGTCCGTGCGATTCCCGAGTGGGAACCCTTCTCTCACAAGCGCATGTTGCTCCCGATTGAAGATGGCGCATGCCGTGGGGTACGAACCCACGAAGCTTCAAGGAAGGGAGCTCCGCTTGGGGGCTATGCGCGAGGGCAGGGGCCCTTAAAGAGTCACGCCTTGGGCTCACGGGGTTGTGCTTCCGCCTTATTACCTCTTACTGCTTGTGGGGATCCACTGCCTGGAGCCATGGAGAGGCTCCACCTACGATGAAGGACTGATGCACAGCCATTTCACAAAGGAAAACCATTGCCGCTGCCGCCAGGACAAACATAAAGAACTAGGTTCCACCGCTTGTAGGCACAGAATCGAGATCATCTCTCCTTGAATGCTCGCGCCTGAGATGGCAGCGTATGCTGGCGGCTCCGCCAGGAGGCATTTATGGCGGTGGCTCTGCCTGAAGGTTCTCTGTCGCCTGGAAGGGTTAGGGTCGTAGCATCAGGCTGTAGAATGCCTTCGCGATAGCGCTGCCGATGGGACTTCGGGGTTGGAGGTGAGGTACAATGCACAGTAGCGCTGCTCAACAACGAGGATGAGGTTGGATCGTTCTTTGCATGGGCTAGAGGTAGCATCGCCATGAGATTGAGATCGAAGGAGCAGAACGCCTGGGAGCGCATGAGATGTTGCAGCCTAGATCGGCGTAACATGATGGAGAACAAATCTTCACAGAACCAAAATACCGAATAATCTGTTACGAGTTACAGGAATGCTAGGGTTTCATAAAACCCAAACAAAAATCTCTCGAATCTTGAATACAAAAAAGAACATAAATAAAATCTTCGAGAACCGACCTACTCTGATATCATGTTAGAAAATATGAATGCAGAAGCGAAATGATAAACATAGCATGAATAAAGAAATATGAAACATGGAAGAATGATGTTTTTTACATGGAACCCTACTACCTAATGAGCAGGATGAAATCACATGAGAAGGCCTCAAAGTGCCATATGCTTCATTGCTTTTTCTCAATGGATACAAGAGGTCTGGAGCTCCTTATATAGCCTCCACAGACTCTCCGAGTTCCACCACTGGTAGATGTGAGACTAAACATTCTGATGGGGGTAACTACAACTCATGTGGCGCATAACCAAATACTCCAACACTTCACACCAATGTTTTGAAAATCGGACCGGACGGACCGGTACGATCGATGAACCGGGCCTGGGCCTATCCAGTTAACCGGTTTATGCATGTTCGGTTCGATTATTCAAATTTTTATTAACCCGACCGACTCAAACTATTTTTTGACTCAGTTTAACTAGATTCGTATTAATTTTTTTAATTATTTAAAAATAGGGATTTTTATTCGACGGACACTATAAACTTTTTAAATTACCTCCACAACCTTTTGTACAACATAATTACCCCGTCAACCTTGTAAATTACCCCAAGAACCCCCACGAGCTTCAAACAAATTAACCACATGATTCACGAGATAAGAGTTGGCAAGTTTACGGGGTCGAGGGAAGAATTAGGTTGTTTCAAAGGTCGTGGAGGTAATTGGCAAAGTTTAGAGGGCCTGTTAGGTAAAAATCCTTTAAAAATATTACTAGTAATGGGAGTTGAACCCATGACCTTGGTTACATATTTCAAATTACTAACCAACTACACTATCACAACTTTTTGCATGTATTGGGTTTTAAATATAATTAAACTATTATCATGTTATAGAGCACCTAGTCCAAATAATATATATATATGACATGTATGATATTTGATGGTGTATATGAAAAATACTTTTATGTATAGTGTGAAATATATACATTGTCTATGTATTTTATTTATATCTCAAGTATATTTAAGTGTATATTATATATATTTTATTGCATTTTGGTTTGATTAGCCGGGTCAACCACTTTTTTTCACAGGTACGGTTTAATCCGATTTTAAATAATGATGACGTCATCATCCGATTGAACTAGTTTGATTACATGGTTAAATCCGATCCGACCATTTCATTAAGGTTTCCGGTTCGGTGTCGGATTCGGTTTCAATAACATTGCTCACACCAAAAGACTTTGATAAATCCGAAGTTCAAAACCTTGTTTGCTTGTCTTCTTCAGAATATGTCAATAGATTTATCATTCGATAATTGGTCGACGATATTAATCATATACTTTCCAAAAGCAGATATTAATGTCTCGAATTCACGTCTTATTTCAAAAATAAGATGACCATGCATGGAATTCATTTTGACCCCAAAACATCTCATGAGTAAGCTATATCTCCCGATTCATCAAGTATGAACCTGTATGATTCCTTCGAGATATCATACATCTCATATGACTTCATGTGCACACCAACACGTCAGTATATGCACCTTGGCTGGGTCATCAATATATTGGTTTGTCAAATGTGCATACTCAACTATATAGATGCATATATGTCTCAGGTCAAAAGATGTATGCATGATCGTGACAGTTATGATTCAGGTCTTAGTTTATCTTGACCTCATCAAGTCAACTCTTTGACTTAATTATTCCAACACTTCCGAATCTCTGTTCCTATGCAGAGGACCGGCATCATGAAGTCGGATGGAAATCAGTCTTCATAGAAAGATTGTCATCTCTTTCTGAGTTTGGAGATCTTTATTGAATATAACATGTTTGAAGTCAGTTGTGTCCTCCTAGCTAAATGGTATTCAATATGACCATGGTACATAACCCTAATTGTACAAAAGCACCTTAATGGTAAACTGTATTTATTCAATTATTCATTTCATTTCAGATGGACATGATTAAAACAATAACTTTTTATTGCATTAATGGGGCGCTGAGGGCTTACAAGTCCAACAATCTCTCACTAGCCCTCAAAGCCATTCATGTACAAATCTCAACCCCATAATAATTGTGCTAATCATCGACTATTTGTCAAATAGCTAAGTAAGCTTATTAGTCACTCTATCATCGACAACTATGCCAAGTATTATTACATGAAGGATATGGTTAGATCCTCAAGTGCATCACGGAAGCGTGAGCGTCGTATCAAATACGATGAGGAGCAACTAGTCGCACAAGTTGCTCGATGCAGCGGAATTTTAAAAAAAATTCATGCGACGAAACCACATGATCCAAGAACACTTCTCGGATCGTCTTGTATAAACCACAAACAAGTAATAGGATTACCTCTTGAAGCGTGGTTGCGATCGAGTCTCTAAACGAAGAGACCTCCTGTCTCAAGTCTGATCCGACGGAGGAGACGCTTGCGAGCGCGAAGATGAATCGCGTGCTTCTCGCAATCCATGTCGATGATCCAAGCGGCGGATCTCCTGATCTCGACACACGAGATCCGACGTCTTCTTCACGAGCGAGGCGCACCGAAGGAGACGGAAATCCACGAGCAGACGATCGGGCAGCATAACGACGATGCTGCGGTGATGGAGAACCTCTCTAGGGCATCCATGGTGGACTGCCAAATGAGAGGGAGAGAGAGTAGGCATGTAGAGAGAAAGAGAGAGAGAGATGTGCTACAATAGCATGTGTAACAAGAGAGCATGGTATGCCTTTCTATTTATAGGGTTTTGGGATCCATGGATCTCAATCCATGGGATATATAAAATCAATGGATGAGATTGATTTATGTCAATCCAATGGCGAAAATTGTTGTTGGTAAAAACCAACAACTTGTGATTTAATTTAGATTAAAATATATTTGACAAAATCAAATATAAATCAATCCTAAATCATACAAACAAATAGAGAGAGAATATACGTGGAGATTACATCCCCATGTACATTCAAGGTGGACGACCACCCATTCCAATTAGGAATTGGGTGACGCCCACTCTATTCCATATGGAGGCAATCTCATGAGATTTCATGAGATTGCATATCTCCATGGAAATCTCTCACTATTTATTTCCAACAACTTTTGTTGGGATTTATTCACCAAAAATAATTCACAATTAATTTTGAGAATATTGCAATTTTGACATTGGAAAATTGTGAATCACATTCACAACCCAAAATAAAATATAATTTACATTTTTAATTAATTAATCAATGTGTATCCAATACACGTTAATAATTAATCAATAAATATAAATTATAATTAGCTCTCTCTAATATATTATAAATCACATTTATAATATATTATGAATAATTGGATATTACTATCCACATTATTCTTATCCATAATAATTAAATCACATTTAGTCATCTTGGATCTCCGTTCTCACATGACCATATAATATGAATCACATTCACATTATTCACATCTTTGATAATCAAATCACATTTTATCTAAGATAATTCTCCTTATAATATGAATCAAATTCATATTATTCATGATAATTAAATCACATTTAATTATCCATTTTCTCAATGCTCGAATACATATATCAACAATAGAATTATCCATAAACTCTTTCAAGGATAATGCCCTTTCTCCGTGAATACTTGGAGATAAGGACATGGTGATTGTATTGTTCCATGTATAGTGACTTGGATATTGAGATAACATCTCAAATCCAGATCTCGGACCTCCCATAGATGCTTGATTAAATCAAGACCGCAAATCTAATCTTCTCATTGAATCTGAATCACATTCAGATCAATGTCCAACATTTGGACTAAGATCAAATTACTTCTCTGCTGAGAGGAGTCACTAAAATCCAGACCCGTTTCATCACTCCCTAGGAATGGAAGAGTCATGGTTATACAACCATTTATGATCACATCAACCTTAGGTATTCCCAATACATGTACATCCTGCATACTGGAAGACCTAGAATAATCCCGAAGTATAAGATGAATTATACACTGTCTACTTTAGGGATTTATCATTAAGTTTCTCATTCGATCATTGGGAGTCGGTATCGATCATACACTTTCTAAAAGCATATATCATACCTAGGTCTTGATCATATACTTTCCAAAAGCATATATCAAACTACAAATTCAGTCAAGCTTCCAAAGCGAGACGACCGTGCACGAAATTTGATCTTCCCAACATCTCATGAGTGAGCTAATATCTTCCGATTCAGTAATGAACCTGTATGATCCCTTTGAGAGATCGTATTACTCATATGCCCTTATATGCACACCAGCGCGCCAGTGTATAGACCTTGGTTAGCTCATCAACCTATTGGTCTGTCAAATGTACATACTCAGACATATAGTAACACATATGTCTCCGGTCAGAGGATGCGTGCCTATATCATGACAGCATACGATATAGGACTTTGGTTATCTCGATCTCGTTAAGTCAACTCTTTGACCTAACTAATCTGACACCTCCGAATCTCTATTCCTATGCAGAGGACCTGCATCAAGAGGTCAGTCAGATATCAGCCTAACTGAGAAAGGATTGCCATCTCCTACTCAGGCTGGAGATCATCTCTTAACAATCATTTGATGGTACTTGATGAGCCCTCGATCTAACTCATTAGATGTTCATCCAAGCACCAGCCTCTATGATGCAATATTTGAATCAACAGCTATATGATCATCAAGATGGCCATGGTACACAACCCTAATTGTACTAAGGGACCTATTATGCACATTATTTATTCTTCATTTCAGATCAGGGAACGATATTCGCAATAACATTTACTGCATAATGGCTCACCGTGAGCTCGCATATCCAACATTACAAACTTGTATACCCCTGGTGAACGTTAACTATATCCAATGTAGTTTCTGCATCTTTTGCAACCAATGCTTTACTTTGTCGAAACAACCAGAGTGTCTTGCTTCTCGCTACACTTAGCTCACAGAGCACTAACGTCAAACAAAAAATAAGAATCCCGAGGTTGACTTCCCATCATCCACATTTGATTGGAAGTCTGAATCAATGTACCCTAAGACGTAGAAATCATTATCTCCATATACAAAGACATAGTCATGAGTTCTTCTTAGGTAATTGAAGATGCTTTTGATTGCACTCTAGTGTTTCTCTCCATAGCATGATTGGTAATGGCTTATCACTCCCACTGCATGGTAGATATATGGTCAAGTAAACATCATGGCATACATCAAGCTTCTTACATTCGATGCACAAGGGCATCCGACCATGGATTTCTTTTCCTCAACAACTTGAGAAGCCGCCCCTTTAGATAGTTGAATGCCCTGTCTTAAGGGAAGGAAGCCTTGCACGGAATTATCCGTGATAAATCTTCCAAGATTTTCCTGATGTATCCTTATTGTAATAGTCCCAATATCCTATTTTGTCCGTTTCTGAACAGTTCCAGACCCAAGATGTAAGAGGATTCCCTAAGATCTTTCATCTCAAAGATATTAGAAAACTAGATCTTAACACTAGTCATTATCCACATATCATTCCCAATGCATAAGGATTTCATATACATAAAGCATAATGAACACGATGATGCTCCCACTAAGCTTCTTGTACACACATTGTTCATCCAGATTCTGCATGAAATCATAACTCCTTATGGTTTACTCCAATCAGATGATCCAACTACAAAAAGCTTGTTTGAGCCTGTAGATGGATTTCTTTAGCTAGCACACTTTTCCTTCACCAACTCCGAAGCCATGCAGATGCTCCATATAGATATCCTCATCAAGGTACCTATTGAGAAAAACAGTCTTGACATCCATCTACTAGATGTCACAGTCCAGGTGTGCAGCTATGGCCAACATTGCCCTAATGGATTTAAGCACGACCACAAGAGAGAATGTCTCATCGTAATCGATGTCTTCTGTCTGTGTGTATTCTTGGGTTACGAGCCATACTTTGAAGGTCTCTACCTTCCCATCGGGTCCTTTCTTTCTATTAAAGATCCATTTGCATCCAATGGGTTTGACCTTTTTAGGTGGATTTTCGAGAATCCATACACCATTCTTGTGCATGGAGTCTATCTCAAACTTCAAGACTAGCATCTAACTATCCTTGTCGTGATCCCCAAAAGATTCATCGAATGAAGTTTGATCATTATTGATAAACACGGAAATCAAGGGGTCTAATTATCTCACACAAGGCGGAGACAACCGTGTTGCTGCGGCGACCCTCAGTGATTCTCGTATTTAATCAACAATTAACCCACACTATAGATATCAAGAAATGACAAGCAGATGTGAAGTTAAAATTTATTTTTAACTCTACATAAATGATGTATAGAAGCAAGTACGTAGAGAGTTCGAACACAGGGAGCAAGACAGGGTAGATCCACAAGTGTGTGTGTGTGAAGGTGATGTGTTGTCTACATTATGCAATGCAAATATTTTTGTGGGTTTTTTAAATTTTTAATTTTTTATTTAATTTTTAATTTTGTATTTTGATTTTTGATTTTTCTGATTTTATATTTTCTTTTTATATTTTATATTTTTTATTTTTCTTTTTCAATATTGGAATATATAAACTATATAATAAAAGAGGGGATAGAATATTTATAAAATAGGGAAAATAGTCAAAAATTACAAAATAACATTTTTTTGGTCTTTTTAGACATTTTTACCATTTTTGTGATTTTTGGGTATTTTTCAGAATATTGTTAAAATTTTTAAAAGGGCAAAATAAAGGAAAACAAGGAATAAGCTACTGGCTGAAGGTAAAATAGGAATGAAAATATCAAACAGTCACAAATTTTCCCAAACTGATTTTAAAATAAAGAGAATAAAATAGGAAACCTATAGGACCTGGATTTCTATTTTTTTGATTTTTCTAGGATTTTTTAGAATTTTTTTAAGTTTATAGGTATTTTCGATTTTTTAAGGTTTTTCTTTTGCAATTTTTAGTGATTTTTGGACTGACACTAAAATAGGTTAAAATAGACAGTAGATGATTTTTTTGGAATTTTTCTAGGTGTTTTAATATTTTTTTGGTATTTTCTAAGCTAGACAGTAGCTAAAATGCATATTTTTGATTTTTAATAAATGTTAAAATGCAACAAAATGCAAAATAAGAATGATGGAGTGAAAGTGCAAGCAACAGGAGTTTAAGTTGATTTTTGGATTTTTTTAGTATTTTAATGATGCATGAAATTAATAAAAGCAAGCAAGCAAAAATATATGGTCTGACAGGGGTATATATGCAAATATCAAAACATTCAGGGGCATACATGCAATTTTTCAACAAAATATAACAATGTATATTCGATTTAAATGACCAATCACAAATTTCCAAACCCGCACGGGTACAGGTGCAAAATGTCCACCAGGGCGCGTGACTTGCACGCGTCTGGGAAGGACCTAACTACAATTTTTAAAACTCCCGGGAGCTCACATGCAAAATGTCCAAAACTTTTACACTTAATTCAACAGTTCCTGGTCCTAAATGAAATAAACAAACGGCCGAAGGCCTCGCTGCAAAAAGCCCGTGCCTCACGTGAACATGTCACGTGAGGTGACGTGGCCGAGGACCTAAGCGTAACAATGAGAAGCACATGTGCCTAGTTATAAATTTTACAAAAGTTTTGAAATGGCAAACGAAAGTTTTAATCCTAATATTTAAATACAAAAAGTCGCGAGGGTTTGAATGCAAAATACCCTCGCGGGGCGGATCCGACGGCGGACGAAGTCGGTGACGCGTGACGCCAATCCGACGGTCAGCGGGCGGGCGAGATCCAATGGCGTGCCCCGAGCCACTTATCCACGTGGCAGCATGTGGAAGCACGATGATGGTTCGCTCATGGATGGCATGGATTAGATGGATCTGGATGAATCTGACGGTTGAGGCTCTCAAAGATCCAATGTGCGCTGCTCGCCTGGGCGATCGACCCTTGGTCGGACGGCGGGAAGGCCAAGATGAAGAACATGGACGAACTCGCCGTGGAGCGAGTTTCCCCGACCTTGATCTCAGCCCTCCGGCCTTCGATGACGCTTCAAAATGGCCGATGACGTTCCCGGGATCCTCTTCGATTGATTGGTGGCTCCAAAAAGCTCCTGCGTGGGCCGGAGGCGACAAGCGGAGGCGGTGGAGCTCACGAGCTCCGAGCACCTTGCTCGCGCAACAAAACAAGCCCCAGACGCGTGGAAGTACCTGGACCTGCAGGAAAATGACGTGAAAGGGCCGAGGGTAAATTGCCCCGACCCCGCGGTGGTGGGCAAACGGTGGAGGTAATGTGAAGGGCGCGGCCGGAGGAGCACTCCGGCGAGGACTGAAATATTGCGATTTGATCGATGGGATGGGATGATTAAGAGTGCTAAAGATCGCTACGATGACATAGAATAAAAAGGAGCAAGAAAAGAGGGAAATGGATACCTCAAGGGGGCATGACCAGAGGTTGAGATACCTCAACGACGAGGCTCGCCGGAGGTGAGGAACGCGCCCAAAACGATCGATGCTCCTCTGCTTTGAAGGTGGGAACCTGAAGCTGTCACCTCCAGGCCTCCAACTCGAGCCAAAGGGGGAAAATTCTGGATGAATTACGGTTCGAAATTCAAAAGAAAATCGGAGGTGGGTTATATGGGGTTGACAGATAGTGGAGGAAGAACGAGGCACAGCGATGAGCACAGTGATCCTTCGACCGAGGTTGCATCAGGGCGGGCATGCCCATTGATCGAGGATCAAAAGTCAAGAAGATGCTAGCACGAGAGGATGCAAGAATAGGCCTCGAAAAAAATGAGAAGGAGGGGTCAAACCAGGGTCTGACACGGGCTACAGGACTAGGGCAGACAATTGACCGAGGTCAACTGCGACTGCCCCCTGGTTGGTCCACGTGGACCAACCAGGAAAAAGGTCCTAAAAAGATTTAAAAATTCAATTAAAAATGAAAATGATTTGATAAATTTTAGGTTATAAAATAAAAAATATTTATTATTTTATGTAGTATTTTATTCTGATTTTTAATTATTTTTATGAGATATATTTTTACAAGTGGCTTTTTATACCCTATATAGGTATATTACCTATATATTTTATTAATTGATTTTTATTTTATGATTTTAATTAATTTATTTTAATTTATTATTTTATATATTTGTAAAATACTTTTATACACTTAATTATATTTATATTTTATTTTTCTGAAGTATTTTGTGTACTTAATAAAATACAAGTATGTATTACTATAAGTATGTATATAGGTGTTATACCTATGTATGAAATATACAAGTATTTTTATTTGAATTTCTTTTTTGCATTTTTATTCTGATTTTAATGCATAAATATTTATTAAGTAATATTTACAGAATTATAAAAATATAAAAATACAAAAATAATGAATAAATAATAAATTGAATATTTTAATATGTACAAGTATACAATGAGGGTCCAAAATTCAACTTTCAATAAAGGTGAGTTTGCTGCATTTGGAGTTTTCATTTGTGAGATACGGGTCTGGGAAGTTGGGATTCTGGATTTTTATTCATACCATAACTTTTTATCTGTACATTATTTTTGAATGAAATCAATTTTGTATTTTTATTTATTTAATTCTCTACAACTTTCATGTACAAAGTTTCTTTATTTGATGTATAAAAAGTGGAACTAAAAATAGGTCCCAAGATGAATAAAAGAATGAATTAAAAAGTATAGGTATTTGACCCTTATCTCCCCCTACTTTATTCCTGGTCGACCTATTCATCAAGATGCTTAGGTCTCAGGGTTTCGGGTCATAAAATATTTACAATATTTTATTCTTTTTCTTTTCTTTTATTTATTCTATAATTTTAGCTTTAATTACAGTAATTTATACACTATTTACATGCAAATGCATGAACGCTAAGATGATGTAATTAATGGTATTTACATGCATTTGCTAGGGTTTTTGAGGCCAAAATGATAGAATAAAAATGATGAAATGTGGATTCATCAACTATCAAACTCCTTTGATCCATGGAATCCATACCTTTCAGGTTGCCTTACCACCCTAGAACTTCTTCTATGAGGTACTGTTGTGTCACGTTTAATCATCTCTTCAGTTTATGGTATAGGAACTTCATCCCGAATACCGTTGTTAAAGGTAAAAATGCTGAATTTTTCGAGCATATTTTTCCTCTAAAATATCCTTTAGAAAAAACCTATAGAAATGTAACTATGAACAATTATATAGAAGAAAATAAAACTCAAGATATAAGAAGGTCTAAGAGAGCTATGCGAGAAATCGATTTTGGAGGTTATTTTCTTTACATATCTAGTTGGCAATGATCCTCAAACACCAAGATCGACAAGTTTTTGACCATCATCAACACGAATAACAAATTATATTGTCTTCATTCTTTGGCATATAAATGTATATATTTCTTCCTAAATATGTAGAACCACTTACCGTTATGTTTTTTTTGTCATCTTAACCTTCCATGAATCATTATCTTTCGATTCCATGTCCGACAAAAAATACACTGGAATCCCAATATTTTAGTTACAAATAATATATAAGTTGATATATTTTGTTATCTTTGGTACCAACAACTTAATTAAAGAAAAATTGGGAGAGCATGCCGCTTATATTGATATTACTTCCATGCTTATGGCCTCTCAACCATTCATTTGCCTTGAAATATGAAATGACGCAAGCTCCAAGACACAACCACTTACACTCACTCATCTCGAGGTAGAATATATGGTGGATGAGAGGTGATGAACACACAATTTCCCACGGCTCATGAACATACTCTCCTTTTCTACTAAAGAAGAGGTGGAGGAGTATACAACTCATCTGCAAATAACTTCCCTCCTTATCATATCTTAGCCACTATTTTGCCTTGAAATTAGACCTGGCCAAAGTCCGGACTAGGTCGGGCCATGAGCTGGGCCGAACGGGCCGGGATTTTAAAACCTTGTCCAAGGCCCGGCTCGGCCTGGTCCACATGCCATACTTCAAGGCCCAAGCCCAGCCCAGGTTTGGGTCAGGACGGGCAGGGTCGGCCCATGGGCCGATTGGAAAGTATTTTTTTATTAATTTTTAATCAAATTTATGAAGATAATTAAGTTTTTTTAGCATCATCTAATATTTATAAATCCAAGTAACCATAATATGTGTTACTTTGCATGTAAACTATAAAATAAGATATAATATTGATAATGTAAAATAAAACTTGAAGTATATTATATTAAATGTATTTAAAATATAATTTTTAAACATATATTTTTATATGTGCAGTTCGGGCCAGATTTTATGACACATGCCCACGGCCCGCCCAATTGATGGGCGGGCCAAAGAGCGGGCTGGGCCGGGCCAACCCATTCTCGAAATCTCTTGCCCAAGCCCAGCCCACGAGCGGGCTGGGCGGGCGGCCCCCCGACCCATTGGCCAGGTCTACTTGAAATTTGAATCTGCACAAGCTCTAAGGCAGAGCCACTTACAGTCGCTCATCCCGATGCAGAATCAAGGGTGGATGGGAGGTAATTAACACAAAATTTTCTACAGTTCATAAATATGCTTACTTTTTCCACTAAAGAAGAGACGGGGGAGTATGTAACTCATATGCATATAACTTTCCTGCTCATCACCTCTTAACCACTCATTTGCCTTGAATTTTGAAAGTGTACAAGTTTCAAGGTAGAGCCGCTTACACTCACTCATCCCGAGGCATAATCAATGGTGAATAGGAGGTGATGAATAGACAATATCCTATAGTTCATGAACATACTCCCTTTTTTGAGTTGGGAGAGCATGCAACTCATCTGCATATAACTTTACTGCTAATCACCTCTCAGACACTAAATAATCCTATTTTTTAAATGGCACGCGGTATATCATTGTCTTTCAATTATGGTACATATTGTTATACATGATTGATGTAGTGCCGCTAATAATTTTATTCTCGTAGGCATTATTATTGATAATGTATACTAATTTTATCGCTCTTTGTAACATGTTCTACTCGTGTTTATTACTCACGAAATGTTATATTAACATTTACCACCGACTATAGCATTTGCCCCAAATTACACAAACAAAGGACATTTCCTAAAATATTATTCATTGCTACAATTTAAATATTTGAAAGTATACTCTAAAAAATTTCAAGCGTTCACTTCTATATACCCCTTTTACTGCAGTTTAATATCCTATACAAGCAGTTTAATATCCTATTCAAAATGCTCGAAGTACGGGGCACATGATCAACGGGCCTATAGAAGTCGGAATCAAAGTTCCACCACTAGTGTAGTATAGTATAAATGAGAGCATGCAGTAAATACAATAATAAACATTACGTAGTCAGAGATTTTTTTAGCAATGTGTTCGAACCATCATCCAACGGCTCCGATTCCCTTTGACATCTTTAATTCCCTCAGAACCGAGAATCTTCTTCCGATTCGGTAACCCCACTGATCCAACGGCTCCAATCCCATCATCCAACGTCCGCTGGTAATCGGTCGCCCGGTCCCTTCTTCCCTTCCTCTTGGGTTTTAGGGTTTTGATAAACAATTTCACTCGGCGGATACGCGATCGCCACGCGGCGGAGAGGCTCGATCGAGAAGCCGTGGCCATGGATTTCGACGAATACGACTACCTCGAGAGGGCCGTCGACGACAACCCCAAGGCGAAGGCCGAGCCCCGGAGCTCCAGGGACACCGACGGCGAACGGAGGACAGAGAAGAGGTCGAGGGATGACGAGCGCAATGGCGAGCGCCGGGATCACCGTGACGATCGCGATCGGTCCTCGTCGAGGGCCGACAGGAGGGAGAAGGATCACCATCGCGGGGCCAGGGATCGGGACGAGCACAAGGAGAGAGAAAGAAACAGAGAGGAGAGGGACCGCCCGAGGAGGCACGAGATGGATGCGGAGGCGGAACGGGGGATGAGGAGCAGCAGCAGGTCGAGGAGGCACGACAGGGAGCTGGAGCTGGAGGTGGAGAGGGAGAGGAGGAGCAGCAGCAGGTCGAGGAGGCACGACAGGGACGGGGAGATGGAGGTGGATAGGGAGAGGAGGAGCAGCAGCAGGTCGAGGAGGCACGACAGGGACGGGGAGATTGAAGTGGATAGGGAGAGGTCGAGGAGGAGTGGAAGCGCATCTCGAAGGCACGAGAGGGAGCTGGACGTGGAGATGGAGAGGGCAAGGAGCAGGGATAGGGTTCTGAGGGAAATGGAATCCGAAAGGGATCGGGAGGGCAGGTAATTCTCGCCTCTTCACATTCTTCTTCTGTGTTGTTTTTCTCATGATTGATGTTAATTTATCATGTAGTAGTCCCTGTTGCTTAAATTGTGCCATTAACGTGGTAGCTGAATATCCCTTTATTTATGGATAGTGAACTTAACTCTCCCTGAATAGGATAGTTTATTTTTACTCCAGGGAGGATAGGTCTAGCTGTTCTCATCTTGAGTTGGACATTTACTGCCGATGATTTCACAAATCAACTATCAATAGCGTTCACAAGCCCTCGACCAGCAGGATCACTGCAAATTGTCATGTTAACTGTCTGTTAGGTCAGGGTTGTGGTCTATCTTAGGATGCTGAGATTTAAGTAGATGGCATTGTGTACTAGGATATATTCAGTAGTGCATTTAGAATGAATCTAAAAGGGCTGTAGCCTTTATCTTAGGATGCTGTGATTTAAGTAGATGATATTGTGTACTAGGATGTTTTCAGTAGTGCATTTAGAATGAATCTAAAAGAACCATAGATTCAGTCCAATCATGTGAAGGCACTACCAAATGGTGAACTGCGGTTCGAGCATTAGTGGCATTGTGCTCTATAACAGTGAGTCAGTGACGTTACGTCGAATGGCATCTGCATTATTCTTTACAAAAAAAGTGGGAGGAACAACATATCTTCATCCTCTTCTTGATGTTGAAACCACTTCTCTGTTTGTTATCATTTGCACCCAGCTACATCTGCTTCCATTTTGTTTACCTTTATTTTCCTTCTCTTGGTATCAAAGTCAATTCATTACCTTGGTATCATCGGTAGTCCACCTATGTATCCTCCAGGTTTGCAGCTTTTCTGTATCGGCAAAGGAACATTCAGCAAGAGGAAGAGATTTGCACCTATCACGAGTGTGTGTGGTGGAGGAAGAGTGCATAGTATGTGAGATGTAGGAAGAATATCTCGGTTGAGGTCTGCTGTGGGAGAAAACAAGTTGGAGTGGGTTTAGGATATTAGATATAGGAAGAATATTCCGGTTGTGGTCAGCTGCAGGAAAAACAAGATGGAGTGGGGTTAGGATATCCGGAATGAATCTCTGCACTGTCTACCTTTGCCCACTCATCTCATTAGCTTCTGCATGTCTCCTCGGAGATATTGATGCCAAACAGTGCTAGCGGTGGATTCTGTTTTACTGCATGTGTTCCATGTCCATTCCAGGGGCTTGATGTAATCATGTAACACCACTACTCACCAGTGATTGTCCTCCAACTTTCATATTCATGGAACAAACTGAAGATTTCAATTCTTTCGTCATTATATTGTCCTACTGTTGCTGTGGCTGTGGTGAGTATGGGTACACAGGAATGGATAGTAATCCATCTGCTCCATAGGATGTGGATCTCAGAGAGGATTAAGACTGTAGTTGCCATGCATTTTGGTGTATTGACTACTATATCTTTATCTGCTTTGTAGTCCTTATTCAAATCTGCGCATCCACTGACACGTTCTTTCACGCCTACCCGAATATATCATTTTGTTAGAAATCTCATGAACTGCATCATTATCATCTCCTTCCCTTTATTTTGAGTTTGATTTGGAGAAAGCATCGCCATCTTCACTTTCCAACCTTCTAGCAACTTTTGGATGTCAACATAATTTGGCCATGCAATGTAATCTTTGACATCTGCTTCCATATGAGAGAAGATTTTTGTGTTTAGACTTCTTCCCCAATTTATAGACAAATAAAATAATCGATTTTCAGAAGTTTCTTGAAAACATTAGAAGATGACAAATCCATCTTTTGATCTCCCTCTGGCGGTCATTCAATGATCAGATAGAGGCCCGAAACTGCAAGTTCTGATCAAAGATCTCAGTTGAGGGGATGGATGAGGAAAATGCCCAATTCTGTTTGGATCTTCGTCGGGATCTCTATGTGACGCTGCTTTCGGAATGTCCCGGGGGAGGCGAGCGAAGGGACAATGTCTCGACGGAGTTTGTGGGTGTTGTGTAGGAGCTTGATCTGCAGATCATCAACGCATCTGGTTGTTTGTACACATGGCGGAATGCGAGATCCACGTCACTCATTGATGGATTTTTGGTGTCTCCGGAGGCGTTGTTGGCCTTCCCCTTGGCTGGCGCTCGTGCTCTACCGAGGGTGCATTCGGATCATACTCCTATTCTTTGGTTTTCGGGAAAGGATATTGGGCCTCAGGCGTTCTTTCGCTTTGAGCAGGTCTAGCTTTTGGAGGAAGGCTTTCGGGAGTATGTTGCGGCATTCTAGGACGAGTGCATGCCCGATGGGTATGCGACATTTAGGTTGGGCAACAAGCTGGTGTCGTTCAGGAGGCATCTGATGGAGTTCAAGAGGGCCAACCAGGCACAACACCAAGACAGGAGGATCAGGGTACATGATGTGGTGAGCATGTTGGATAAATTTGAAGATGAGAGGACTTGGTGGTGGCAAGGACCGGTCTTTTGGAGTATATTTATGTGAGGACAACAGGGAGGTGATATGCAGGCAAAGATCCATGCATCGATAGTTGGGGGGAGGAGATGCAGACACCAAGTTTTTTCATGTCATGGCTAGCGGGAGAAGGCAAAAAGAATCTGATATACTCGATCTCTGTTGGATGGTTGGTGGCTGAGGGGGACATGGATGTCGTGGACGCCCTTAGATCACACTTCCAGTCCTTCGGCATGCGGAGATATCGGTCTGGGTGGGGTTGGCAGGGGAGAGGAGTCTCACAGTTGTCTAGAGTGGATGCGGGGACGTTGGTGAGGGAGTTCTCGGAGGCTGAGGCCACGCGAGCACAGTTTCAGCTCAATGCAGGTGGAGTGTCGGAGCCAGATGGGTTCTCGATGTGTTTCTACAGGGAGTTTTTGGTGACGGTCAAAGGGGACGCCATGGAGGTGCTGGAGGAGTTTCGATAGAGAAACAATGGATTCATGGATTCTAGAGGCTGAACAAGGCGCCCATCTTCATGTTGCCTAAGAGGGACATGTCGATCAGGGTGGAAGACTGCATGTCTATTGCATTGTCTAATGCTATCTATCTTTTGGTTTAAAAGATTTTGACTAATCGGTTGAGAAAGGTGTTGCACATAATCGTTTCGCTTGAGCAAACAACTTTTGTACGTGGGAGAGCTATGACAGATAGATTGATGATGGCAACGAAGATGATGATGGACTAGAAGAGAAGCAAGACTAAATGTGTGCTTTGGATTGTTGACTTTTTCAAAGCATATGATTGTGTGAATTGGAGATTCTTGTGGGCTTCGTTGGAGAAAAGGGGTGTCCCGATGTTGTGGATTGCCTGGATCAAGCGTTGTGTTACGACTGCATCCCATGCGGTGATTTGTTAAGAAAACATATTGAGATACATTATGAGAGGCCCAAGGGTTCCCTTATATAGGAGGAGAACCATTGGGCAAATTACAGAAAGATGAAATGAGAAATAGAAAATTACAGAGAGGATAATACTAAAAATAGTAATTATCTCAACACTCCCCCTCAAGCTGGAGCGTAAATATCAATAAGATTCAGCTTGGAACAACATCTCTGATAAGGTTCTCTTGCTAGAGCCTTTGTAAGTATATCTGTTGTTTGCTCTCCAGAGCTGACATGCCTAGTAGTGATAATACCCTTCTGTATCATGTCACGAGTGTAGTGACAATCCATTTCTATGTGCTTCGTCCTCTCATGAAAGGCTGGGTTATTTGCAATGAAGAGAACAACTTGATTATCACATTGGAGGTGCATGGGAAGAGCCTAAGAGGTACTTCTATAGTCAGGTCAGTAAGAACGGATCTGACCTACATCATCTCTGTACTAGCTTGTGCCATAGCTCTGTATTCCGACTCAGCACTTGATTTAGCAACCATAGTCTGCTTCTTACACTTCCATGAAACAAGAGAATTTCCTATGAACACAACAAATCCAGACATAGACTTTCTATCCTTTGGACACCCAACATAATCTGCATACAAGACCCTGTTGATTCCTGGCAAACTCTATTCCAAGGAAGTAATGTAAATGTCCAAGGTCCTTGGTCACAAACTGCTGACTTAGGAAGTCCTTGGCACCCTGAATACCCTACTCGTCATCCCCTATAATAATAATGTCATCAACATAAACAAGAATGACTCTAATATCTCTCTGGGTCTTCTGTATGAACAAGGAGTGATCAACAGTTGATCTCACAAACCCCTGCTGCTCTATCAAGTCCGAGAGTTTTTGGAACCATGCTCTTGGACTCTGCTTGAGGCTATATATAGCCTTGTGTAACCTGCAAACCTTCTTACACCCCCCCTCAGCAGCAAACCCCAGTGGCTGCTGCATGTATACCTCCTCCTGTAGGTCACCATAGCGGAATGCATTCTTTACATCAAGCTGATAAAGCGGCCAAACTCATGTCACAGCAACAACAAGGAGAATACACAGAGTAGAATGTCTGGCAACTAGGGAGAAAGTATCGTGATAGTCCACCCCATATGTCTGGGTGAACCCTCGTGCCACAAGTCTCGCCTTATAGTGATCTACACTGCCATCCGCACGGTGTTTCACAATGAACACCCATTTGCATCCCACGACTGATGTCAACAGGAGCAGAAACAAGACTCCACGTACCACGTGACTGTAGCGCAGCCATCTCCTCCTCCATGGCTAACCTCCATTGACTATCTTTGAGAGCCTCCTGATACGTTTGTGGTACATGCAAGGCTGATAGTGCTAGCGTAAATCTCCTGAAATCATCTGACAACCTGCTCAAAGAAATCTGGGCTGCAAGAGGGTAAGTAGCACATGCTCGTTTCTGCTTTCGCAGAGCAGTCGATATGTCAAGATCATCTGCCAAGTCCTAGGCCTGTATATTTCCCTCTTGAGAAGGTTCCTGCTCCTCCTGTTGTACAATCAATTCAATAGTGCTATCAATAGAAATAATATGCTCATTACATACCCGAGGCGTGCTGGATGATGGGCAAGGCTTTGAGCATGGCGAACAGAGCGAGATATGCGAGGAATAAAATGAGGTAAGAACTGAACCAACGGAGGTGGTGGAGGAGGTGGTGAAGGTGGTGGAAGAGGAGTAGGTGAAGATGAAGGACCAACTGTAGGAGGTGGTGGCATGTATATCTTATCATCAGAGTCAGATGAAGTAAGTCTGTCACCTGTAGGAGAAAAATACATGACCGACTCAAAGAAAGTAACGTCAGCACTCACAAAATATTTCTGGCTTAATGGATCAAAGCATCGATACCGCTTTTGGATACGAGAGTAGCCGACAAACACACACTTGACAGCTCCAGGAGAGAGCTTGTCACGCCCTGGAGAGACATCATGAACAAAGGCAACACATCCAAACACACGAGGTGTAAGAGAGAAGAGATCCTTCTCGAGAAACGCAATCGAGTAAAGAATCGTCTCTCCTAACACGGACGGGGGCGTACGGTTTACCGGATAACAAGCAGTAAGGACAACATCACCCCAGTAAGCATGAGGAGCATGGTTCTGTATCAACAATGTCCTGGTCACATCAAGTAAGTGACAGTGTTTGCGCTCGGCAACACCGTTCTGCTGGGAAGTGTAGACACATGAGTTCTGATGAACAATGCCATGGGATCTAAGGAACTCAGAAAGATGTAAGGTGCAAAATTCCAAGGTATTGTCAGAACGGATATACTTGACATTTCCAGAAAAATATTCTTTATTTCATTAATAAAATACTTGATAGCGGATCCAGCCTCAGACTTATTTTTCAATAAGAAGACCCAGAAAAGTATAGAAAAATCATCGACAACTACAAGATAAAAACAACGTCCTTGGAGATTAGGAACATGACATGACCCCAAATGTCTAATTGAAGGAGCTCAAATAGCTGAGAACTGCTCCAACTCTGACGGGATGGAAAAGAGGAACGTTGATGCTTTCCAAAGTTGACATGCCTCACACTGAAAGGATGATCTCGTAGAGATCTGAGGGAGAATATTGCATAGCTTTTGTAGAGGAAGATGTCCAAACCTAATGTGCCACAGATTAGGAGAGACAGATCTAGTATATATAATAGAAGCATTAGCATGAGGAGGTTTGACCAGTCTGTAGAGTCCCCACTGCTCACTGCCATATCCAATCATCCTGCCCGTGAGTATGTCCTGAAACATAAGAGATGAAGGGTCAAAGATGTCATGACAATGCAGAGCCTTAGTGATCTGACTAATAGAAAGTAAATTCATTCGAAAGGCAGGAGCATATAAAACATTCTTCAGGCACATGGATGGTGACAACTGCACCTCCCCCTGTCCTGTAACGGGTAAGCGGTCACCATTAGCAATGACAACCCATCTGCCAGATGGTAGAGCCATGTAGGACTTCAATTGCGTTCTATCTCCACACAGGTGGTGAGAAGCACCAGAGTCCACAATCCACTCTGTCATGTCTGCATTCGTACTACTAGTAAATGTATAGGTGATACATGAGGTGCTCGAAGAGGCTCTGGCTGCTGTAGCGGTATCTGTGATGGTGTCAGCACTAGGAGTCATGATCTCTCAAATACGAGAGACAATATCATCCAGGCGAGGATCGGCCTGGGGAGCTGAAGTCTCTGAAGACACAATCTTCTCTGCTGCTCAACCAGAAACATGATATCCATGCTTCTGATAGCATGTATCCTCTGCATGTCCAGGCTTGCGGCAGTGGGTGCAGGGACCACGGTGGTGTCCACCGCCTCTTCTTCGAGGTGTGCGTCCTCTGTACTGGATCGCCCCACCTCGACCACGAGAAGCGGCCATCGCTGAGGAGTGCGAAGACGTGGCTGTCGAACGGGATGATGAGCCGGCTGAGACGGCTATAGGCCTCCTTTATAGGAGGAATGGTTGCTTCAGTAAGAAGATGAGTACGTGCATCATCATATTCTCTATCAAGTCCAGCCACGAAAACTCCAACCATCGTGGAGTTCCTATACGTCTTCTGTTGCTCAATAGACGCTGTAATGGGCTTGTAGCTATGGAGCTTCTCAAACATGCCAGCAACGAAGAGTAGTAAACATGCAAAGGGCGGCCATTCTGCTTGGTGTTGTAGATATCAAACTGTAGTTGAAGGATCTTGGCTTCACTTTTCGTCTGTGCGTAGGTTGCGTGTCCCACATTACCTTGGCAGTGGGCTGAGTTAGAATATCATTTGCTATTTCCGTAGTAAGAGTCCCACAAAGCCAAACTCGAGCGTACACATCATCTTGCTTTTAAGAAGCATTTGCCCCAATCTTATCCGTTGGCTCTGGATCTGTTAGGATGTACTCCTTGTTGTTGCACTGCATGAGGGTGAGAAATTGCATGGACCATCGCTATCCATCTTAGCGATGGGAGCCGAACCCTTGAAGGCTTTGGACAAGAAGATGTCACCCTTGGTGTCTGACATGACGATAAAATAGCCAAAGACAGGATTCAACTGGGAAGGCCGATATAACCGAGTCTACAGAATCATACGAAGGACTGGTTGTACGTGTATATTCATACAACCATCCTTGTTAATCTTTGTTGCTTGAATTGAATCGTATCTGATATAGAAATTAACTCACATAACTATCCGCCGAAGGGATGATCAGGACATGGCATATGTCCTGGGAGCAGATTCTGAGCGCGGAGGCGCATGGTCTGGGCGACTGGGTGCGCAAAAGGGCGCGAGTGTCTGGGCGCAGGGGTGCAGGCTTCTGTGCGTGCTGGGGCACAGGCTTCTGGCATGCGCGCGATAGGCGATAGGCCTCTGCGCGTAGGCGGTAGGGCGCGTAATGGCAGTAGGGTGACAGACCGCAAGGCGCGAGGCACAAGGGGAGGGCTTGGTGTCTGCGCGAGGCACGGGGTCGGCGGGGGTTGGGGATGCTGGGAGCATAGGGTCGGGGGGTGGCGCAGGGTCACGCGTAGGCGGGGTGGGGGGCAAGTGTCAGGTAGGGAAGGGATGGGGTTAGGGATGGATACGATAACTCCGATCTAGGACCGTCGCTCTGATACCATGTTAAGAAAACATATTGGGATGCATTATGAGAGGCCCATGGGTTCCCTTATATAGGAGAAGAACAATTGGGCAAATTACAGAAAGATGAAACGAGAAATAGAAAATTACAGAGAGGATAATACTAAAAATAGTAATTATCTTAACATGCTTGTCAACGGTAGACCAGAAGGGGTCTTCTTCCGGCCGCAGAGGGGAATCATGTATGGATGCTCGTTGGTGCCGCTTCTCTTTGTCATTATGGCCGATGCGTTAGCAGTGATTTGAGGCTGGTGGCTGGTAAGGATTGGTGTTCTGATTACAGGAGGAAGGACGTAGTTATAGTACTGTTGCAGTATGCTGATGACACCGTAGTTTTTCTTGGGTCCGAGATAGAGAAGATTCAACGTGCATCTTTTATCATGGACATTTTCGAAGACATTTCTGAGCTCAAAATCAATAGGGAGAAGTCAGTGGTTGTCTCGTTTGGACTTTCAGAGGAGGAGTTGAGAAACATGACTGAGATTTTGGGATGCCCTACTGTCGCACTGCCAATTATGTACTTGGAGATCCCACTAGTGGCAAGAAAGCCGAGGTCTGAGGCTTGAAAGGTGCTGTTGGAGAGAATGGAGGGGAAGATAGCGGGTTGGAAGGCGTCGATGCTCTCGAGGGGAGGGAAGTTGGTGCTTCAGAAGCATGTTTTCTCGGTTATACCTATTTTCTTCTGTTCCACGGGGTCATTGCCCGCTGACATGCGTACTAAGATTGAGGCTATCATGAGAAGATTTTTTTGGTCAGACGAACGTCAGAATGAGAAGGGTTTTCACTTGGTGGATTGGGATAGGGTGACGACGGCGGAGAGGAAGGGCGGCTTGGGGGTACTGTGGATGGAAGAGATGAATATGGCATTCATGGCTAAGTGGGTAGTTCGACTTTGGGGTAAATCTGAAGACTTATTGTACCACTTGTTAAGGAAGATTTATGATGTGACCATGTCATTGGGGATGACCCCATGACGATTGCCTTCGTCGTAGTGGAAGGGGATTACTGCGGTTGTTCCAGAGATCGCAATTAAATTAAGACCAGTGCTGGGGGATGGAGCTGATTTTCGATTTTGGAGGGACGATTGGTCAAGGGATGCGGTGTTGGGTGACCGATACTCGTGCCTCATGTGGTTGTCAGGGGACAGGGAGGTGGGGGTCCTACAGGTGTGGGACCATGGGTGTAGTTTCTGGTATTCACGTCGCCCTTGTCGGATCAGAGGGTCGAGGAGTTCTTGGCTATGCAGATGGAGCTGCTGCAGAGCAAGGGTCTGACTTCTGGCAGGGATCATTATACTTGGGGAGACGACACCGCTCACAGTGAGGAAGGCTTATCGTATTTTGGTCGAGGATTGGATGGAGGTGCAAGAAGAGATTGGAATGGACACATGGTTGATTTGGTGGTGTAGGATGCCGAACCAGATTAAGATCTTCCTATGGCTATTTAGACTTGGGAGAATTCTAACCATGGTTCGACAGAGGCAGATGTTGGGACTGGAGGATGTTATTTGTGATTGGTGCGGGCAAGGTTCAGGAAAGCGGTATGTGTATGCGTTCAGACGTGTCACTGAATAGTGATTAAGCGATATGCGAGGGCATATGCAGTTCTACGCGGTTTCCTAATTTTTTATTTAAAAATAAATAAATAAATATGTACAAATTTGACTACAACTGAACTAAACTTATGTATAATTGTGGTCCAACATAAGATCTAAAAAGATGGCTTTCATGTAGAGGTCAAAACAATCTCTATCAATCGAATATCAATACTTCGATAGAAAAGTTAGCAAACATAATAATTAACAACAATCACCAAATATGTAAGAATCTGAAAGAAAACTGAAATTTAAAATAAATAACATTAGCAAAAGTACTAATTAAGATAGCATAAGGAAAATGAAATGTTCAAGCGATAATATTCTACTAAATACAAAGCAATTCTAATCTAGTCATCATCAAATTCCACTGCGATATTGTCTTCATCTTCTTCTTCACTTTCTTCCTCGGACAAGAGTTCTTCCTCATTCAAACTCGACAATGAGGTTGAACCAGTAGCATACCTTTGGCTTCTTCTATGTTGTACCAAATCTTCAACGCCGGTTGCATCAACCACTAAGTTCTACGTCAACTCCAATCCTTGGAAAACTTCATCATCTCCTTCATTTTCTTCACCAATCGAATCTCGCAAACGAGTTCTATTATTTGTGGCAAATGGATCATTTCATTTTTTCATATGGCGATCCCTCAACTTGGCGTTGAATCTGACATACACCAAATCATTTAATCGCTTGAATTCAAGCATATTCCTTTTCTTCGTATGGATCTACAAAATAGCCATAAATATATCATTAACTACCCCATTAATGATGTGTAGCATCGGAGACGTGTTGCCCCAATTTTTTAACTTTACCGCATCAAAAGTGCTCCAATTCCTTTCACAACTCGAGGAAGAAGCTGTTAACTTTAAAACTTTCATTGCAATATCCTTCAATTGTGGCGTTTTCATGCCATGTAATTCCCATCAACGGGCTATTTTCAAGGAAAAAATAGTTAATAATCGTTAAACATGTAAGTCTATTAATTCTAGTGAGAAATTATACCTGGATTGAAATTATCATCAATGATTGATATCTTTCTAATAGCCAAAGGTTTGCCAAATGATCCTTCTGTCCCTTCATATAAAGGCAACTCCTTCGTGGTGTTGATATCTTGGTTCTCTAAATCAGGATAGAAAATATCCATACAATCCAAGGATCCCTTCAGAGCAAGGCCTTCCCTCTGGATTTGAGCCTTGTCCCTATAAAAGTAGGGATTCAAATAATATGCAGCAAGGTGGAGGGGACTATCTAGTCTTCCTTTTGACTTTGAGTCAATGGCATCAACAAAATATTTGTAAGATGCTTCGATATTTTTGAAAATGCTCATGATCTCTTTTCTATCATCTTGTAACTCACCATATAGAAACCCCATAGCCGGTCTCCTATCTCCATCAACAATCCACAACACATGTACCAACGGAGAAAATATCTTCAATGTCAAAGACACTTGAGTCCAAAATGAAGGACTCAAAAGTATGGCTGAAGTCATTTCCCCCTTCTTGGTCTTGTACCATTAACAAGCTCTCCATTCATCAGAAGAAAATATAAGTCTCAATTTATCCTTCTTCTCCATCACAGATTGCGAACTGCGAAGTGAGATATGTGGTAGCAAATCTTGTTGTTCCTGGTCTCACTTTCTTGCCCTTTTGCGTAAATTGTCTCATCAAGCTTAATGTTTTTGCATGACTGTATATGAAGATAATCAATGTCCTTGCCTTTGTGATGGCAGTTTTCACCTTCGATTCTTTGCCGATCTCTTTTAGCATAAGATCGATGCAATGTGCTGCACAAGAACTCCAGAATATCTGTGGGTACTTTTATCTCAAAATTCTGCTAGCAGCCATATGGGCAGATGCATTGTCTGTCACTACTTGGACTATATTGTCAGGCCCAACTTCCTCGATGGACTTATCCACTAAGGAAGCAATGTACTCCGCGGTATGAGAATCTGCAGGCGAGTCAATAGAATTCAGAAAACTTGTTCCAAGCACGCAATTGACACAAATGTTCATTATGCTCCTTCCTCTCCTATCAGTCCATGCATCTGTCATAATGGAACATCCAGAAGTCTTCCAACTACCACGATGCGCTTGCAAGAACTATGTTGTTTCCTTAACCTGTTCCTTCAAAAGAGTTTCTGTTAACTCATAGTACGTTGGACGCTTGTACGACCTTCCATACTGTCCAATCGCTTCGCACATTCGAAGAAATGAGTCACTTTTGACAACATTAGAAGCAATGCCATTGTCATAGAAGTACTTTGCCACGGATGAATTCACATGTGCACGTTCCTCCTTGGCAAAGGTCTCTTTTATTGTGGATTGAAGACTTGCCCTTGAATCTCTTTCATCCTCGAGGTCTTCTCATTCCTTTTCACCTTAATTTCTTCCATGTTGTACATAATATCTTTTTTCACCTCAGGAGACACCTTGGGACAAGATGCAGTATTGCCTTTAATATGAGCCAAATGCTGTTTCATGCGATTGATCTCTCCTGTCACAACCTTCTAATGGAATCGACAAGTGACCATGCTCAGGGTACTCGGATTCGCTAGAAAAGCATACTTACATCTCGGATCAGTGGATCCAGGAGGAACAAAAACTCCACTGCATCGCTCCTCTGAGTAGGAGGCTCGCTTCTGGTTCCAGGCATAGGAGAAGAACCACTATCGGACGGTAGTCTAGAGGCCATAGTTGTCTAACATTCAATCATAATTAAAAACATCACCAACAAAGTACTACATGATCTGTTATGTAAAAATAAGTTTATGATAACTAGAAACATTAGTCTAAGATGTAAACAATAGAAAAAGAAGAATATAATCGTTTGTGATGGTAAATTATCAGTCTAAGATGTAAATACTGCGCCCTTGGCATATAGTCCATATAGTAGTATAATTCATGCTAAATATCACGAAGTTTGTGTGAAATTAAGCATTTAATCTAAATTAATATTAATCATCAGACGTTTCTTAATCATTTAATTCCGAGAATTGGGTATTCTTCCTATCATATTTATGTAAGCTCATCGTATCATAAACTGTTCTTTACTTTAAAACAACATATGGCACAAATCCAACATTTATCTGCCACTTATATAAAAGAGTTGATAATCAAGTAAAAGACAAGGAATGCATGTTTGAGATCAAAAAAATATTCACCCGAATTGGGTATTCTTCCATTCATATATTTATTTAGCCATATTACCAACCCTATTTATTCATTCGATGCATCAAAATAGCCTGAAATTACAGAAAAAGGAGTATAGGGTTACCTTCGCACGGTCTCGACGGAGCTAGGAGGTGGTGGAACTTCTTCGCACGGAGGAGATGGTGGCTGAAGAGCCTTGCATTGAGGAGACAATGGTGGTGGAGCTTCACGCGATGGAGCTCGAGGTGATGAAGCCTCGCACAGAAGAGGAGTTGGAGGTCGGGGACTTCGCACGGAGGCGAAGGGCTTCCGAGCGGCGAAGGAGGCTTCACTGGGAGGAGGCGGAGGAGATGGGAGCCGGTGGAGAGTGGGGAGGGCGACAGAGCATGTGTTGCAAGTATCAGGGTCGTGAAACCCTTTCTAGCCGAGAATTTTGGGTTTCGGGTAACCCTAAACCCATTAACACAACTGGATCTAGAAATCCGAATCCGAAAACCTGACAAAAGCGATCGGTCCACAACTGGATTTAGAAATACAGATCTAGAAATCCGGATCCGGAAACCCGACAAACGCAAGAAGCGGGTGCACGGTCCGTATATGCGGCTGGACAGCCCGCATATGCGGACCGCATATGCGCAATGGCCGCATAATAAAGGGGCTTCAGGAAATCAGTGCGCTAGAGTCCTTGTACACGCATATGCGGCCGCTCGGCTCGATTTCATGAACACTGGGTGTAGGGTGGCGATAGAAGACATGGATCATTTGTTCTCTTGTCCATGCTCGGCAGAGGTGTGGGGAACCATGCCAGCATCATGTGGCTTGCGCTGCTTGATTGCAGTGCCTTTTGGAGGGATGTCAGATCAGTTTGCAGCTTTGGGCATGAGGACACCTCATTCCCCTTTGCTTTGGCTTGGTCGATCTGGTGCGCCAGGAACAAAGTCATTTTTTGGGGGCAAATATTTAACGCGTAAAATGTGCTTGGGCATGGTAGGGCGCTGTGTATCTTGGCAAATATAATATGGTATAACATGTAACCTTTTCATTTAGATATATACAATTATACGTTGAGGTGTGTCCCTTATTGGGATTTTACCCTTTTTCTTAAAAAAAAGTCAGATTTGGGATTTTCGGTCATCATTATTAAGTAAATTCTAAACATTGGTGCTGATTTATCTCCTGTGGTTTATTTGTTATTAGCCTCTCTAGTGTATTTACTATCATGTTTTTTTGAAATTTCCACATCAAGCAGTTGGATGGGAAATATTGTTTTCCTGTCAATTTTGTTTTTTTTTGGGGTGGTATTATTATTCCATGTGCATTTTTTGTTCCAAATGTTCTGCTGGGGTGTGGGAATGCACCCCGCTTTTTATTTAAGGACGGGTCTTACCATGCGGTGACTACATTACAATTCATCTCGTACGCGTAGCCATATAATCCTCCTTGTTTCTTTAAATTAATAAATGCAATAGATTATAGGGTGGTTGCTATTCCCATATAATGTAATCCTGACAAATACATTTTCACGAAGCGCAGGAGATCAAAGGATAGGAAAGATGCTGCAGAACCTGAAGCTGATCCAGAAAGAGACCAGAGGACTGTTTTTGCTTATCAGGTTCGTTTTGTCGTACATTGATGATAAATATTTAGAATGATTGGCTGCTTTCTTACAATTAGGACCGTGCCTAAGATTGCCTCGAGTTGTGGAATATATAAGCTATATATGTCTATCATTGATTTTATTCAAAAGGCATCATATTGTAGTGGAATATATTTGTGAATGGCCATATGCATGTGCATGTCATCTTTTTCTCATATTGCCGAGCACTGATATATCTTGTGCTTCTAGTGATGAAAAATTTCTGTTATACAGATGCCTCTGAAAGCTGATGAGAGAGATGTCTATGAATTCTTCTCACAAGCAGGCAAGGTCAGTTTCCTAATATAACTCCCTACATTTGCACCTGTAATATATTCTATTAATGGATTTTGACCAAATTGCATTATTAATACCTTTATTTCATTTAATCACAGGTATGCCACTTAATGAATTGTGTAATGCACAGCACTTCCTCGCTGTCCCCTTCAAAATTTCAGATTTACTTTGATTTATATAATCTATAAATGATCTCCCTTCTTAAATCATACAAAATATTTAAGAGTATCTATGCCCATTATTGAGATTAGTTTGGTTCTTATTGCAGTAATTCTTCCCTGCCCTCATTGAGGCGTATTATAATGACTTTTTTGTGGCTCAACATTCTTTTAATTTGGTGAGTGTGTGATCACGGAGAAGTTGATTGGAGATAGTGTAGATTGCTTTCATCGACGGCTTCGTCTGCAGTAATATTATGTAGTCATAGAATCACTATATTGTGCACAACATACAAGTTGTTTCTTTGCAGGTGAGAGATGTGCGGCTTATCATGGATCGAAATTCTAGACGATCAAAAGGAGTTGGGTAGGTATTATTATATTTTAGATAGTATCAATCTTTGAGTTTATGCATGTTCATATTTGCTCTACCTACGATATGTGGACTTCTAGAGTTCCTACTGCCACATCTGTCCATTAATTAATAACACTCTGTCTTTTTATTATGATGTGGTTATCAGTAATTTAATAGATATTATAATTCTTTCTATTTCTGATTTTCTTACATATATACCCCTTTCAAACCTAACAAGACAAGTTTTTTTTCATAATCACTTGTTCACTATTGCCAAACAACTTTTTTTACACATTGAATCCTCCATCTAAAATTTACGGGTCAAACTCTTAATTCAACATATTGACAATTGACTCTCGGGGGCTTAAACATGATAATAGATTCCTCACACTTTGGTTCCTTTTGCATTTTTTATTTTTTATAAATATTGTAGCTGCCCTCGAGAAAACACACACACACACCATTGCACACTTAGCATCTCTACTATGGGTTGTTAAAAAATAATTAGGGCTAGCCTTTGATTTGTGTTAAGTCCAAACTATTTGGCATGAATATTAGTGAAACAAACTTGAGCACAACTTTGGTTTCGTTCAGATCAAAGCTTGATGTGCAAACATACACGCTCATACAAATTTATGTGTGGAAGTACTCGTTGATATACCAAGAATTAAATTTAAATGGACATGCTAACTTATAGAGAAATTGAACTTGAATGAGGTAGTTTTTGGAACAATTGGGAGGTGGCCCTGATTTACTTGTCTTCAGCATGCTATCGGGCAATGGTTTTGCTTCTGGGTCTATAATGTTTATTCATCGATTTATTTCGATTATCAGGTTCATTGGCCTCATAAGTTCCCCCCTTCACGAATTTTTGTTGGAGGGCTGTAAACAACGGTGACAACCACATACGACATTGATTCGAAGGATAGGCGGGGCTTGCAGCCTGATGAGGGGACTAATGATGGTTGTTGCATGGGTTATTGCTGATAAGTTTATTGATGTAGTCGATGAAATATGGTGAGAGGGAAGATATGGAAAAGGGCGGGGGGGAAGGGGGTTTGCTTGCTTGTAGCACATGGTTACAATGTGAAAGCATAGAGATCCATGAGTTGAGAGGGGGACTCGTCTAGCCACACAACATTTTGGAGTGGAATGACGAAGATGCATAAGGAGAGAAGGGATACAAGGGAGAGATAAAAATAATGGCAAGCCTTCTCCCACTTTAAGTAGGGTTGGCTACATGGGTTCTTATCAAATCCATGTTGAAAGGTCCGACTATTTTTCTGTCGGCACAAGAGAGAGATAATAACGAGATAAAAATCCTACAACTATGTTTCAACTTGAACTTCCTTTCTCATTATTTAAATGATCCATAACATAATAGGCATGTAAATAACTATCCAAAACAATTAAAATCTAACCCAAAATATCGAGGATAATCCTGATCTAATAGAACATGATTTAACTCCATAGTAACGAACTTACGGATAAATTTAAAGGGATTTTACACCCATAACCTCCTATACTTTAATAATAACCACATATAATTAGAAACTATGGAGGGTTCAACGCGTAATAACGCCCTTCTTGGGACTATAACCTTCTTTATATGAAAATGTGTAATAATGAAAGCATAGAGGGTTATGTGTGTAAATATCCCAAATTTATAACTTAACCCTAGAAAAAATATGTTCGGTGAAATGCTAATATATGAAATTTCAAAATTCGGTTGCCATACTTTTCCATTTGAAGAACTCGTTTCTAATGAGGTGTGTTTTCTTTACATTGCTTGGGACATTAACGATTAGTACGTAATTCAATTGGGCATTTTCTTTTGAAATATGGCATTTTATATGGTTAAATTCCTCTTAATTTCAGGTTTTTGGGACTTTGTTAAAGGGTAATTGTGTGCGTTGCCTTCTAATCTTCTCATTCATTATTGGATCTTATTTTAGACCTCTGGGAATATACTAGTATTTGGGTTACTTCAAATTGTGGTGCGTGGAAAAGTGGGCCTTAGTGGGATTGGAGGGCGACTTCCAAGGCAAGATGGCAATGTTACACGTGGAATAGGTGGAGGGAACGCTGACTTTTGCATCTATTAGAGGTGATGGAGATGAGGCTGATAATTGTGGCTGGCAGGAATCAACATATTGTGATGGTCGGCATAGTAAGATAAGAGCCTTTTGTAGTCATGGTGTAATTTCAAGGTGGATGTAGAATGGGAGTTTGGAGCGAAGCTGTGGGCATGGGTTGGCTAGGGCTTTCTTGGGCAACAATTTTGGTTGGCTTCCTTGGAACATGGCACATGGGATCATTAAGATGCATACAAAAGAGGGTGATATTAGCGATATTCGGAGAGTGGGAATGTTTCCTTTGATTATATATGTACTTCAATTAATGAGACGATTGATTTGACTTGTTGCATCGTATTTTTCAGGATTAAAGTAGGAAGGAGGTTGAAAATGATATTGTCATGAGGGCGAATTGCAACAATTTTAGGTATATTTTTACGAGCCTTGCAAAATCGTGGATGAGATGTAGGATGCTCCTTGGGATGAGGAGCATTGTGTATAACATTGGTAGTGGTAGTTTTTTTTTGCAAATGGTGTGATGTAGGACATGGTGTTTGAGGAGGATTGAATGTTGTCGATGATGTGGGACCCAATTAGCAATTGATTTTTAGACGGAAAAAAGATCTATTGATTCATGAAACCCTAGAGCTCTCTTTTATAGAGGAGAGTCCTAATGGATAAGTTACATACTCTAGGTAAAAGAAATAGAAAATATATAAATAGTGTGAAAACATAGAAATACCTCTGCACTCTCCCTCAAGATGGAGCATAGATGTCGATCATGCTCAGCTTGGATGCACACTTCATAAACGAGCCTCTAGTCAAGGCCTGGAAGATGATATATGCAGTCTGCTCCCCTGAACTGACCAGGGTTTCAAATTTCGCGAAATTTCGACGAAATTTCGGTTTCGACACCTCACCGAAACCGAAATCAAAATATATACCCTTCCTTCACAAATATAGGCCGATTATGGCGAAATTTCGACGGAATTTCGAAATTGTTTCGTTTTTTCACCATCTTAAAATGAAATTGAGATTTAAAGCCTTGGAACTTACATAAGAGGTGGAGATGAAGCCTTTATGAATCATGTCATGTGTATAGTGACAATCCACCTTAATATGCTTTGTCCTCTCATGAAAAGCATGATTACAACAACAACAACAAAGCCTTTTCCCACAATTAAGTAGGGTCGGCTACATGGATTCTTCGCCTTCATTCATATCTATCTTGGGTCAATCCCGAGCTTATATCCACAAAACATAGATCCCTTCGTATGGTCTCTTTCCAACACTTCTTCGGTCATCCTCGCCCTTTCTTAGCCGTTTCAACATCCCAACACTCACATCTCCTAACTTATGCATCAACTGATCTTCTCATGAAGTGCATGATTATTGGTAATAAATAGTGCAGCCTGATTGTCACACTGTAAGTGCATGGGAAGTGGTACATCAATGCCAATGTCGACCGGGATTGATCTGACCCACATCATTTCATTGTTTCCATGTGTCACAGCTTTGTACTCTGATTATGCGCTGGATCTGGCAACCGCCGTCTGCTTCTTGCTCTTCCAGGATACTAAGGAGCCACCAATAAATACCGCAAATCCTGAGGTAAATTTTCCGTCCTTAGGGCATCCTGCATAGTCTGCACCTGAACAAGTTGAAACTTTGAGGGATGTTCCTGTCCTGAAAAATAGTCCTACCCCTGTAGATGACTTCAAGTACCTCATAATCATATGAATTGCATCCATATGTACTTGTCTAGGATACTACATAAATTTGCTGACCTGACTAACGACAAATGGGATGTTTGGTCTAGTGATCATAACATAAAGTAGCTTCCTAACCAGCTCTCTGTATACCCTCTTATCCACTTCCTCTGTATCATCATCGTATTGCCTAATGTGGGGTCCATGGGACTAGTAGTAGGTCTGCACCCACTAATACCTGTCTCTACTAAAAGGTCCGTAACATACTTCCTTTGGGTCATTGCAAGACCCTACTAGTTTTTGGTGAACTCTAATCCAAGAAAGTATCGTAGAGGATCAAGATCCTTGATAAGAAATTGTTGCCCAAGGAACTCCTTAGCCTTGCTAATCCTCTGCACATCATCTCCTGTAATGATGATATCATCAACATAAACCATAATAAAAATGACACTTCTCTGAGTCCTCTGACAAATAATGAGTGATCTGCATTCGACCTCGCGTATCCTTTTTGCTTAATCAAGTCCGAGAGCTTCTTGAACCATGCTCTTGGACTTTCCTTAAGGCCATAGATATCCTTGTGGAGTCTACAAACTAGCTGACACTCCCCCTCAGCAACAAAACCCGACGGTTGCTGCATGTAGGCTTCCTCTCAGAGATCACCATAGAGAAACACATTCTTGACGTCAAGCTGAAATGAGGGCCAATCACGTACCACATCAACAGTAAGAATTATTCGAAGTATAGAATGACGAGCCACTGGTGAGAAGGTATCTTGATAATCCATCCCATATGTCTGGGTGAACCCATATGCAACAAGTCTCGCCTTATAACGATTGACTGTACCATCTGTTTGGCGTTTCACTGTGAACACTCACTTGCAACTGACAACAGATGCCCTCAGGGGAGCAAGGAGTATGCTCCAATTGCCACGTGACTGTAATGCATCAATTTCTTCCTCCATCTCAAGATGCCACTAATTCTCTTGCATAGCTTTCTGGTAGCGTGGAATCTCCACGACATATAAGCGTATGATATAGCGCATGAAGTCTGCTGACAAACGTGCCAAAGAAATAGTGGAAGCACATGTAAGTGCAATGGGCACCTCTAGATCATCAACAACCTCCTCTACATGCTCACTTAGCTCTTGAGAAGGGACCTGCTCGTTGTGTACAATAACATGCTGTAGAGATACATCACCAGTATTATAAGTAGAAAGAATGTGTTCAGAACATTGGGTTATGAGAGTAGTAGCAAGAGGAGGTGGTGGTGGAGGAACCAGTGGTGATACTGGGACTGGCAGTGGTGGTGAAGGCATGTAAACCTCTTCGCAAGAATCTGATAGAGTCAACTTGTCACATGTAGGAGAGAAATGCATCACATGCTCAAAAGAGGTGACATAAACACTAACATAATAGTTCCGACGAACATGATCATAACGTCGATATCCCTTCTCTGTCATGGAATATCCCACAAAAACACACTTGACAGCTCTGGGAGCAAGCTTGTCAAGGCCATGTGACAACTGATGCACAAAAGCCACAGAGCCAAACACATGAGGGGTGAGGGAGAACAACTCCTTCTCGGGAAACACAATTGAGAAAGGGATCTTCTCGTCCAAAATAGTAGAAGGCATACCATTCTCAAGATAGCAAGCAGTAAGGACTACATCACCCCAAAAGGAGTGCAGAGCACGGCTCTGAATCAGAAGAGTTCGTGTCACATCTAATAAATGTCGGTTTTTGCGTTCAACAACACCGTTCTGCTGGGACGTGTAAGCACATGGTGTTGATGTAAAATGCCAAGGGACCGAAAGAACCGTGGAAGATGTATGGTATAGAACTCCAAGGCATTTCAGTGCGAACAAATTTGACAGTAGGAAGAAAAATATTCTTTATTTTATTGATAATTGATTGCAGTCCCTACCTCTGACTTATTCTTTAACAAAAAAGCCCATGACAATCTAGAAAAATCATCTACTACAACAAGATAAAATTTGTGTCCTTGATGGTCGGGAACACGACTTTGACCCCAAATATCTAGAGGCGTGCGTTTGAGAGGGCCGTTGGTGTCGTCGGGACGGAGTCGAAGACGCAGAGGAGAGGCATGCAGTGATCGATGACACAATGGAGAGACTGGAGGCGACTTGCTATTGGCTAGAGGTATTGGGTATGAGGGATACATGAGGAGAAAGGGCTTATTGACGGACAATAAGCCTTTATTCTCCTAAATGGGCAATTGTGCAAACATTAATCGGGTATGCATAACTTGTCAAATGGGATTAAAAACTCATGGATTATGCGTCCGACTAGGCTGACATGTAGGGACGATCGTCTATTGGCCGACTAGGCTCAGTCGAGTCGGCTACCCACCGACTAGACTAATCAGTCCGACTAGTCGGTCGATTTTTACAAGCTTGCACCAATCATATACTGCTATTGCTGTGGTACCACCATCTTAATCACCCTTTTGTTAGCAAGCTTTTACATATTTCACCTCAGTTACCTCCCACTATCACTTTGAAGTGTGAGACCATTAGCCGAGAAAGCATTATTAGAGTTCCTTTTTACCATCCGAGTGTTTACATGTGTCGCTTGTGTTTAAGATCATTACTCCGATGTTTAAGGTTTAAGTCAGATTCTCTATAGTTTGGGGGTAGCCCACATGTACTATTTAGTTATGGTGGATGATTTTTCGTGTTTGTGCTGGGTGTTTCTTTTGAAAATAAGCTAGATATTTGCTGAAAAACATCTGAGTTTATTCATGAAACAAAGATATAATTAGGTGCTATTATTAAAATTGATAGATATGATAATGCTGGTAAATTTTGCTTGTCTTATTTTTGTGATTTTTATGGTTTTTTTCATGTTTGTTGGTTGAAGTGGGTTTATTGTACTACCATATTAATATTGCTGAATGCAAACACCGCACATTAATCAATGATCATACTTCTGTTTGAAGTCTTGTATAATATTGTTAATCAATGCCCGTTGTCAACTATTAATGAGGAACTTCTGCTTGAAATCTTGTACCATGAGCAGGCTTTTTTGGCTATATCACTCAAGATTTTGAAGAACGTGAGGCCTATTTAGGTTGTTTTCCGTTGATGAGGTGAGGTGAAAGCTTCAATGTATAAAGAAAAATATGCATAGAATTGCAAATAAACACACACACACATATATATATATATTCCAAAGTATAAATATACCCAAATTACAATATCGTATTTGGAATATATGTGTCAAATCTATGTCCATTTAGTGATATTACATTTTATTCATACTAACTAATTAATTCTATGTTACACATGAATGATTATGTATGGCCGTATTACTGTATAACATATGTGACTAGCATATATTGACTGTATAATATATGTTATATGACTAACGTATATGATTGTGTCATATTGTATGTTGTTGATATATCTTGAATCCTAACGTTCTGTTCCATTGAACCTAGTTGAAGAACTGTCTCATGCACCCTCGGTTGCATGATACCCTACTAGCACAAGGGGTCTTGTTTGGTCAGTGAGCCTGGAGGTGGGGGACTAGGGGGGAGCAGGTGCGTCCCCCCGGGGAGTTGTAGGGGGCAACATCCCTTCTCGAAACAAGTTTTTTATATGGGTTGTTGGATCCTTGTGCATTTGGGATCCGTTTATACGGGAGGTACTATACTATAATAAGCAAGTACTATATCACATTTATGCTGTAATTGTGTGATTGGGCATTTTTTTAGAGCGATGCAAAGTTAATAAAGGATATAACATAGGAAATATTATTGTGAAGAATAAGAAAATATGGAATTTATTAAGAGTTTAATGGGGCTGCCCCTTGGGGCAGCCAACATGGCTGCCCCCGTGCCGTTTTCGGCGTTTTTTTTTTGAAAAATATCGCCATGTATATTCATCCCTATATCCCTCCTATATGCCATTCGAATTTCGTCAGAAACAGAGACTCCTACGGCCTCCATCGAGTGAGTCATTTTTTAATGGTAACAAGATTTTTTAAATCGACACCATCTCGATGGAGGCCGTAGGAGTCTCTGTTTCTGACGAAATTCGAATGGCATATAGGAGGGATATAGGGATGAATATACATAGCGATATTTTTCAAAAAAAAATAAAAAAGCGCCGAAAACGGCGCGGGGGCAGCCCCATTAAACTCATTTATTAATGGTGACCAATATTTTGAGGTGACGGGACAACATTCTAAGCATTTGGATGCACAAAAGATACTGAATTTGTAGAAGTAGCAACAAGTTGCTTCCACTAGAAGCAAGACAAGCGTTTCTTAGCAGTAGCAGAGGTAACAAAGTAATCAGCAGCTGATTACCCGTGCCCAGGAGCAACAAAATGTTGTTCAACAATATACAGGCTTGAGGCGGTGCCTCGAAACCACCTCAGCGTGCCTCGAGGTGTATGAGATGCAGCCCTCGAGGAACTTGTTCGAGGCTATAACCTCGAGGCGATTTTGGCTGAATAGCGCCTCGAGGCGGTTTTGGCTGAAAAGCGCCTCGAGACGTATGCCTCAATGTTGAATCATGTTTATGAAAACAATTATTTTCACATTGTGTCTTTGGATATGTTGCCTTTGTACATCATTCGGCTGATCAAAAGTTTATCATTGGTTACTGTTCATACCTAGGACTAGTAGGCAACCTGATCATATGAAGGAACAAGTAATGATTTTCACTTGAACGCATAAAGCAAGTACATGCAATGACCCTAAAATGTGATGAAGAGATAGACGGTATTTATAAATCTTCATAGTCCATCTGGCATACCGATGAAGCCGTGGTGCTGCATGACCTCCAATGCATGTAGTGAAGAATTCTATGTTTCGTGAGTGCCCCCAGCATGTAGAGGTCAACTACCACTTCACTAGGGATCTCATTCCGAGAGGCCTTCTTTGAACTTATGGTGTCTCATGTTGTGATTAAGTTGAGCGTGAATGATGTCTATGCTCTAGCTTGAGAAAGAGTTGGAGTTTAAATCATATACCTCTCTGACGGTACTTATGTATTTACATTCACTGTGATGTAAACCTTAATCCTAGCCTTTCAATATATCGAAAATGATTAAAATAAATGAATAAGACAATGCAAGGTTTGGTATAATTATTAATCTTACTTTTTATTACTCGTAAGGTCAAACAATGGTGAAATTGCGCGAGTAAAATGTAGTGGTATGGGAAGGGTTAATTTTTACAAAAAAGGCACAACTGTTATACTGTCATTACAAAGATTGATAGGAGTATGCAATCTTTCATCTCTCTCTCTCTCTCCCTCGATCGACTGACTGCCTCTGTTGTCTATGAGGGTTCTCATGAATAGAAGTTATAATGCCTGAGAGAAGTTGGGAACAAGATGATGTCCTTTTTGAGGACAATTAGGAAGCACACCCTACGGAAATGGTAGTCTCGGGGCTAGTTTGTATGCTTGCGGGGTTCAAGTCTGCACTTGCTCCCTCCAATCTTTGAGTTATGATGATAACTATATCCAAGATCCTGATAAAGGATGTTGTACTGATGCTAGTTGCAAAGTAGATTTGATTCATTTAAAGTGAACATAGGCCACATGGGTGCAGATGCAAGTGTATACCTCCTATAATCTGTGTCTATATGCATGAATAATGCAAAAAGTATACAAATCTGCATAGTAAAAGCATGCTGTCTAACTTGTTAAGCTACGTGGGCACGGGTGCAGATTAAATGTCAACATCGTATGTGTTAACATTATATGTACATGGATTTAACCGAAAAAATAGTACTGATGCTATAGTTACAGAACAGATGTCAATCTAACATAAGCCAGCATGGGTGCCGATGCAGGTCTCTAGGTATATATAAGCGTGTCTTTATGGCAAGGCCTTAAATGTCGGTTTCGGTCACCATTTCGGTATCGACCAAAACAGAATTTCGATGGAATTTCGGTGGAATTTCGACCGAAATTTCGGTCATTTCGGTCATTTTTTGTACTAGGACCCCCATATTTCGGTCGTTTCGGTCATTTCAGTCGAATTTCGATTTCGACTGAATATCGATATTCGACAGAAATTCGACCGAATTTCGCTGAAATTTGAGGCCATGCTTTATGGATGAACAACACAAATAATACACACACACACACGTGCATGCACACCAACACGTATGCAGACTCTCGTTCTATAACTCAATTCACTAACTCAGGAATGGCTGCAGTTATGAGAGGTATAGGGACCTAGGAAGTTTCTTGCATAATTTAAAGCCCTCAGGGAAGTTCGGCATTAAGTTAGGGGGATTAGCCTGCAGAACACCCCTTTCTGGCTGTATATCTGTTTCCCCCACTCTCAATTGTTTCGCAGCCAAAAATCTGGAATGCGTTAGTCACTGCAAATGTATCTGTTGCCATCATTGCCGTTCAGGGTATATCGACATTCAGTTGGGGGCTTGGGGGCGGGGGGAGGTTAAGCCTGCAGACCACCCCTTTCTGATAGTATATCTGTTCCTTCCCACTTTCACAGCTAAAAATCTGGAAAGCATAAATCTTTAGTCATTGTAAATATTTTGGTTGCCATCATTGCCATTCAATACAGACAACGCGTTACCACCAAGGTTTTAAAAAAAAACTAAAAACAGAATGAGGCGGTTTCCCTGGAATAGAGGTGAGGCGTAAGCCTCAATTTATAATGATAAATACCTATAAAAACACAATAAGATATATACTAATGAAATTATATGTATATAACTATAACATATGATGAAATTGTAAAGATAGGAACACCGAAAAGAAAAGATATACAATTGTATGCTTTTTACCAAATTTCCATCCAATCTGAGATTGAGTTTGTTTGATATCCCCCTGAATTCTAACCATCTAGCCCATGTTGAAGAACCGTCGTATGTACCCCCTCCTGTCGTATCATACTCCAAGAAGACATGGGTCTCGTTGCCCGGTTAGCGAGCCGGGGGGGGGGGGGGGGCAGGTGCGCTCCCCCGACGAATTTTTTATTAAGGGTTTTATTTCTTTTATGGTACATGGATCTGTTTGTTCTTCTCGGTATATTACATAGCTTATTATATAACACTCCTTTAAAATAAGTGAACGGGTAATTTTTTCTATGATATTTGCGGATTCATATGTTTAAGGGTATAATGGTGAGAGTTTATTGACATAATTGGACATGTTTAATGATAAATATGAACACGAAATCGGCCAAATTTAAGCATTCATCTTGTATTATTATATCCTAAACAGCTAGACCTTTATAAACTTCTGAAATTGCCAATAGGACAGATGATTTACATAAAAAAAACTTTGAAAATAAAAAACGCCTCGAGGATCGCCTCGATTAACTAAAGCGGTCGCCTCTCAGAGCTCTGCTGAGGCGGCCGTTCTGGGGTGATTCCGTGCTACCTCACCTCGAGGCACGTTTTTTCAAACCATGGTTACCACAAAACTTTATAAAGATATGCTCTTATATGACAGGGTTTTTTTTCCTATTTCTCATTGGATCTAATGTTTATAGGTATATTGAATTTTATGATGTGATGTCCGTGCAAGCTGCAATTCTATTGTCTGGTCAGCTGCTTCTTGGTCAACCTGTTATGGTTAAACACTCAGAAGCAGAAAAGAATTTAGTTCCATCAAGCGCAGCTGGAGGAGCTGGTCTTCCAGGTTCTGACAGAAAGCTTTATGTTGGAAATCTCCACTTCAACATGACCGAAGAACACCTTCGCCAGGTTAATGCTTGTTTGTCCTTTTATTTCTTTAAAAAAATCGATTTTGGTATTTTCTTTTTTCTTTATTGTCCTCTCTTCAAATGGACATATATTCACCGAGTTGCATTTAATAAAAAGGACATTCGACGAGATAAAATAATTGTCAAATAAGCATTCATGGACAACATTTTCATCACAGTCTTGCTATTTCTCTTGAAAATACATATTTTATAGCATATTTGCTGTAGTCTAGATTAGTAGTGGGCGAATGGGTTGCCGTAATTTTGATTTTATTGCCCATCACTGGAATCCTGGGACTCGGACAATTTATAGATTCTCCCTAATCACAAATTCACAATTTATTTCTGTCTTTGGGGGATTGCTGTATTTTTTAGCATTTCCATTTTGCAGATCTTTGAAGCCTTTGGACCTGTAGAGCTTGTGCAAATGCCTCTTGATATGGAGACTGGGCACTGCAAAGGTTTCGGATTTGTCCAAGTAAGTACTGCTTGGTGAATCCATTTGCCAGTAATAATTCTTGTTTAGCCTTTTTGAATATGCGGAATGCTCATATTATTAATTTAATAATCTGTGCTTTTTCCTTATGCATCCTTGACTTGTGTTAATTTGACTTCACTATTTCTTATGGTAGTTTGTTCAATTAGAGCATGCTAAAGCAGCCCAACAGAGTTTGAATGGGACGTTGGAGATTGCTGGACGAATTGTCAAGGTAAATGCCTTATGCGTCACTCAAAATGCTGCATTTGTTGTCCGCAGCTTTTATATTTTTGATGCTTTTTTAACACAGTGAAATCTTCTGTCCCCACTCTTCCTTACGATGGACCTCTTCCATGTGAACATTACTGGAGTACGATCTTTGTAGCATCATTTACATTTATAGAATGTGTTGATGTGATGCTACACGATTTCTAGTATTCTGTTTTTGACATACATGTTCATGCTGTTTTACTATGTTGCTTTTTTTGCAGGTATCCTCTGTGACAGAGCACATTGGAGTCCAAGATTCTGGTGCAAATGCCACTGATTTTGATGATGATGATGGTGGTGGATTGGTAAGTGTTGTTGGACGATCACATAAGTATCTTTAGTAAACATGCTCTGGTAATCTGGAGTGAAAATGATGCTTAGCTGGGTCGGCACTTGCGGTGCTAATATTTCCCTGTTTTGTTTGTAGATGACATTTGTTTACTTGTAGTAATTATGTTCATATGAAAACAACTTACAGATGCCGGACAGTTGACATTTTACCTTTAATCTTTAAAAAAACTCACCTAACCTACAAGAGGTGTTTATCTTTTACTTTCTGTTTGTACTACATCCTTGCACCCTTTATTATGGGTTTGACTTGCTGGATAAAGTTGATTTGCACACTGAAGTTAGGCCAATTCGTTGATGGTTATTGCAGAAACTATGGTGCATAATAAATTTATTTTATGTGGCACATTCCCCTTACATGTTTCTGATGTGGAGAATGTTGACGTAACTTTTATATTTGAAGGATCATATTTTTCTGAGAAACGGAAAGAGTGATCAAATTGGCCTGTGGATATCCACGCAGCTTATGGATTGGTAACCTGATTATGGATTGATGTCTTTTATTAATTAGACATGAGTTTATCTTGAAATTCACTTCCTTGAGTGTATCTATAAAACCTGTTCTGTCTCATATCATAATGCTATTTTCATGGGCTAAGTAATTTGGATATGAATGGACTACTGATCTTTTGCGCTTGCAGGCTTTAAATGCCCGCTCAAGAGCACTTCTAATGCAGAAGCTAGATCGTACTGGGACAGCCTCCAGGTTCCTTGTGACCTTTTGACTTGCTGAGTACCAGGTTTTTTTCTTAAACATTATATAAATTTTACCTCTTAACGCGCAGCATCGCAGAGTCACTTGGAGTACCTGTGGTTAATGGAACTACTACAACTCTTGTACCCACTTCCAAGGCCTCAATACCCATGGCTTTTCCGACATTGATAACCTCCCCAGTTGTTGAACCTATTGGTGATCCCAGCGAGTGTATACTGTTGAAAAACATGTTTGATCCCAAAACTGAGGTATGCTGTGCATGATAATGTCGTAATGAATACATGCTTTACAATGAAGTAGCATACTAATCAACTTCCTTTCAGACCGATCCTGACTTCGACCTTGAAATAAAGGATGATGTGCAAGATGAATGCACGAAGTTTGGCCCTCTGAAGCATATATACGTGGACAAGTAATGTGATTTTTATTAAGCCATTTTGTCACTGTCCAACTTTTTTGACGGCTTCAGAGCTCTCTTAAATTCCATTTTTACCTAGCATGGTACAATTTATTTGGACGGCTTCTCAATGTTCAACTTATAATTTATTTTTATCTAGCAAGGTTTTTCTTACAATTCAGTATCGACTTACATTTTTGAAAGTTAAAAACATCATGCAGATTGGGATATGCAAGTATTGCCATCACTTGATTTTACCTGGTGCATTAGTGGGGAGAGTATTCGGTGTTTTTTTTGCATATTTAAGCCTAAATTTCAACTCTCAAGTTATGAACTCTACTTCTAGCTCTTGGATGTTTTTTTCTCCAATCCCACCTTATTTTAGATATTATCTTTTTTTCTATCATCCCTTTTGGGAATGTGGGTATCCACCACTCGACGCTACTGTGGTGGGGCGCCCGTCACATGGTCACCACCAAGCGGTAGCGGTAGTGAGGCTCCTGCCACACAGTCAACACTGAGGCACAAATATTGAGGCACTTTTTACAACCACAGGTGCATAACCATCAACGGGAACATTCTTCCCCCGTGTTTCCACTCAAACCTTGTAGCTTCTTGGAATAAGATGCACAATTTTGCATTTTTGGAGGATCTATCAATATTCCGGATAGGCAGGACTCGGTCACTACTTTTCAATTATTTCATTCCGGGTAACTGACCCTGGAATTGTTGATGACTTCCATGTTTTTATGCAGTGGTCTTCCTTCGGGGCTGATTAAATGGGGGCGTGAGTTACATGATAGAAGTGGATGAGGTGCACCTGTCCTGCTTTGTGGTCCTTATTCTACTTTGGCAGAATCAACACTTTTGGTCCTACCTTATTTCCCTCCCTTCTTTGCTCGTGGTATAAGAGAAGATGCCCTCTCTTCTAGGCGAGTTGTACTTGGAGTATATTTTTCTTTCAAGCTGCTGCGGGTCACACCTTATGCCGGTTGCATGCTATGCTTAACTAGCACTCTGATTCTTCGTCTATGAATAATCTAAGCCTCACATACACTTGCTCTCTCAACTACATGCATCTTGACACGTCAATCCTCCCCAACACACACCCATACAGTTGTAATCGAATATAAATAATACACTTCATAAACACTTGTATATTATACCTTTCTAGTCATGTCAGTAAGCATGTCGTATATGATGTAGTTCACAAGTCAAACCTCCTATTTAGAGCTCTTTTATAGAAACCACGGGCATAATTCTATTGGGGAAAAAAGCAATTTTTATAGCCATTTCTATGATTTCTTTCGATATCATAATATCGTCGACATTTCCCGGTATTTCTCTTTTCGGGTTTGGTGAAACACCACCAAGAGAGATACTTAAGGCCATGCTTGACAGTCTCCCTCGGCTTGCTTTGATTTCCGCACTGTCTCCACTGGCTGAAACTTAGAAATAGCCCTGTCCTATTGTGATGGGGAAATCAGCGAAGACCTTGCACTGACAAGTTTGTTAGCTGTATGAAACAAAAGGATCTGCTTGACGCCGTAGCCATTGTATTGTTTATTGGTAGGCGTTAATCCATCCAATAACTTGGTCTCCAATCTTTTGGAACAACTGGTCCTTTCAGAAATTTGTTAAAACTAGATATGGTGGACTCTACTTCGTACGCCCGCAGGGCCGCTGCTGATGTCTGATTAGGTTCTATGATAACAATCGATCCTAAAATATGTACTTAGTAGGAACTATTATTTTTGGGTAGACGTGAATTGCTTATGTGCCAAATCCACATCAATTTTGAAGCTCGGAACATGTGCATATGAAAAAGGTAACACTGAAATTTTGGGGGCACAATGGAGTAGAAAAAGGACAATTCATTAGTCAGAATTCAGATTGACTTTCTGGCACTCAAAATAATCTGCAACAGTTATGAATAAACATGAGCCTTGTTAAAATTCTGATCGTGTTTTATCATCAGCCGTTTATGCATTCTTTCGATTCAAATACCACTGTGAAAAGGTTCTGTTATTTATCTAGAAGACTGCCAAAAAAGGACAAGGATGATTGCCATTTCTTTGGGATTTTGAACGGCAGTGGCATCCCTAATGTATGCTGCATGCCATGATGCAAACATCCTCATGGGAAAATTTATGGATACCAATCTATGGTAGTTAGGAAATCATATGTGATTAATTGCGGAGGCTTATGTCAGTCTCAATAAGAATCTTGGGATATGTACATGGGACTTAAATTTGGTTACCGTGATTGCAAACATGCTCGTGGGAAAATTTATGGATTCTGATATCTGGTAGTAAGGAAATCGGATGTGATTGATTGTGGAGGCTTATGTCAATGTCTCTAGTAAGAATCTTGGGATATGTACATGGAACTTAAATCCAGTTACCGTGATGCAAACATCCTCGTGGGAAAGTTTATGGATTCCGATCTCTGGTAGTTAGGAAATCAGATGTGATTGATTGCGGAGGCTTATGTCCATGTCTCAATAAGAATCTTGGGATATGTACGGGGAACTTAAATTCGATTCACTGTTTTGTTGGAACCAGCCTGCTTTCTGCATATTATCAGTTCAAACCTTTTCGTGCAAGAAACGTGATTTAATGTTAGTCTTGCCTGATGGCATTGTGTGTATCTTTGTGTTCCAGGAATAGCAATGGATTTGTTTATCTGCGGTTTGATTCCATTGCTGCTGCCATCACTTGTCAGAGGGCAATGCACATGCGGTGGTTTGCACGTAGATGTATTTCAGCTACATTCATGGTGAGTAATTCGCCTTTTGCTCTTTTTTTATTTGAATTCAATTTTCTTGTCAAAGGTGCGGAGAGCAATTAGGGTGATGGGGAAGTTGTGTTTCAGTGGATTTGATAAAATACCCCCACCCCCAAACACACACACTCACACATAATAGTGATGTATATGGAAATATATCCTTTTTATATGAGGAGATCTATGCATCCTTTTTGAAATTGTAGTTTCTTTTGCAAATGTAAAGTTGTTAACTGATTGTGATGACAAGGATCTGAGACGGAGAGGGATTGTTAAGGGGTCATCATTTAGCTTTGGATTTTGGAGGATGGTAGGGCAATATGTTCTTCAAGGTTGCTTCCACATAGAATAGAAATTTTTGTTGCTCTATTGTTCTGCAAAAGGAACACGTTGCTGAAAAAGACTAGTTATCATAAATTAGTTAATTCAAAGAGTGAAGATGAACCCTGAAAAAATAATAGCAACCCAGGGACATTGGTATCTAAAAGTTGAATCTCTACCTGACCTTGGTTTAGGTAATTTTTGATGGTATCAATCCATTTGTGGCCTAGCTCTTTTCGGAGATGGATTCGTTCAACTAGGGTGTTGTCACGGGTCATTAGACAACTAGGGTGTTGTCCCGGGTCATTAGACTAATGAACCATTATATGTTGATAGCTATCTTTATCTATTATTGTGTGTGTTTCTTATACTGGTTCTTGTTCCGTTTTTTCTGCAGCGAATTCATGAATATGAAGCCAAGGTCAGGTCTGCTGTTTAATTTGACGAGGACATGATATTGATACGAAGTTGTGCTTGGGCTTGCCTGTTGGTTCTAAAATCTGTCAGGATGTTGTCATTTTTTGGATAAAGTAGATGTGTCCACCTTGCTTGATGAGAGATTCGACAATTTGGTTTGCTTGATGATGCACCCCTTGAAAAAGATCCCGGTTCATGGATTGAAGTTCTGTTGATCGTGGTTAAGACGAGAACTCGCTGTGTTTTACCACCATGTCTCCATTGCAATGCATATGTAAGTTTGGTAATCATATTAGTTTTAGGCATGTTGTGTGCCATTTAATGTTGAGAATCACTTATTCTTACACTAGTTAGGACAACCTGCTGACGTATGGAACGGTGGCCAACGATTCGAGTTAGTAGCTACCTTAGTAAATGGACACGAAACGGGTTTGTTGTTCCATGGAATTGTGGTTTTTGCTTCTCGGTGCTGTGAATGTGTCCTTGTCTTGCACTCTCATAGTCCTGAATGTTACATTGTCGATTCGTGATTGAAGGGGATCGATCCTTCTTTGTTTGATTTTGGTTTATTACCGTGCTTGCCACATTTTCAGTTCAACTTTTTACCTTGGTTATTTTTTTATCGGAGTTAATATTTCAGATGCACGCTTACAAGGTTCACTGCTAATTGACTTACTTCCTTTAGATGATTTATAGCACTCTTGAGATACATTTTACTGGCGATTTTGCACTTGTGGTACAATTTACTTTGAGAAATAGTTCAAACTTCATGAGACCAATTTTCTGCACTTAACAGAGATGTGATTGGGGAATGGACTTAACAAAAGCAAGCAATGTGAACCCTAACCCAAAGCATAAGTAGGCTGCTCCATTGCTTTTGGATGGGTGTCTGCTCAACATCTTCCCAACTTACAGGTTGTGTTGTGGGTGGTAGGAAGAGGAGATTGTTTGGGGGTAATATTTTGCAACATGTTGCCCACATACACAGAAACAGGGACAGAACACAAGGATCCACTTTTTTAGTTGCAAGTGATTGTTTGCGCTGCCGCTCATCTGGTTCTGTGTTTCCCTCAGTTCTAACCATGTATTCTTGGGTTGGAGCTAGTTGTATGAATCCCTTGTGCTCTTTGTTATAGTATTTCCAACTGCCTTCAAATGGGAAAGTTAACATCAATAACATATTGTAACAAAAAACAGTCATGATAACACAAGAAATATGACATCACTCTACATTTACCATATCAACTCTACTAACCATCTAAACAGCTACTATTCATACAAAGATTACCAAACAAAGGTTAAAGGTACGCTGGCCTAGACATGGATTTGGATTAATAAAGAGGAGACGTCTCCAGGATCGAAAAACCACCTCAAAAATGGGAAAATAATATCCAAGATTAGACATCTGCCTTGAACACTGCACAATACAAGGCGTCAATTACCTTAGAATTCGGTATCATCTTCTTTATCTGCGCAACAATGTAGCCTTCTTCTCTCTCTCTCTCTCTATATATATATATATATGAACGTTTTCCTCCCCATATACCATGCGGTAAAATCTCCCAGCATTACAAATACCATCATCTTAGTTTTACACTAAGGGCCTGTTCGTTTGGAGAATAGGCCCTGGAATAAGGGACCTATTCTCCATCTGACACGGTTTCCCGTGGTACGATTATTCCTCCTCATTCCATTTTATTTCACTCTTATTCCTATCTTTATTCTCCCTTACCTACATTTATTTCACCTTATTCTCCTTATTCCTATTCTCCAGCCAAACAAAGAATAGACCCTTATTCTCCTTATTCCCAATCCTTATTCCTGCTTATTCCCGAACCGAACGGGCCGTAAGAGTAATATAGGTGTCATTGAAGTGCTAAGGATGGGTAATGGAGTTTGGACCTTCATCCATTATTGTTGGCCATTGCACACTCCAAGCTCGGATACTATTTGAAAGCATATCCTTTAGCTCCTTACTAAAACATGTTATGGTCATTTCCCATTTACAAAAGCTTCCAAAAATGTGAATTTTATAATGGAGGCATTCTAGATCAATAAGTCCTCTTTTTAGGAATTATTCACTGCCTTTTGCAAGCCCTTCAATTCTTGGACGGTGAAAAATGGAAAACCAGAAAGTCGTAAATAAAATGTGGATTTTTAACTCTTTGCCACCCCTATTTTCTAAACAAGAAACACAGAGGATGGAATTATATACTTAAGTGAACCTACTCAAGATGGATGAAATTATCCTTTGTAATTGAACCGAACTTGAGAGAACCTACTCAAGTTAGATGGGTTTGCGTGTCATATATAATGGTTCGAGTTCGATTTGGCTCGATAAGATGAAAATGACGTTTAGATTCAATTCTGCTCGATCCTGGTATGAGAAGGTCAGACTCGATCCATCAAGTGATCTTAAGACACCTTCAAGTCCCTTATGTGGTTTCTTCCAAATAAGTGATCTTAAGACTATCTTCAAGTCCCTTATGGTGTCTCAAGTTGAGAAACACTATTGAATTCGTCATTTGATAAACCACAACTGAGAATACTCTTTGCCTTACAATTCTTAGCGATTATTTTTCATTGAGCAGAGTTATAATGTCCTAGTTTTTTGTTGACGATTAGTTGGCTATCCTTCGAACGGTTAACGACTTCACTTGAGCTCATTGTTGCTGGTGTACTAGAATGATGTCAAAATCACCAAACATGTTTGCTTTGATACAAAATGAAGATGCACTAGGGGAGAAGGGTGATAATGCTATGCAGAAATAAGATCAATTTAAAACAAAAGCTCAGAAAAATAATTAACAATAACCAGACAAGCAACCCACGATGCACAAAGATTTACACAAATTCACCTATATAAGGACTACGTCCTTTGCCTAAGCTTGGCTTACTTAGGGTTTACAAAGTCTTGATGATAACAAAACTAATATAATTGGCTTGAATCTAGGCCAAATGAAAGGATGCTAAACGACCACGAAGAAGTTCAAGCATAAGGAGCTCAAACCTTATACAAGGTGAATGACACATGGTATACAAAATTAGAGGAATACAGATGCTCTAGGGTGAAGAATACAACATAAATAGCTGCCTTCAGTTTGGTAGCTCCCAAGGGAGACTCACATACCCGAATGAAAGCTGATTTTTCATGTACCTAGACTGATGCGCCAAAAGAACCACATCATGATCTGATAAATTTCCGGCAACAACCGCATCCAGAGATCCACTTTCCAGCCCCGTGAACATGCTTGTGCCGACACTATACTCGTTGCAGAACAAAATGTGTATAAGTTTTAATTTACATCCCTGCAGAATAGGATTTCAGATAAATCTATAAATAAGAATAAGGCAGTTGGAAATGATGTGCCAGTTTTAAAAAAATCATCTTTAGTATTTCTTGTATCAATATCACTATTCTCGTTGGAATTATGTATCAAGGAAAGAAGGCAATCTTACCTCGGAGAAGGCTATCGACACGGCTGACTAAAGAGCTCTGAGGACCATAACAAATTCTCGCAAGATAGCCTGCATAAGCCAGGATATGAATGGCTAGCTGGTGAAATGCCTTACCCTCTTCCTGGAAATACATGTCCGCTAAACTGTTGCAACCAACACAATGACTGCCTTCGTAGCTACTGAGGCCGACGGCTCTGTGAAGATTAGGTTGGATATCGAGACACGTTTCCAAGATCCTCTTTTTATCGAGCCATCTGAAATCCATTGGGTTTTCAATGTCCTTCAGGCCCTGGATATCTGCCGTCAAAGAAGGCCAGACCTGAAGCGAGATCCTAGTAGTGCAGAAGAAAAAGGCCGCGGATACAACATCCAGTTCTGTTTGCTTAACTGGAGAACCATCGTTTGCTATATAGGGAGCCTGTTGTTCTGTTAATGATGAGCAAACCCCCAAATGACCTCCATATTTCGCCATTGAGTAGTTTTTCATCGACCGTTTGGTAAAATTCAACAATAACTCTCCAGCATCAATCGCAAATATGGCGACAGTTGCCATCAGAGAACGTTCCCCTAAAAATAAAAAATGGGTAGCACCAACAAGCAGCAGTGAGTATGCAGCAGAGGCCCTGGCCATTTTTAGAGCTTCCGTATAACCGATTCCACAGGAAGTAGGCATCAAACTGTTCATTCGTATTTTAAAGGTAGATGCTAGAGTCATGTAAGCCTTGAGAGCTATATGGTGCAGTGGTGGTAACTTTAGATTTATCTGTGGCGTCACCATACAAAAATGAATATCTTGTGAACACCTGTAGATGAGGGCTTCAACCTTTTCACAGCAAGCTTTGGCATCCCCATATACCATATATTCATCCACAGCCTGTTCCAAGTTGTGTGAAAGATCCACCAAAGATTCGTCTACAAAGCTCTTATATGCATCCGAATTCTCAATGTCTATGTCAAGAGAGTTTCCCTGATATCGCAAAAAAACACGAAGACAAATCAAAAAAGTTTGAATGGTGTACTGTAATCTAACATCGACTAGTAGCAGTTGCACTGAACTGAAAAATGCAAGCTTGATTCTAGCTTTTTAAGCAAGGGTCATAATGCCAACTTCCCAAGTTTAGTTGCTTCCTGGTAAATCACTGTGCATGTGCAGGAACACACAGGATAAGTAGGAAAGACACTGGTGGACACAAGTTTAGTTCTTCACAAGTATTGTACGCTGTCAAGGCTTGGTTCTTTATTGCAACATGTAGTTACATGTTTCTTCATGACCATATCCCACACATTTTATATTAACATTTTATTTAAAGTAACGAGGGTGGAGTTGGTCACCTATAGAATATATTAATTTTATCTTGTAAGCAGAGGACCAATGTCTAAAAGAAAATTTGCCTGAGATACAACGATCTCCACATAAAACTGCTTATCACGGAAAACCAAATCATTCCTGCCTAACCACAGGGCCCACAAAAAGGAAAAAGGCTTTGCTCTCTCCCTCCTAGATCGGCATGCCACCATCCAAACTCCTAAAAAATCCCTCAGCGCAGGAAATATTTATCTGGTCCAAGTCTGCGCCCATCCGAACCACCTATGCAGGTCCACAGGAGAGGAACAAGTGCTACGTGTCCTCCAGCTCACCCTAACAAATGCTGCAATCGGTGTCTGTTGTAATGAAGCAGGCCATAAACGTCCTCATCACCCTGACTCTCCTCTACCACAATTTGGTTACATTAAAAAATCTGACAAGATGTATGTAACTCCAATTGACGTAGGCAAGAAGTGGCAATAGGATGGGGGAAGTTAATATCTTGAAAATAAAGTGAAAATTACATAAATGTAGAAAACGATAATGCAGAAGCGTAATATCAGAGATAAAAGAATAAAAAAGAACATGAAAGAACACCGGGATTTACGTGGAACCTTACTCCATGAGGAGCGGAATGAAACCATGGGAGAACCGCCTCAAAGGGCTGACGTTTTCATTAACTCAATTGATACAATGGGTGTGGGGCTTCTTATATAGCCCCCCACCGAATTTTCAAGTCCACGAATAATTGACGTGATACTAAACATTAGAGGGTGTGGTAATCGGACACTGGAGGAATTCAATTACCCACCTACTGATGCATACTCTAACACTCCCTCAAGTTGGAGCATGCAATGCTCAGCTTGAACACATAGAAAGAAATCGCTCACTCGGATTACAATACACTACATATAATATCAACTCAACACATACTCTATTGCCTGTTTGTTGAGGACTGTTGCTTCTCATGCTGTGCTGGTGAGGAGGAACTGAAGGGTTGGAATGTGAACTGAACCAGATCTCCTCGTCCGAGAACATATGCTCTGTACTGCGTCTGTCAGAGTCACTGAAATTAGAATGAGTCTCTACCTGGAGAACTCTGGTCTCGCAACTGCTCCATCTCTCTGAAGGGTCAAACTGAAAAAAGCCGTGAAAATATCCTCTTTGAAGCCCATGATCACTAGATAATGGAGTCTGAAAGTCTCCTCGTCGGAGAACTGCATCTCTCCCATACTGGTTGTAACAACCGGTCCGAATAAACCAAATCCGACCCGATTAAGAGTCTGAATGGCCAATTAATGTTCAATCAATATTAAATAACCTAAATCGATCAATTGATCATAAAACAAAATTCGTTTGGCAGCAATCGATCAAAAGGCGATCGCATCATAATGCATGGCATGTAAAAGCTGCAACGCAAATTGAAAACTGCAAAACAAATCGAGCTCACTTAAAAATCCGATTCGACGAAATAAGACCAAAAGAATTGACCGTTCGTCAATCGGAGATCGGTTGACATTTTAAAATCACAAAATTTAGTCACAAACCGAGATCGTATCTCAAGAAATTCGGGTATCTATACCAGATCAAAAGTATAGAATATTATACTCATGGTGATCATCGTTCAGAGACGATCAAACAAGACATTATACGCCTAAATTCGAGAATTGAGATGCGAATATGGGTGAAGTTGAGTTTTTTTTAAAAAAAGAAGAAGAAATGGTGACATTCAACAAGCTGACATCAGCTTGCTGATGTCATTACAATCTTATTTCCTTTCCAATACAAGGAGCCTTCTTCCCTCTTTCTTCCCTCCATCTTTCCCCCCAAAATCCCCATTTTCGTTTCCAATTTCCAGTCGAGAGGAGCTCTCAGCTCCAACACTCCTATTGCACAGCTAAAGCTGCTAGAAGAACCTTCCTCTCTTGCTGCTGAATGCTTCTAAATCTTCAAATATTGAGAGATTTTAAGTGTACAAATCATCTTCTTTACTTTCTCTCCAACGTAAGGGCTCGTCCCCAGTCATTCTTCTCTCTTTTTCTTCAAAATTCCCAGCCTTTTCCCTCATTTTTTCTGCAAATAGTTACTGTCCAGTAACTATTTCAGCTGCTAGAGTTTGATTGCTTCAGGTGAAATCTTCTGCTGCAACATGCAACTGCCCTCTTCTTATTGAAGCTCTTCCAACAACTATAAATTTGCTGCGTTTCTTTCAAATTCTGTTGCATGCATCCTTGATCTAAGTCAAAAACCCTTTCAAATTTGAGGATCTAAAAGGTACAATCCTAAGACTTCTTTTTGCTGCCAAACATGAAGTTTTATACACTTCTGATCATAAAATTTTGTTCATCTTTGTTGTTGAATTGGCAAATGAGGAAATGCTGTGAGAAAAAGGATCTATGAATATATGATTAAGACTGGATTTCATCATGAGTTGTCAGTTGTTATGATCTAAAAAAAATTCTAAATTTGCCTAATAAATCCCAATGGCTGTTTTACCTAAATTGGTGTAATCTGCATGAAGTAGAACTCTATGCATGCAACCCATCTGAGATTAATCATGTCTTAAATCCATGAGCCTCCAGTGTGTGTGTATATTTAGTATCCAAATTATGTTGGGTTTTCATAAGGAGGTGAAACCATCTTTGACATGATCAATTATCATCTTATTGATTTAGTAAGCATGAAGTAAATTGGTATGAAAAAATTTTAGTGACCTAAGAGTGCATTTGAGCAATTTTCGAAGTTTTTGTTCCAATGGAATATATATCTGTAAGTTTTTTTTAGCATTTGAGTAAGTTCTGAATTCCCTGAAATTACACTGCATTTGGAAGGAAATTTGGAATTTTTTTTAATTTAAGATTTAGTCTCATCTATGTATCCATTTCCAGGACAGTACTTGAATAAGAAAATTATGTCTTCTGCTATGTTTTAAAATGAAAATCAAGTAATGTTTGTTCTAGTATGAATTAGTATTAAATTTGGAATCTAAAACAAACTGAAGTATGTGAATGTCGTTACTGTCCATATGTTACTATTGAACTTTGAAATTTTATACTTAATCAAAGAATACATTATCTAATCTAATTTTGGATCATATGCACTAGAATCATGAAGTTTATCCTTTAAACCTAATTATCCACTACATCAAGTCCACGAATTGTTTTTTTTTCTAAATCACATGTCGTATGGTCAAGAATAGGAGAAAATCTCTATTCTAATTAGACCTTTTGATATTCCAGAATAAGACCTACTTTGTCATCATTAAACATTGTTTAAATGCTCAGGCTAAAATTAAGATTCATACAGTTCCATCTTTTTATAATAAGATAAGAGGATCTCTCATTAACTCAATTAGATAACTACTAATATTTCTTCAAGATTTAACTATTCTTGTATGGACTAAGGTTAGGATTTGCACCATTATGTCTTGCATCGAAACTATGGAACCTGGATCGAAGACTCTGTCAGTCAATCATCCAGCTGTATACCCCTTTTATCTCATGAATTTCGAAAAAAAAATCTAAAACCTCAAGAACCGATCATCCCTATAAAATAAACCCTTTAGGTATATCTACTAACTATAGATCACTATTGACAAAATGATCTAGATCTGCATAGTCAACCACGGCAAGGATTGAGAATGAAATGAATAGACAAGCAAGTGGAAATATAGGGAATGATTGATGATTAATAATCAAGAGTGCTGGTCATGGTGACCCTTACACATGACCGTGCAAGGCGCGATGACCCTCAACAGGGCGGGAGATAGGAAGCTCAGTTAGGACAGCGGCCGCCAAGTGCGCGGGTCTAGGATACCAGTCTTTTTCACGATTTTTACGCGAGCTCGCAGTGTTTTATGCCTTGTTGGGATCCCGACTTTTGACCAGTTCCACTGACCCTCTGTTTAAAGGTACCTAGGCTGGGGGTCCCTCGATTTTAGTTTTTGTCATGAGCTTGTTAGCCCATACATGCCGGGCAGGTTTTTAAAGTGACTTTTCCAGAGAGTCTCTCTCACCCGTCTCAATGGCGTAGTTTTGGAGTAGACCTATCCCTCTATTGGACCACATTTCCAATTAGAGGGTGAGACGAAAGGGTCTCTTAGGAGATTTCCTCACCGCTTGAGTTTTACTGTTACGCCAATAGGTTTGGCGATGGCTACATTTGAGATCAATTAAAGTTGAGTTGGCTAAAAGATAAGATTATTTACAATTAAGTTGATGGGAGTTAAGATCAGTTACATCAGTTACAATTGAGTTGACTACAATTAAGATTGGTGCGAAATCATCATTCATCATAAATCAATAATAAGCAATTAGATCTTAGAATTATTACTACAGGTAATAGTTAAGTTAGTGGACATATTGGGAACTTAGTTAGGATGCATTACACACCACCGCATGCCTATGGAGACACCCCAACCTCAAGGTATTCTTCACACCTTAGAGTCATAGTGTGAGGTCACCCTCAGACTAAGACCACAAACTATCCACTAAACTTGAGAAATTAGGTAGAATCGAGGATCAGATCAGAAACACATCATCCTCAATATCAAGATACACCAATGGGATCTCTAAGTAACAAGAAGAAAATAATATACATATGGGTCAATTAGCTTGAACTTTATTTTCCATGCAAGTAGTTTGAAAATTTTAATTATCACTACCTATTTACTTGCTTTCTTTTGAAACCATTAAATTGCATGTTATATATGTTATATACTGGAATGTACACACCAACCATTGATGTCCTCTTGTTCCTTGCATGTTTGGGCCCCAAGGCCTTAAATGTCGGTTTCGGTCACCATTTCGGTGATGACCAAAACATAATTTCGATGGAATTTCAGTCAAATTTCGTTTGAAATTTCGATCATTTCGGTCATTTTTTGTACTAGGACCCCCATATTTCGGTCATTTCGGTCGAATTTCGATTTCGACTGGATATCGATATTCGACAGAAATTCGACCGAATTTCTGCTGAAATTTGAAGCCATGTTTGACAGGCAAAAAACCTGCGTCGTAGTAGCTGATTGATGATATCGAGCATCCGTTGCTATACCAGACGATACAATTGTTACAATTTTTGGTTCTGGTTATGTATGGTGTTTTTCTCTCTTCTGTACATTTTGGGATACATGTATACACTGTCAGCTTATTTTGTTACATGTTATATATATGTAAATCAATAAAATGCAAATTGATGTCCCTTTTTGTTATTTTGTGGTTGTTTACATTGATTCTGAATGTCAAATACGAAACGTGAAAAATTTCCCCTCAATTTCAGTTGAACTAATGCAATCATTTATGAAAATAACACTGCGAGTGCCATGTAAACGGGTACCCGGATTCGAGGGCATCATATTGGCTCAGAGAATGGGATCTCTACTCTGGAGTCCCTATGAAACCACATGAAAATCCTATCCCAAAATGACTTAGAGAAATGGATCTCTACTCCGGAGTCCCCATGGATCACATGAAAACTCTGAGTCCAAATCAAAGATAATCATCTCTCAAATAATGACTGCATATATATACAGGTATCGAACTGTAGACTCAAAAACAATCTGAATGTAGAGTTCGAGTCTGAACTGTAAAGTCTGAAATCAGGCCTGAAATCTGAACTGGAGAATCTGAATCTGACATGTAGAACTCTACATAATACTCCTCCTTTCTCCCATGCTGGTCAGAATAGATGACATAGATCAAGTTAGGAGAAGACACGAAGATGAGAAGAAACAAAAAATACATAAGCTGATCTCCCTTCTGATCTCCCTTTTTTCTTGATTTTTTTCACATCATTTTTCTGACTTGTACCCACTTCAATGGTCTGGTGGTAGTATAGTGTGCTTACCACCCAAAAGACCAGGATTCAAATTCCTCCTTGTGGGAATTGCGTTAGGTTGTCGACAATACGCAAAAAATAGTCGGATTCAACATGGATTTGAGCAAGAATCCATGTAGTCGACCCTACTTAAAAGTAGGAGAAGGCTTCGTCAATTTATTTTATTTTTAGTTGTTTTCCGTCTCCTTGTTTTTTCCTGTGTATAATTTTTTTATACGCACCTTTTTTTAATCTCGCAGCCTAAATCATGCCAAAATACCGTAATCCCTTTTTTTAACGTGGCCTTTTTTGTAGAGCCATGGCTCAAGTAGGCCCTGAAAATGCAGCAGCATCCGAGCCCAATTTTTGACCCAATGAGAAATACCAAGGAGCCCAGTTAGGCTAAAAAAACAAAGGGAAGAAGTACGGGGCACGGTTCCAGTGAGCCAAAAAACTCACATGGCTATTTAGGGTTCCCCATCAGGGAAATCCTTTCACAAAATTCCGCCGCCCTTGATGGGCTTCTTCTTCCCGAATCATCGTCGCTGCCTGGAAGATGTTGCATCCACGCCTCTGAACTCATCACCACTGATTAGTGTGGCTTGGAGAGGCCCTGATGGATGGTTGAGCGACCCCTATTGCTGATGTTAGCGGCTTGACGGAGATTGGGGCCACTGCCATTCCTTGGGGGCATCAATCGCCCGGTAGGGCTCCGTCTGGATGAGTAGACCTCGCCCATGGACGATGCTGTAGGTCTCACACCGTTGGTGGAAGGTGCTACTGGGGGGGTGGGGGGCGACACATGTCGGAGTTGATTCGTGCCGCCTGGAGGCTTGAGAGATATCTCTGATCATGAGGTGTTGTACGAAGGAGGCTTTTGCAGGGTCAATCGTCGTTGCGTGGTGGTTACAAAACCATGGAATGTTGCTGAAGAAGTGTTTTCTTCCCCTTTTTTTGAAGATTGGCAACAACATCTGCATGGAGGGTTCAAGAGGAACCCATATCTTCTTTGTGCGCAGAACGAGGATGTTGCTTGAACTATGATGCTCCTTCTTCTATGGGAGATTCTTGGAAAGATGGCGTAAGGGATCGTGTATGGATATGTGCGCAAGGAAGCAAATATCACGTGCCTGATGATCTTGTACATTCTTCTTTCATCTAGGGTTTCACAAAATGAAACCCAGCAACTGTTGCGGGATTTCTGAAGGATGAAGACGATCCACACATTGAATACAGTTAGGGTTCCATCAAGAACCTTAGAATTTCTTCTCGAACATATTCTAGAGATCAATGGACATGAGCATAATAAACTCTTCAAGAATAAATATAAGAATACAATCTCGAACAAATCATGAAAATAACTCCTCGAGAATCAAACTTGATCTGAAAATGAAATCTTGCAAAATTATAGTTTCAGAAAATCCTAGATGATTCTTTAATCTCGAACCGATCTTCAATAACAAATCTTCAAGAATGCTCAGAATCGTACCGCTCTGATATAATGTAAAAAACGATAATACAGAAGCATAATATCAAAGATAAAGTGATGCAGCGTGAATCCAACGAACAGGGTCCAATATCTATCTAATTTTATTGGTCAATTTTATTTACGTTTATTTCAATTGTCGTGCCTTTAATTAAATAAATGAGACCACCTGTGATCTCAATAAATCAGTTAGAGATTTTTGAATTTCAAATTAGGTAGTTAGTTGGTTAATTAGTTAGAGTCAGTTTAGGATAATTGGTTGTCAATTTAAATTAGTTTACTATTTTTGTAAACTCATCCCTCCTATATAAAGGGATGAGGGTCCAATGTTTTAGTCAGTTCAGATTTATGAAAAGTTGAGAATTATTCTCTATCCCTCTCTCTCTCCTCTCTTCCCCTCACGGTCTTCGCGCCTCTTCTCCCTCAACCCCTCGTTCCCGACGAGTTATCTTCTCTCTCGCCCCTCTCTTTCTTCCACCGAAATTCCACCGCCCAAATCATTTTATCTTCGACGTCGCGCCAAAAATCCTGTTTGCATCATTTGGTATCAGAGCATGGCAACCGAATCATCCCTACGATTCGACGATCCCGTCGCGTATTGGAAGATGCAATATGATTTGAGTTGCATATCCCATGGTTCGCGTTCACGAGCGCGTCAACAAAAGTTCAAGCAACGCCTTATGTCTAGCATCAAAGTGCAAACTTGGTTGGATGCGCTAATCGACGAAGATTCAACCACCAACGACAAAAATCAGATTTCTGCAACCGCTGTTCAACCCGATTTCGAAGCAAAAAACAAAGGTATTCTCATTACGGATGAAGATTTATTTGATACGACTCCTGTGCAACAATACGATGATGATACGGGCCCAATATTTGATGAAAGTGCAGACGAAGAATCTGAATTCAAAGCCGAAACGGTTGCTGTCCAGAAGGTTTCAGATCAGCCCCCATCACCAACGGCGTCCCTGATGGCAGCCCCAGCGGTTCCCCAGGCCGACCAAACCCTCACCGCATTCCCGCGACCCCCTCCCGCAAACCCGGCGACCCCAACCCTGCCCCCAGCTTCGCCGGCGCTTTCCCCCACCCCCGCAAATCCCGCGACTCTGAACCCAACACCACCAGCCATCTTTTCCCCTTCCCGCGCCCTACCCCTTCCCGCAGCCACCCTCTTCCCCGACCCATCTATCCCCAGGCACCCCCTCTCTCCCGCCGCCTCCTTCCCCTCCGCACCCCGTGCTCCCCCCAACCACCCCGTCCTCGCCGCATTCCCCAGCATCGCCCGCTCGCCCCGGCCTCCCCTCCCTCCCCGCGATCACCCTGGTGGTGCCCCGCACAGCCCGCGCCTCTAAATGAGATCGCATGTGATCTCAATAAATCAGTTAGAGATTTTTGAATTTCAAATTAGGTAGTTAGTCGGTTAATTAGTTAGAGTCAGTTTAGGATAATTGGTTGTCAATTTAAATTAGTTTACTATTTTTGTAAACTCATCCCTCCTATATAAAGGGATGAGGGTCCAATGTTTTTAGTCAGTTCAGAGTTAATGAAAATTTGAGATCTTTATCTCCTTCTCCCTCTCTCTCTCCACGCGATCTCCGCGTCTCTTCTCCTCCAACCTCGCGCATCTGGCGTGTTCTTCTTCTCAACCCCTCCATTTTCTTCCACCAAATATTTTCCACCGTTCAAAAATATTTTATCGACGCACCAATTTTCGATCTGCATCAATTGATGCAGCGTGGATCCAACGGATAGGGTCCAATATCTATCTAATTTTATTGGTCAATTTTATTTACGTTTATTTCAATTTTCGTGTCTTTAATTAAATAAATGAGATCGCATGTGATCTCAATAAATCAGTTAGAGATTTTTGAATTTCAAATTAGATAGTTAGTCGGTTAATTAGTTAGAGTCAGTTTAGGATAATTGGTTGTCAATTTAAATTAGTTTACTATTTTTGTAAACTCATCCCTCCTATATAAAGGGATGAGGGTCCAATGTTTTTAGTCAGTTCAGAGTTAATGAAAATTTGAGATCTTTATCTCCTTCTCCCTCTCTCTCCACGCGATCTCCGCGTCTCTTCTCCTCCAACCTCGCACATTCGGCGTGTTCTTCTTCTCAACCCCTCCATTTTCTTCCACCAAATATTTTCCACCGTTCAAAAATATTTTATCGACGCGCCAATTTTCGATCTGCATCAATTGGTATCAGAGCATGGCCTACAGATCATCCTCACGATCTGACGATCCGTTCAGACGTTCGCGCCGACATGCGACGAAACACCAACATTCGTCGGAGCGTAAATGGCGAGCCGAAGACGATTTCCGGACCAAATGGCAATATTTTGAGGCCCAAGATCAATATTTCCAATCCAGATATCAAGAATCCCAGTCCAAATTTCGAGATCTTATGGCCAATTTCGCGACTCTACGCGCCGCCCTATCGAAGCCTCCAAGCACCGAACCCAGAATTGAAGACGAAGATCTCACCGTCAATGACAAACACCTCGCTGTCCACGAAGAATCGGCCGCGGTCCAGGCCGATTTAGAGGGAAAAACGGCCGAAACGCCTGTTGTCCCGAAAGTTTCAGATCAACCCCCATCACCAACGGCGTCCCCGATGGCAACCTCAACCCCCCAGCGGTTCCCCAGGCCGACCAGACCCTCGCCGGCTCCAACCCTCCCCGCCGCCTCCTTTCCACCCTCACCCTCTCTCACGCATCGCCACCCTTCCCTCGCCCCCGACCCATCTATCCCCAGGCGCCCCCTCTCTTCTACGCCACTGCCGCCAGCCCTGTTCCCCTCCCTTTCCCGTCGCAACATCGCAACCACCCCCACCCTGTTGCCGCCCCGCCCAGCCACCTCTCGCCGCCTTCTCCCGGCCCTCCTCCTCTTCCCGCTACTCGCCAGCCGCCCTCGCCATCCTCCCTCTTCCCCACCCGCGCCTCGCCTCCCAGGTCCGACTCTCCCCGCCACTTTCACCCTCCCCTATCCCGCGCCCCGCGCGCCAGCATCCCCATCCCTCCCGCCTGCGCCTCCACTTCCCCAGCGCCGCGCCGCCCTGCCGCCTCCCCCCCCTCCCTCGCCGCCCCCGCACAGGCACCCCGCCCTCGACGCATCCCCCCGCGCGCACTCGCGCGCAGCCCCTCGGCCACAAGCCGCCACCTTAAAGCCCTAGGCGGCCTTCCAAAGGGGGTCGAATCCCGTCAGTTTAGGGATTGGAGATTATTTTGGAGAATTTACAGGAAGCCCCCTCCTCCCAAAAATAATTATCAATGGGGCCAATTAGAAGACTTGTTATTCTATGAGATCTTTTTAAGTGAAGGGGTAGAACATTTGCAACCATGCCCCTCAGTGAAAAGAGATTACAAACGTAACATGGAAAAGGATTAAATTGGGAAGTTTGAATCTACAGTTCAAGGATGAATTCTCCAACAACGCCTCTACATCGAACAATTCGTCGGGAGACGATTTTTTTAAAGCGGAGGAGAGTTGATGCAGCGTGGATCCAACGGATAGGGTCCAATATCTATCTAATTTTATTGGTCAATTTTATTTACGTTTATTCCAATTGTCGTGTCTTTAATTAAATAAATGAGATCGCTTGTGATCTCAATAAATCAGTTAGAGATTTTTGAATTTCAAATTAGGTAGTTAGTCGGTTAATTAGTTAGAGTCAGTTTAAGATAATTGGTTGTCAATTTAAATTAGTTTACTATTTTTGTAAACTCATCCCTCCTATATAAAGGGATGAGGGTCCAATGTTTTTAGTCAGTTCAGATTTATGAAAAGTTGAGAATTATTCTCTATCCCTCTCTCTCCTCTCTTCCCCTCGCGGTCTTCGCGCCTCTTCTCCCTCAACCCCTCGTTCCCGACGAGTTATCTTCTCTCTCAACCCCTCTCTTTCTTCCACCGAAATTCCACCGCCCAAATCATTTTATCTTCGACGTCGCGCCAAAAATCCTGTTTGCATCATAAAGGATAAAAGAACATGGAAGAACACCGAGATTTATGTGGAATCCTAAGAGCGGGATGAAACCACGGGAGAATCGTCTCGAAGTGATGATGTTTTTATTAACTTTTCTCAACTGATACAATGGGTGTGAGGCTTGTCTTATATAGCACCCACTGAATCTCCAAGTTTCATGAATAACCGATGTGGGACCAAACATAAGAGGGTGTGGTAATTGGACCCTAGAGGGATCCAATTACCCACCTGTTGATGCATATTCTAACAATAAAGAACGCCAAGAAGCCATCCTACCTCATCAGGTAAAGGAACTCCAAGAGTGAGCGTTTTAAGTTCTTATTCTTAGATAAACAAGACAGTATAAGCCTCTTACATATAGCCAATCCAAAAACATTCTCAACTGAGTGGCATGAAATTAAAAAAGAACTAATATCACCTTGCTCTTTGATAGGATCCGATTACCCATCAACTAATTTCATAATGTCATAGGTAGTATATATCACCAATTGAATGAACCGTGTGAGCACAGATCCGGGTAAAAACTAATCAATCAGACATGAACTGTAAGCATAAAACGGAGAAAAAATAAATAGGGCTCCAAGAATATTTGGGATCTTTCATTATTTGAATTTTCTCATAAGCCATGCAATCCTTAATCATAGAGAAGAGCGAGAAAGATCAGTCCCGGACAGAGAGGAAATTAATCAAAACCAAGGGCAAGCTTACGCCGGTGGTAGGAACCGGCAGCTGATTGGTTACTAGTAGAGAAAGTTGAGAATGTACTTGCGAGTTAAAAGGCAAGCTGCATCTCTAGAGGGAAAAGACCGGTGCTCCTGAAAACCTACCTTTCTACAATTCTAATTTTATTTCTCTTTTCCCATTTGCTCCCAGCGGGACTCATGGGAAGGCTCATGCCTATGATAGAGCGATTTCTTTCCGGAATATTTGGAAGACTCATCGGGTACCCTTTGGTGGAATGGAAGGTTGTGACGTGAAGCAAGGACAATGGTGGTCTTGGCATTTTATCCAAGTGGGTCATACACATGAGGAGGTGGGCCAGATTTGCTACATACTTTGGTGCAAATGGGGTTTCTAACGAGTCGATCTGGTTACATCCCCTCTCCATCAACATTTTGGAAGGACATGTGTTCTTTCCTTGGTTTAAAAAGGATAGCTTTGAGGCAGTCCATACATATGCCTCGAGGTGAGGTGGAGCTTTTTAGTTATGAAAAAGACACCTCGTATAGTTTTGGCAAGGCGTGTGCCTTGGATGACTTTAGGCAGTGAGGTGAGGTGAGGCGCGCACCTTAGATGTATTGTTTTCAATCTTTGTTTATTCTTTTGCCTCGAAAACTTGGGCCATCTTGTAATGTTAGGGGCCTTAGACGCGGTCCTTTATGGGGATTACTAATTTACTAGCCTAGACAACTTGTTGAGCTTGAGCCTAACTGGAGCCCTTGACCACAACTCCAAATTCTTAAGCCCAAATTGTCTAGTATTAGCCCCCACTACTTATAAGCTACTACCACACCTCTATTACAGGCGATACTATGTTTGGGGTGCTATACACCTAACCATTATCTTTTCCCTTTTAGTATTTCTCACAATAAAGGAAGCCAATTGTGTCTCTTTAAGTAAAAATTTAGCACAAATTTCCAATTGAACTAACAAATGAAGTCCTATAAAAAAATAAATTTGAATACCAAGTTACCAGCTTCTTGTAAGTATCAAATATGATATACAATACGATATGGCAAGAGCTAATTATTGAAAATAAACTATAGAAAGTTCACCCAACCATAGCACATTTTAAGAATTCGAGAAAAGCAATGAACATTTTTCGCATGAAAAACTCAAAGGTCATATAAAAAGCTCCCAAAACAAAATGTTATATGCAACCCTTTATTCCTCTTCAGTGTTTAAGAAATATAACACACGGTATAGCCATATATGCTCGTGCGGCATGTAGATTGTACCGATTTTATGAATCGGTGCACTATGTGCCCTAAGCGCATATGTGGCCCATATATTCCCTGCATATCCTCCGCATATCCACCATATGCCCCGCATAATACTCCAGCAGCTTGGTGGCTTAGCCTCCAACAACTTAACTCTCAAATCCTCTCATTCGAGTGCTTACCTCCATAACGTTGCCTCTTCCTCCATTCAACTGTAAGAATATGCAATGCATTTGTATACAATTGTATTGCATTATGCCATTATATATGCAATGTTTTATGTTTTGGTCATGTATTATTTGCATGGTATCGTCCAATATTTAATATATGTCGAGTGAGGTTTGCTATGTATTGCAAATCTACATGTATGTGCATTCACGTTTCGCTATTATGAATGATTTAATATGTAAAGTTTTTATAGTTAAATATTTTTGTGATTAAATGTTAGGCAATTAATGGCTTCTACTCAACCATCTAACGTGAACCATTTTTTCTTAGATCCTCCTTAAGTCCACTTTGATACAGAAATTCTTCAGTAGTAATATTCAACAATAACAACAAAGCATTTTCCCACAATTAAGTAGGGTGGCTACATGGATTCTTCGTCTCCATTCAGATCTATATTGGGTCAATCCCGGGCTTACATCCAAAAAACTAAGATTTCTTCGTATAGTCTCTTTCCAACACTTCTTGGGCCGTCATCGCCCTCTCTTAGCCGGCTCAACATCCCAATACTAGCATCTCCTAACTGGTGCATTCGTTGATCTTCTTTGCAAATGACTAAACCATCTTAAGCGGTTTTCTCGCATCTTATCCTCGATCGGAGCTACACCAACTTTCTTTCTGATTGCATCATTCCGAATCCGATCTTTACGTGTGTGTCCACACATCCACCTTAGCATTTTCATTTCTGCTACAGTCATTCTCTGCACATGTCTATGGTTCACAGGCCAACATTCAGATCCATAGAGCATAGCAGGTCTCAAGGCTGCTTTGTAAAACTTTCCTTTAATTTTTAAAGGAATTTTCTAATCACAGATAACAACAGAGGCTCCTCTCCACTTTAGCCAGCCTGCATTTATTCTATTAGTAACATCTCCATCAATTTCCCCATCCTGTTGCAAAATAGATCCCAGGTATCTAAAAGAATCTCTCTTCCGAATGTTATTGTCACCAATCTTCACCTCAATTCATTCACCATTGCTTCCATCAAAGGTGCACTCCATATATTCCGTCTTAGCCCTACTTATACGGAATCCTTTAGTCTCCAAAGCATGTCTCCAGACCTCAAGCTTTTCATTTACTCCATATCTAGTCTTGGCAAACAACACAATATCATCATCAAATAACATACAACAAGGTAACTCATCCTGAATGTGACTTGTCAACTCGTCCATAATCAAAGTAAAAAGAAATGGACTCAAAGCTGAACCTTGATGTAAACCAATGTTGATGTCAAAATAATCAGTCTTCCCAGATGGGGTCCTTACACAAGATAAAACCCTATCATACATGTCCTTTATGAGGTTAATGTATAGGACAAGTACTTGTCTCTTCTCCAAAATTTTCCACAATATCTCTCGTGGGACAGAATCATAAGCCTTCTCCAAATCAATAAAGATCATATGGAGGTTCTTCCTTTTAACTCTATAAATCTCAATTGTTCTCCTCAACAAATGGATGGCTTCAATAGTTGAGCGACATGGCATGAATCCGAATTGATTTTCTTTTACGTTGGAAACTTTCCTCAGCCTTCTTTCGATCACACGTTCCCAAATTTTCATAGTGTGACTCATCAGCTTGATACCTATGTAATTTGAACAATTTTGAGTGTCTCCTTTATTCTTATAAAGAGGCACTACGATACTCCTCCAATCTTCAGGCATTTTCTTGCTTCGCCAAATAACATTGAATAGATTCGTAAGCCAAGTCAAACCGCACTCACCTAAAACTCTCCATACTTCTACAGGGATGCCATCTGGTCATATACCTTTCCCAGGTCTCATAACCTTCAAAGCCTCCTCTACTTCCTTTCTTTGTATTCGTCTATAGCTTGCACGATTCAAGTAACTTTCACTACTAGCTAGATCACCCAAAGTGATCTCTCTATTTCCTTCCCCAATGAAAAGTTTATGGAAATACTGCTCTCATCTAGTCTATATGTCCTTCTAAGAAACAAGTACATGACCTTCCTCGTCCTTAATGCATCTCACTTGAGAAAGGTCTTTGGTCTTTCTTTATCTTGCTTTGGCCAAATATCCTTTTGGCCCTCTTTAAAGTCGAGATTTTTATAAAAAAAACTTCATAAGCTTTTGACTTAGCTTCGCTTACAGCCTTCTTTGCTTCCTTCTTCGCTATTTTGTAGTTTGTGACAGTTACCGTTGTTCTATCCTTAGACATAGCTTTAAAGCATGCTCTTTTAATTTTTAGTTTCTCTTGCACCCCTTCACTCCACCACCAAGCCTCCTTTCGACCTGGAGCTCCTCCCTTTCGACTCGCCTAGTATCTCTTTGGATACCTTTCGGATACAAGATGCTACTGCCTCCCACATCTCATTTGCACTTCCGCTACAGATATTTATTTATCTTTAATTTAAAAATATAAAATCATGCAAAATCACATATACCTCGCATATGCCTCCGCATTCCGCTTATTCTGTATTCGGTGGTTGATTCGAATGCATACGCATAACCCTTTCTTGAATCTTGGTAAAGAATAACATTAAAAATCACATAATTTCTTTAAATGTATGGGGATTATTTCTAATATAGTTTTCTTAATGGATCATATTTCTTTTATTAAATTGTAAATAATTTGAAAAAAATGATGTTTGCGCCTCGATCGCCTCAAGGCCATGCCTCGCCTTGATTCAAGGGAAACTGCATCATTTCAAACTTTCATCTATCAAACCATTCTCGACCTCTCTTAGACCTGTTTTTCGGGAGATCAAAGTGGCTTCAGCTTTGGGTAAGATGATTAGTTAGAAGAAGAAGAGGCTCTTTTTGATTGATTGCCTCAATCATCTGGTTTGGCACGGGATGAGGAAATCCGATGTGCTGGAGCTAGGTCGAAGGGGACTTGGATCATGCTGTAAGGTTCACGGTGAGAAGGCTTGCAAGGTCTTGTGTGCTTTGACAATTTTCAATCCTCATATCCGTATATCGCAATGCAATACTTGTGGAGTTGGATGGCCCCACTTCGAATCAAGTTCATTCTTTGGATGTCTTGACACGAGAGGTTAATGACCAGGGACTTGCTTGTGTTATCCCAGGGATATGGAAGATGCAGAGCCGTATTCTTTGTGTGGGATAGTTCCGGGGAGGTTTAGGAGATGACATGCATCAGCAGGGTGGAGCTTGGCAAATTCTCGAGATTCTGGGTCTATTCAAGCTTGAATTGGAATGGGTGAAACAAAAAAAGAACCTTGATTGTGGCCTTAATATGGACTCTGGTTAGTATGAAATGGTGCTTGTTAATATGGACTCTATGATTAGTATGAAATGGTGTGATGTTACACCCGTAGAGACTATATAGAAATGTGATTGAACATGCCAAGAGTCTCTTAGAGTCTTGGTCTTGCAATTCTCATTTGTATCTCGATCCTAGCAATCTTGTAGATATGAACCTTGTGAACGCACAAGGTTTTGGAGCATGTCTCATCAGATCGGTTTTTTCCCCTCAAAACATGTAAATGAATCAAAAGGCATACCTCCAGCATCTTATCAGCACAACTGTCTGAGGCTGCAGTACAGCGCTTGCAACAACAATAAAAACAATACCTATCCCACAAATCAGTACGCCTTGCAACCTGAAATTAGACAAGCAGAACGTAAGATTAGTTATCCGTACTGAGAAGATGACTATAAAAGGGGCAGATCAAGAGGCTTGTAAGATATTATAAGAAAACCCATATAGGTTTTTGTACAGTCACTGCAATAGAAACAATAGAACCGAAGAGATTCATATTCATCTAAACAAATTGCAGCAGATAATATAACAGTGCACACACAGAGATGCTGTATTGAAGAAACATGTAATTTTGTCATGAATCATGATACCGTTTGAAAAATTCTTTAACTTGAACTGGAGATGGAATACAATGGCCCCCTAATATCTACAACAAAAATCAAAGGAGAGACCACATCATATCCCATGCCCTTCCAGAACTAGCATGCAATGGCGAGAGTTTATTATCTAAATCAGCAAGGAGAATCCTCTGTGAAGATTTTTAGGTGGGCATCTTCTCGATGTCACACTCCTTTTCCTTTAAAAAAAGAACAATCTTATAAAATTGAACCAAGAGGGGAGAGGCAAGAAATGATTCAATAGACCTACCTTGGGCTGCAGAAGATCTGTGTATGTAATACAAACCTCCTCCATCTTTCTAATCTCTGTGATGCTACGTACGACGATCTTTGGTCCATATCTGCAAAGTTCTTCGTTTATGAATCGATTTCAGAATGTTTCGAAGAATAAACTACAAATTTATAATGACAATTATCTACATCAAAGTTGAGAATTAACATGCACCTTTTTTTAGTTTACTTCCATCAGCAGTCCACAACATAAACTGAAATAATATTCAATACAGTTACTACGCTACATTCGAACAAGCAGACTGCATGAGAAACAAAGATAGATTTTTTAAAAAATAAGAAATCTTGAAGAATTGACATGCACACAACTAACGTGGGGACAAAAAAGACAAAATGTCATAATTTCTTCTTTAACGATACTGCTCTTAAAATGTAACCACATATGCTCGACTGCATCATGAATTTTTCTAAAGTTTTCGCTGCATATACCAAGTACAGTATTCGTTTTTCCAATATGTATATAATGCACTTGTGTAGACCTAATACTGTTGCAGGTACTACAGTAAAATATTCTGTCTAAATCTCAGTTTTACCGAGCCTCCAATATAGTAATTTCCTACTGTTATTTTCCCATTTTAAAAGCCTCTTATCAAAATATCTATATGAAATATAGGTATGCCATTTTTGTATTTCCAAAATTTGCACAATGGAACTCCAACCCAACAGATTTTTTGATGTAAAAATTTGGTGTGGGTAAAAAAAAACACAAATATTTGTCATGTATAAATTAATTTTAATTGCATCTATAATTCATAGGAAAAAGTTGTATATTTGATGTTTAAGATAAATAGATTATAGCATGGAGAAAGAAAGAAGTGCTTTCTATATGTTGAAACTTGAAAGAGAACCCTGGCACTTCTTATATTGAAAGATGCTACATACAGTGACATAAACGATAGTTTGAAATAAGCAAAAGACATAAATATCCTAAAGGGTTACAAAACATTTAAAATATGAAAATATCTCTCAACACTCCCCAATCAATCTGGAGCATAAATCAAGCCCAGCATCAGTGTTCATAAAGTCAGTATGTGCTATTCGTTCAGTCAGGCAGTCTGAAGCGAGTAAGCGGATAAGCGGAAGTATATGCGGAAGTATATGCTGATTATATGGTTTGCATTGTTTTAATTAAAAAAATTTAAATATAATAAAAAATAAAAAATTATGTTTCGAAATAAATACAAACTTAGATATTGAAACTATAGATATTTATTGAAACTTATAATCAAATATTAGAGATTAAGCTTGCATCTTCTTACTGAACATTGAATGTATATATATTTATTTTTGAAAGAACAGTTATCAATATCAACCACTGACAATAAGTATCCAAAAAATCTGTGAATTTTTTCCTTCCAAAATCAAGCCAGTAGCTCTTGTTGTTTCAAGCAGGGCCTCAAAAAAAGGCTGCCATTTTCCGACCTAGGTCCCAGGCCACTCAAGTGGGAGAGCCATGTTATGGGTGACTTTATTGCACATTTAGGAGAGCACTCGTCTAAGTGATGCAAGTGAATGTGTACGAAAAAAGGCTGTGATCAGCAGAAAAAGAAAAAAAATGCAATATTAAATTGTGGCAGGCACAAATGAACAAAAAATGAAAGAAAACTATAAGGGCCATTCGGTTGCAGGGGTAAACTCCCCTTGGGGGAGTTTATCCCCCCTAACCCACTCCCTCTCTCTCTCATGTAGGTCCCACATTTTTCTTTTTTTAAAAATTAAATAAATCAATTTTACATCATCAATGCTATCAAAAAAATATATATTATACCATCATATCATATAAAAATTATAAACTACTCCACTTCTACTCACTTTTCCAAACTTCAATACAATCACATCACAATAACTACTCACTTTTCAAACTTCAATACAATCATATCACAACAAACCCACTTCTAACCCACCCCCAGTTTAACCCTCTATCCAAACACCAAAACCCAAAAACGGGTTACCCTCTACCAGTTTAACCCGCCTTAACCCGCTAACCAAACGCACCCTAAGACCCTGGACTTATGTGATCGGATCCATCAATGCAACGAATTCGAATACCTTTAATTGGAAAGATGGTGCAGGTTGATAGTAAAAAATCGATCAATGCAACAAAATATTTTTTTGAAGGAAAAAATAGGGAGAGATTCTGTCAATGCAATGAATAGGGAGAGATTCGGGCCGGGAGAGAGAGAGAGACAGCAATTGGGGACAAAGAGCAGCAAGCACCGAGCCTAAGAACGAGTGAAAGTAGGATTTTTACGCAGTCTTGAGGGTAAAGTCGGGTCAAGGGGAGTATTACCTAATTGGGTAGGATTATTTCAAAAGCAGTTCAATAGTATTCATATTCAATACGAGCTGCATATGCGGCCCCATACACGAATTACTCAGACCGCATAATCGCATAACCACATATTGAGCGAGTACTGTATATGCGGTTCGCTAAGGGTCCCGAATCCGCATATGCGGTCACCTGGGCCAACTTTCAAACACTGCCCAGCATAAACACTAAACACACACTTATGGAATGGTCCTTTATAGAGAGCTTTGTTGAACATGGCGGACATCTGCTCATATGAGGAAACTTGAATGGTAGAGATGAGGCACTTTTATATCATATCTCCGATGTAATGACTGTCAACTTCAATGTGTGACGTTCCCTCATAAAATTCATGATTGTTTTCTATAAGCCATGATGCTTGATTGTCTCCTCAAAGCGAGGTGGGTAGAGGAATCTCAATGTGTAGGTCTATTATGATGAATCTCACCCACATCATCGCAGCAGAGGTTTAAGCCATTGCTCTGTATCCGGATTCTGCACTGGATCTGGATACAACCTACTGCTTCTTGCTTTTCCAAATGACCAAGGAATCACCTAGAAAAACACTGCAAAGTCTGTGGTAGATTTTCTATCCATGGTATCCGACAGTCTACATCAACATTGCCGCAAAAGTGTAATTAAGCCTCCCCTTTTGAAAATAAGACCCTTCTAGGAGAGTTCTTCAAGTATCTGTGAATCGTCGTAATTGCATCCATATGGGCTTGTCTGGATCTAGCCATAAACTTTGAGTTACAACGAGAGAGATGTCTGGCATAGTAACAGTTACATAAAGACATTTCTCGACAAGCGCTTTGTATCTTTTAGCATCTGCTTCTTTTGTGCCCACATCATATTAGCTTAAAAATTAGGATCTATAGGAATAGTTGTAGACCGGTCAATCATATCAATCTCTTAAAGGAGGTTTCTTAGAAACTTCCTCTGACACATCACAAATAATTTGTCTCTTTGGGTGTATTCTAAGCCAAGGAAGTATTGCAGATGTCCTAGATCCTTTATAACGTATCTAACTTAGAAGGAACGTGGTCCTTCCGATACCTTGCACATCATCTTCGATGACGATGTCACCAATGTGCACTAAAATAGCTACAATGTTGGATTTTGTATAAGATATGATTGGCATTTGAGCAAGTGAAAACCTTATTCCTGGATGACTATTGAGGGCTTCTGAAACCATGTTCTCAGACCCTGCTTAAGACCATATATTGATTTGTGAAGTCGACATACCTTTATAGACTCCTTAGCAGTAAACTATCGTGGTTGTTGCATGTGGACCTCCTCCTCAAGGTTCCCGTATAGAAAAGTATTCTTTGTATATAGAGGTCGATATTTTTTGGTTAAAACAATGAAGATGCCATGAGAATACGAAGAGAAGCATGCTTGGTAACTGGTGAAAATGTCTTGCAATAGTTAACGGCATGAGTTTGGGTAAACCCCTTGGCCACCTATTGTGCTTTCTGCCATTCAATACTACCATCAATTTTGTGCTTCACAATGAATACCTTCTTATAGCCTACCCAAATTGCATTATCTAGAGGTAAAACAAGTGTACATGTATCCATGGAATGTTGTGTCACCGTTTCTTCACGCATTGCTACTTTCCATTTGTCATCTATGAGTGCCTCATGATATGCTTGTAGAATCACTACTGCTGAAAGAGAATAAATGAATTGGTTATATTCTGTGAGAGTTTATCAAGAGTGTAGTAGCCCGTGAATGTGTGTTTTGGGCAATTCCTCTTACCTTTCCAAAAAGCTAGTGGTAAATCGGAGTCATCAGTAGGATATATCATAAATCTTCCGGGTAAGTAGTTGAGTCACGTACAAAAATATTACTAGAGTTGCCATCAGTAGAAGTCTAGTCATTTCTTACCACTGGATCGTTAGATTGAATAAGTAGTGAATTAGAAGGGTCGATTCTATAGAACGAGCCCTTCTGGTATAGACATTGTTGAGAATTGATATCAAATTTGTAGACTCAGAAAGCACATGGTTCAAAACATGAGGTAAGAATACATCTTTCTCAAACAAGTCCAGATTCAATATCTGGATCTCGTGGGTGTAATTCGAGTGAAAAAGCTAATGGGCTCAAAGGAAGTAACATTAACCCTCACATGGCACCTTCTGCGAACATGATCATAACATTGATATCCATTCAAGTTCTGAAATATCCGACGAATATACATTTGACAACTCTCGGTGAGAGTTTGTGCAGCCTAGAGGCATGGTATGAACAAAAGCAATACATCGAAAAACACATGGAGGAACATTAAACAAATCTTTCTAAGAGAGTAAAACTTGGAATAGAACCTGATCATTAATCACCATGAAGGCATAAAATTGACTAAATAACATGCAATAATAACTGCATCTCCCAAATATGTATTCTGTACATAGCTATTGGCAAGAAGAGTATGGATAACATACAATATGATGATGTTTCCTCTTAGCAACCAAATATTGCCAAGAGATGTTAAGTTATGGTGTTTGGTACATAATGCCATGCAACCTAAAAAGCTCGGTGAGGGATAATATTTAAAATTCAAGAGACATAATCAATCCATACATATTTACCATAGTCCATACATATTTACCATGGGCGGAGAATAAATTTTTGATTTCTAATATAAAGTTCTCATAATATGTCCAACTTCATATTTTATTCGTTGACAAAAATACCTATGAAATACGCGAACAATCATCGATAAGAACATGGTACAACAGATGTCCCCGGATGTCCTAGACACAAGTTGTACACTATACATCAAAATGAATCAACTCAAAACAAGGAATACTAGTGTGGTTATGACAACTTGGGAAGTTGGTGACGGATGATGTTTTCTTAACCAACACACCTCACATTGAAATTTCTACTGAGGGAAACCCGACGAAGAATATGACAAATCTTGTAAAGGAGATGTACAATTGCAAAATGCCATAGATAGGAAAAACTAGGTCCACTCGACCATCTTGTTCACAGCCTCATCCAATAATCGTGCCATTAGGTATGTCATGAAACACAAGATAAACATGGTCAAGCATAATGCAACCTTTCAAATCTTTTGTAATTTTGACTAATGGAAAGCATGCTCAAGGGGAAATTTAAAATATGAATAATACAGCGTAACCGTATCTGTGCAATCAGTTGTACATCCCCCTATCTTGATAAAGGGGAATGATGCACATAACCGATTGACCTCAAGCAGAGGTGGTATATGTGGTGAATTGCTCCTAACTCCCACAGAGACGTCTGGAAGCTCTGGAATATGATATCCGTTATGTATCATATTAATAATAACTAAGGCCAAGGTTAGTACCTGATGGACCAATTGCGGCAGCGATGCCGATGAACTATGATAGTGGATTCTCATAGTTTAAATCCTATATCGGATTTGAGTCAGTCAACTCTATCGCAAAGTGACGGTTTGCCATGCTTCTATTAGCATGGATCTTCGATGTGCCCTCTGGTAATATGTGCATTGGGAGGCAAGATGTTCCACCATGTTCAACCCTGCCTATAATGAATCAACCTCCGCCTCTACCTACAATGCATAAGTGGACCTACATTCAAGCCACATAGGGCACATGACAATCTCCCTCTATAGTACAATACTTATTGTTCCCCCTAGATTTACCGGGAATGCCCCATGTGCGAAAGAAATATCTTTCTCGTATACAAACTTGGAATGGACTTCTATGCATTAATTGTTTATAAAAATAATGCTTCTAAAGATAAAACAAAGCTATTTATAGTGCTCGTTAAGAGAGACTCGCATGTATTAAAGAACGATCCAAACAAAGAAAATTTTAAAAGAAGGTGGAGATTTGTCCCTTATAATTGGAGAAAAAATTGTCCTAGGGGCAAGTTTCGAAACTTATTGCCTCTAGACGGTCGCAATTTATTTTTTATTATGTATCGTAGGTTAGCTCCGATCTAGGATAAGATGCGAGAAAACCGCTTAAGATAGTTTGGTCATTTGCAAAGAAGATCAGCTGATGCACTAGTTAGGAGATGCGAGTGTTGGGATGTTGAGCCGGCTAAGAGAGGGCGAGGATGGCCCAAGAAGTGTTGGAAAGAGACTATATGAAGGGATCTTAGTTTTTTAGATATAAGCCCGAGATTGACCCAAGATAGATCTAAATGGAGGCGAAGAATCCATGTAGCCGACCCTACTTAATTGTGGGAAAAGGCTTTGTTGTTGTTATATATCGTAGGTAAGCTGCCTCTTCAAGAGGCAGCTTTGGTTAAGTAAAAGCCATCTCTTGAAGAAGCGGCAAAGCTGCCTCTTGAAGAGGCGACTTTGGCCCAGACAAAACAACAGAAGCAACAGCTCTACTAGTGTGGTGCTCCACACCAGCAGAGATGTTGTTGTTGTTTTTAGAGAGGGAAGAATTTTGTTGAATAAAAAAATGTCAACACAAGAAAAATGATCCACAACAAGAACGCAAGTCAACAACAAATAAACTTGGACCTTTGCATTCATATTTCGTTCAGAAAAGGGAGATGTGCATACATAGTTCATTTAGAAATGACATACATATTTTATATTACAATAACCATCACAAAGATATGATTTTAGCCTTGACGTCCCCTTCTCTGTTCGTATTGCAACTTGACCAATCTCTCCGCGACTGTCGATGCCTCGGGTGCACTTGGCTCAAATATATAGGTGGTTGTTTTGATCTATATGAGCAACGTGGCCCACATCCGTTTCTTCAGTACCACCGAAGTTCAATGTTGGGAAGGATGAATGAAGAGAAGTTCCTGCATCTGTAGCAACTCGATCCTTCCACGGAGCAGATGGTGTGACAAGCTCTCTCGACGGGCCACACTCAGTAATGTGAGTCTTAAACTCTATGCCGGAATGGGGTAGTTGTGTCTCAACCGGGACATATGCTTCGCCGCAAGTCCTGTCTGCCCTCTGCCGATGGGCTCGTCCCCATCCCCGTCCTCACCGCGTCCATGTCGCTGAGATGCAGCTTCAACCTCGACATCTTCTTCGTTAACCTCCTCCTATGAACCACCCCTGAATTGCCTCTAGATAGACTCATGTAGACATAGGCTTGCTTCGACAGCAAGCTCCCTCATTCGCGGAGAATCATCATATGAAAGGTACACTATCTCGTCGGAACGGGGCACCCGTAATAGGAATTACGCTTGTTAGAATAGTATAAAATAGTCTAAAATGATTGCTACGTAAAGTAGCTTAGAACTTACAACATAATCTAGCATGCACCTATGTCAACCAAGGAATCGGCGAGTAATATCATGATACCATGGCAAGTAGTCATCGATCGTGTCAGGTCCTCCAAATGGGTTGAGAGTCATCTGTAATGTAATCTATATGGACATTCCACAATTTAACATACATCACATGGAACTCCGCCCTATCCACGTCAGTCTTTCCTCGTAAATCAATGGAATGCAGATGAGACGATGTACCCCAAGGCATCGATATATCCTGAATCCCACCAAACTGTTGAAGGACTCTTTCCACGGTGTGGAGCTCAATAATGCAAAAGCGTATCAATGGTATGCGAGCCACGTGCAAGATTTTTGTGTCCAAGTAATAGGAGGTAAATGAAATAACAACTTCTCTGTGTAGGGGGTCCATATCACCTACATACAAAGAATTGAATTAGTTAATATAATCTGCCAAACATTCCTACATTGTTAAATATAATGAATTAGTCCATACCTGCTCCACGGCCTGGATGTCCAGTGCATCCCTATATGGTCGAATCACATGTGTTGACTTGATCATAACGTCGAATTCTGAATACCATCTTGCCCCCAAAGGCTTCCCTTGCCATATAGGTTGGCGATGGAAAATGGGGCGATATGGGGGAAATGTTCCGAAGCCCACAACTACATAATCAAGGACCTCCAATCTCTACTGAATCTGCCTTCGATGCAACAATAACTGGCGATACAAGTAAGCCAGGCAAGTTGAGCCCCAACTGTAGCTTCTACAAGTCTCCAGATCCTCGAGAAACTGAAGGTAGATCAATGAAACCCCATTTCCCGACTTGTCAAGGAAAATGATATCTCCCATAAGTTGTAGGATATACGTTCGTGTAAAGTGTTGGGGAAAATGATACCTCCCATGAGTTGTAGGATATATCAAGGACCCATGTATTCCTCGGCATCTGTGCTCAAATGAGATAGTATTGCACAAACATGAGAGCACCGAATTCTATGAATCTACCATTTCTTAGAGGTACATGATGCATCACTAATCAACACTGTTTATTTCTTTGCAAATTGCAGACGAAATTGTGTCATATGTTGTCATGTGACGACCTCGTACATGTGTAATAGAGCTCCCTGTATGCGAAAGCATCAATGTCCATTGCTTCTATCAATCCAACGCTTCAACATGTCATGTGCATACTTTGTGAACATGTTACCTTGAGAAATGTAATTGCACGTCTCTTCATGTCAGTCACGAAAATAACTAATGCAATTGTAATATGTCTTCAAAACTAGAGTCGCAACTGGCAGTCTTCTGCTTCCTTAAGAATTGCATTGTAGCTTCAGAGAAGTTCGTTGTGGTGTACCCAAATCTGTATCTACCGTCAAATGTGATTAACCATTGTTTTTTAGGACAATCATGGGCATCAAACCACTTCGTCGCATTTTTATCACAATCTTAAGCTTGTCCATGTAAGTTTTCCACTTTGATTGTGAATATACTTTTTCCGCCCTCATTACCATCCTCTTCAATGATTGATTTTTGTGCATGTCATTGAAATTGCTAGCAACGTATCGTAGGCAAAAGCACCAATGGACGTATGGTGGTAGAAATTGTACCTCAAGGTAACGAAGTGCAGCACAGATACCAGAAGCACGATCCAATAACATACATATGGGTCCAGGACGATTATTGAATACATGTAAACGCACCCTCTCCAGAAACCAAGCTCAACTAGGACTATCTTCCTCGTTGACAAGAGCAAATGCCAGTGGGAGAATGTAGTTAGCAGCATCACTTGAGCAAGCAATTAAAATCTTTAATTTGTACCTTCCATACATGTGTGTACCATCCACACTACTAATGGGTTTGCAATGTCTAAAAGCGGCAAAACATGGCCCGAATACCCAGAAGGTCCTCTCGAACAGCTTTCCTTCATTCACTGTTGTTGTCAAGATATATGTAACTGATCCTGGAATAACCTCTTCAAAAGCCCTGAAGAATTAGGGATGTTCGTTATAAGATTTTTTCCAATCTCCATAAACCATTTCTATTCACTTCCCCCTTGCGTCCCAAACCCTCCTTCAACTAACTTGGAAGCCAAAGTCATCATGAATCGATGTCTGTAAATACGAAACCTTCACTGAGGGAGATATTTTTATTTGATTAAGAAATCTGAGTGCCATGAAGTTACAATCCAGTTGTAGATGGTCCTGAATGACTGTTCGATTCAAGCAATTGTGAGGTTTGTCAACCATTGAGACAACAAACTGTCCATCAATTGGTCGATGATGATCACACAATCTCCACAAGTAACCCATGCCTCATTCGCTAGAGTGTACATCCCAAACCTTTTTGTCTGATTCAAACATCGTGAAGTTGTAATATCTTTTTATGCGGAAGACATTCACAGAGTACATGTCAGCTTTAAATTTGAAAAGCATGCCATTCTTCAACTCCTTACTCAAATTGATCCCATCGCCAAAGTTCATACAATCTCCGCCATTCAGAATATATCCATCCCCTCCTCTCATGTCCAAAAATGGTATGTCAAACACGATACGTGTTCCCAAATGATTCTGCTCTTCATTATTATCATTTTCCATCTCATCATCGGTATTCTGCACCGAGGCTTCCATCATCCTATCAAGTTTTGGATCATTATCTTCAGTACTTTAAACAAGGAACCATGTTCACTGCAGGAGGAGAAGATGCATTTCCATGCTGAGGTACATATTAGAGCACTAATATCGTGATAGTAAATATCACGGGCCAATATATAGTACCCATTTCCTCAGCGTATTCCACAATCTCTCGAACATCATCATCAAACTCAGCACACCCTATGTAAAACGATCCAACATCTTACCTATGTCGATGAAATACCTGCAACTTGACTCCTTGTAATAACTCCATCCTGAACACATACTTGATATTATCAATTAACCTCGTGAATATCATTTTAGGGCTAATCTCGATGGTTTTCATCCGACCTCCAATATAGGTCACGTCGTTACTCAATTTCAATATACTCCCGCCACAATGACAAAAGCAACGAACTACACGAGATATCACAACACATTACAATAAATCAACAGTATTGGAATAACGTTGAAAATAACCACATTATTAAGATCACATAAAAAACTACTTAAATCAAATATATATCACAAACCAAAGCATAAGAATCAACAAAATCATAAAACCACCAAAAATCCTTGATGAAAGGCTAGTTGTGAGAGGGTAGAGATATATTAGGGCGTCACCTTCCTTAAGGTAGCAGAGGGGGAGAGCTCTGGAGGTGGCGGCCGTGTGCGCAGGGGCGGCCAAGCGCGTGGAATGGGTGGAAGAGAACAACAACTGCAACAACAAGGAGGAGGAATAGAACAAGAGGTGCAACAACAAGGAGAAGAGCAGAATGTGTGGGGAGGGTTTGGCGGCCGCGTTGGGTTAATATGCCAGTGGAAGCCGCCTCTTCAAGAGGCGGCTTTGGACCAAAGTCACTTCTTCAAGAGGCGTCTTCTACTTAACCAAAGCCACCTCTTGAAGAGGCGGCTTACCTGCAGTACATAACAAAAAAATCTGCGACCGCCGATGGGTAATAATACTTGCCCTTGGGACGAATTTTCCTCCTTATAGTCGTCTACACAAGTTTATTTTTTTACCTTAGATGAAAAATGCATTTGTGTCGAATCTCTTTCTATTCCTAATAACATCAGGCAAGAGTTGTTAAATTTAGATTTTGCTAACATTGGTATTGTACCACAACAACAATGAAGCCTTTTTCCCACATTAAGTAAGGTTTGCTCCATGGATTATTTGCCTCTATTCAAAACTATCTTGGGTCATTCTCGAGTATAGATCAAAATAACTAAGACCCTTCGAATAGTCTAATTCCAACACTTCTTGGGCCTTCCTCGTCCTCTTTTAGCCGGCTCAACATCCTAAATCTCACATCTTTTAACCGGTGCATTAGTCGACCTCCTTTGCAAATGGTCAAACCATCTTAAGCGATTTTTCTCTCATCTTATCCTCGATCGAAACTACACTTTCCTTCTGATCGTATCATTTCGAATCCAATCTTTTTATGTATGACCACACATCCACCTTAACATAGATAGTATACTGTAAAAATAAAAAATTACGGGTGATGTATATGCAGAAATATACAACATGAAACATACGTAAAAAGATAGTTATGTATTAAACAAAATATAGGAAAACTAAACAATAAGTAGCTCTGACATTTTTGTGATCTTTCATGATCAATTATTACTTGCATACTTAAAGTGACGCAAATAATATAATTTTTTAGTTTGATTTGTTTTTGCTACAACAAAATCAACCTATGCAACGAATAATTTGAATATACATTACATTCTATGATGTTAAATTCAAAATAACAAATATTTTATGACACAAAATTATCTTTTGTTCTTGTAATTTGCAATGAATTTGATATTTGTTGTTAAGGTTCATATAACAACGATTAATCATTGATTTTTTCATAAAAAATGTACCAATAATTGCCGACAACGATCACAAAGGAAAGATCAATGGATAACCATTGTTATTATATTATTTCTTGTTAGCAATATAACAAAGAATATAATAATTGTTGCGAAATTTTATGAAGGAAACGATGAATTATATCCAATGTTATCATAAACTAACAATGGAAGATATGCTAAAAAATATTAAATTAACAATTCCTTAGGATAAATTTGTTATAGTATTTATCTTTCTACATAATGATACTATTTATTTTATACCTTACGCTATACAAAGACTTTTTATAATATAGAATTCATATTAATTTAATTATCGTATAATGGCATTTTTAAGACAACATATAACAAAAAACAAAAAATATGAGTACTTCATTTAGAGTGCCTCACCTATCTAAAAATGCTAGGACCGCCACAATGACAATGTTCTAATGACCTCTATTGTAGTATATCATCTTCTGCTATGAGACACAATCATGGTTAAAGGTGTCTGTAGTAGCCTCGTAGGCCTCCTCTAGTGGAGGTATTTTGGCATTTTTCAGGGTTTGAGTGTAGGTTGAATCCAAGGCCTCACATTTCGACTTCCGTCACAACTTCGGTGACCGACCGAAACGAAATTTCAATCATTTCGATCAGTTTTTGAACTGGGCACCCAAATTTCAATCGATATAGGTCATTTTGGTCAAATTTCAATCACCTACTGAAATCAAAATTCGATCGAATTTCGGTGAAATTTGATCCCATTGCTGAATCATAGATAGGATTAAGGCCAACCAGGAATTCCCATCAAGGAGCCTCCTCATGTATGTCTTCTGGTCTTCACACTTGCATGAAGGAATAGCTATGGAGTTTTACAGACATGCCCTAAGGCAACATAATATGTATGGAATGGACGACCATCCTGCTCAGTGAAATTGATGTCATAGTAAAGTTCAAGAATTTTGCTCTTACTCTTATTAGCCTGAGAAATGTGCAAAGGACAAAATCTCCTGCATTAGGGTGATCAGAAGGTCATTTGTGATTTCCAATGGAAACCTGCCACCATACCTTTACACAAACATATTCTTGCTTCCATGGCTTATTTTCTCCAAATTTCTCAACTAATTCTAGGTGTAAGAGCTTGCAGTTATGCTTTCCATCTTGCAGTTATGCTTTCCATCGTGCACGTGAACAACATAGCTAGATCATAATTTGCTCCATCTATCTTGATGATGGAACCCATAATCTTTGTGGATTTGAAAGATAGAACAATATCTCCCTAATAATCTTCCATTGCAGAAAAAAGACAAACCAACCAAAATGGAGAAGAATAAACCGGTAAAGTTTATCCAAATTTAGATCATAACAAGATCCGTTGGAGGCCTCCTAATAGGGGTTGTTGCATAGGCATCATCGGCAATGTTGGGGTGTGTGTGCTATTGCAACGATGCTAGAAAGAGGGTCACTAGAAAAGAGACACTCTTGAGAACAAGTGGCGACACACGAGATGTGTGAAGGCAACACTGAAAGTCGTTATGCGACACTAGCGGGTTGTTGGGCAACCCATGTGAGACGACCGCCAAAAGGAAAGAGAGGGAGAGGTTGTCACTAACGCATAAGGTTCAAGGTTAAGAAAGTCAGTATGCGGTATTCGTTCGTTCAGGCGGCCTGGAGAGAGTAAGCGGGTAGGCGGAAGTATATGTGGAAGTATATGCGGATTATGCGATTTCTATTATTTTAACTAAAATATAATTAAAAATATAATAATAATTTCGAACATGAGATATTTATGTTTAAAAAAATATAACATGGAAGAAATATGAAGTGAAGACTTTTTGTACAATGTGATATCAACCAAAGCATTTCCAAAAGTCATCCATGTTCAAAAGATAAAGATATTAAGTTAAATGTGGAGAGAGAAAAAAATGTTGTAAATTGATTGAAGATAGAAAAATGGTAGATATCCTTGTCCAAATTGGAACATAACCTTTTTTTTGGAAGTTTAACCTACTTAGTAAGCAAAACCATGAACCTTCGTACTTTAGAAATGGTGTATTTGTCTACTCAAAGTCAAATATTAAAAAAATTCAAACATTTAAATTAAATATATGTTATTTGTTCTGTGCAGTTATAAAATTTCAAGCAAATCCGACATCTATATTCATTTTATTACATAAAAGATCTTAGATAGACACATGTAATTTATTCTATATTCATGTAGTTATGAGATAATTTAAAAATTAGAGTTGTTGCTGGAGAATCTAAAAAAATAGAGTCATTGCTGCTGAATCTAAAAATAGAGATATTTAGGGCTTATAGAGCAATCAGCAAACATTGGCAGAGGAGAAAAAGATGACAGAGGAGCAACTCATGTGGAAGTCATGAAGGTGGCGGAGGAGCAGAGTTACCTCTATTACATAAGAGGCTGCATATGCGGATTACTCGACCAAGTATACCCCATAACCCGCACATTGAGCGAGTATAGCATACTTGGTGCGGTAGAGGGGCCGCCTACGCATATGCGGCCGTCTGGACCGCCTTTCTGAACACTGATAAGGTTTCAAGGTGACTCTGATACCATGAGGAGAGAAAGAATTGTTTTCTATATGTTTAAAAGGGTATCCTAGCACTTCTCAATAAGAGGGTGCTAGGGTTTAGAGCTACAGAGATGATACCTTGAAATAAGGAAAAGACATAAATAACCCAACGGGTTACAAAAAATATAACATATAAAAAAATCTCTCAACAATTATCGATTTTGAATATCCATATCTATATACAATATAAATCACGGTTGATCTGTTTAATCTTAGTTTTATTGAACCATAAATGCAGGATTATACTATTGTTTCTTTATTTTTTTGAAACCTTCTATATAATGTACATGTGTTCCATTTTGTATTTTCAAGATTAGCATCTCAAATTCCAAAGAATTCAACACATTGATCATACCCTTCATAAAAATGATCTACGAGGAGTCAATCTTGAATGGTCTGCCAAGTCCAAAGTCTGACCATAACAAGAAACCATAACATCTTCTAAAATTTCACTATTCTTGAGCAACAACACCCGCTTCGAGAGGAGAGCAAAATTCTATATTCTCAAATCCTTCAAGTTGAGTCAACACCCACTTCGAGAGGAGAGCAAAATTCTATATTCTCAAAATCATCCGCACATTTGAGGAAAGAGAATATCATTACTATCTCAGGTAAAGTTTCTCAGCCTTCATATAGCTCAGATATCTTACAACCACAATTCAGATCCCGATTGCCATCTACAATTACAGTACCACAATTCAAATGCATCATTACAGTACCATAATTCAAATGCATACGACAAATACTACTTGAAACATAAAAAATGATAGATCCTCTCACCAAATCGGTAGCCTCTCCGTCGGCACCCCCTGTCGGGCGCACGCGGCAGCGCCCTTCATCCTCCTGCCTCAACCCTGCAATCTCGAATCGGTAACAGACGTTGGGGGAGCAGCTGTGATTGAACCACGAGAACTGCGGGCCATACACCGCGGCTCCGATAGCACTCGTCCCGTCCACAATCACCTCCACGCCGTTGAGGATCACAATCCACAGCACGGCCCTCTCAACCTTGCCATCTCCGCCCTCCTCTCCCCTAGCACGCCGCATCCACTCCGCCCCATCTAGGACCTTCTGCCCCATCGCATTCATCTCCGATCCCCCCCTGGCCATCAGTCCGGCAATCCGATCGGCAGCGAGGGGGACAGATGCGTTGCGGAGGGAGAGAAGGAGGCGGAGGGCGAGGCGGAGGTCGGAGTCCGGGGGGAGGAGGCGGAAGAGGCGGCACTCGGCGGAGGAAAGGTGGAGGGGGAGGTCGGAGGAGAGGCATGACGGCGAGCAGTAGCGGAGGGCGGAGGGGCAGCAGCGGAGAGGGTGGATGGGGTTGAGTATGGGGATGCGGCGGAAGCAGGAGGAGCAGTGAGAGCGGAGGGAGGAGTGGTGGAGGACGGCGGCGATAGGGGCGAGTGGAGGGCTTAGGTCCTCGGAGAGCTCCACGTCTTCGCTCGCGCGCAGCTCCATTCTTGCAACGTTGATGTGGTTGATTATTATGCAATACTTATCCCGTTTGTTTTACAAGAAGAGTTTGTATGGCAAAAAAAATTACATATTCTTATTTAAAAGAAAAATTTGTTGGGACGGTACATGTATAGAATCTTATTATTTATGATCTTCAGACGAACTTAAAATTTGTTAAGTATTATAAAGACATTGAGGCAACTATTATCTTTTGAAGGGAGTGGAAACAACATTCTTTGAAGGGAGTCATAGTTGTAGTAACGACTAGAGCTTAAATAAAGCTAGTCGCGACCCCATCCAATCCCATACAAAAAGCACTCCCACAACTTCCTTCCTCCCGTTCCAGTGAGTCGTTGCCTCTACCTACTACCATTCTTGCTCCCGACCCTCCCTTCCAGCTTTTCCTACAGGTTCGGTCGTTTCGGTAGAAGGCTCATCATCCTCTTGCATTCTGTTCTCGATATTATTTTCTTCTCGCGTTGTGAGTAGACCCTAATTTCATTTCTTATCAATGTCATTTTTATGTGATTTATGCTTTTATTAGTGTTTTGTTAGTGTGTAATGTTGTTTATATCGTATTGTAAGTAGTGGATTATTAGTGTGTAATGTTGTTTGTTCTCATTTTTTAAGCGACTCTAGTCATGTAAATGATGTGCTTATATTACATTGTTGGAAAAGTAGCTAGGGTTGGGAAAGAAGTCAGATATGAGGGGGATTGGGTGAAATCCTTAAGAATTGCAATGGGTTTGACATTTACCATATCGGTTGAGAAGATTGTAACCTCCTTTCGTATCGACACTATGAATGGTGCAGAAATTCATGAGTTTCATAAGATGTTGGAGAATAATGACACATTTTTGGTGAATGTAGAGTATGATAGTGATATGGACGATATTTTACAGTATGTTGAGATGATGGAAGGCTCATATTGACTGGTTCATTTTACTGATCTTATATGCACACGAGTACGTACGTCGGTACCCCGACATTCTGCGGCTACGACCCGAGAAACTCATTCTGGGTCTCATACACCCATTGAGATACTACCTTCTTCTTCCATGACCCGTGAACATTCTCATATATCTCCAACTCAAGTTGAGACGACAACAACGGTATCTGTTCCACAATCTTTAGGACCCCGTCCAGATGACCCACAATCATTGTCTCATATAGGAGGACTCGCTTCAGTGCAGACTCTCACACAAATATTTGAGAGGACCACAATAACGAGATTGATCGTATGATAGAGGATACCACATAGAATACTGATGATGAAATGGAAAATGGTGATGATGAGATATTGAATGTCGAGAATCAAGAGGTCCATGTTGAGTCCGACATTCCTTTCTGCAACCCATGTGGTGGTGATGGTTACATCAGAAATGGTGATGACATGATGGATTTTCATGATGGACTTGCTATTTCAGACGAGTTGAGGAATGTGATGACCTATAAGTCAAAAGATAACTTAATTTATTATGTTAGATTATTTCACATTAACCGCCATTACAATTTTACGATGCATAAATCAGTGTCATGTATGGTTGTTTGTTGCATCGAGAGGAGCATGGGATGCATGTGGCAGTTGCATATGTGATTCACCACTCTAATTAGATGAAAAAAGGCCCTATCCTGAGTAACTAAGTGCATTTAGGTGTCTATAACTCATAATTAACATTCACGTATTTATAAATAATTTACATAAATTAACATTTCATATTGCATTCATATTCACTTGTACATATTCACCTAACTTTACCTATTTTTAGTTAATTCACACTAAATCAAATGATGTCGAACTAACTCCACTGTGTACATATCATTAATATTCATCAACAAAAAATCCTTAAAAAATTTAGCTTGTATATATGCAAAATAAACCTAAATGCTAATTTGAGACTGAAGAACCATAAAGTCAAATAACTCTCGCATACATTCTTCTATGAACCCGTACTCACTTTTGAATTATTGTGAACTTAATTATCTAGAAATCAAGATTAAATCCAAAAGAATCGGTGTTCACATGTCAAACTTGGATTTTGGGCCCGAATTATATATTGTATATATATAATGACTTTTAACTCACCATTTTATATATAAAATTAATTTTTTTCGAGTCAGTTCTTTTTCATTTCTTTTATTTGAGTTGTATTTTAATAAATTCTAAAAAAATCAAAATCCAAAAAAGTATAAAAAAGTAAAGAAAAAAATGGTTCTAAGTACATATATACACTCTATACATAAGTCTCTTTTATTTTATTCTTTTATTTTCTTTATTATAAAAAATACCAAGAAATTTAGATTAACGTGTACATACATTTATTTTATGTTGTTTTGTTTGAATTTTTATCAAAAAAATCACTAAAAAAATTTGCAAAACTTAAAAGTATGGTACTTTATGTACATAACATACCAACAAAAAATGTGTTTTATACTATGAGGTTTTTTATTTTCATTTCTTCATGAAAGTTATAGTTCCCATCGAAACAGATAGCTTTTGTGAAGAAAACTTTTTATTTTAATTATTTTATTTTATTTTTCTTTTAATTTTTGATTTTTGTGGGAGCGACACATGGTCGCTCCTAGAGCAGCCACGTATCGCCCCCTCTTTCTCTAGCCTCACCTCATCGGGACTATTAAATCTGATCGGATCCAACGACCCGTATTGCCATCTCTTTTCTCCTCATTCCCAACATCTCTCGATAAGGGTCGTTGGATCCAATCAGATCCAACAGCCGTGGCATCTCCTCCTACCTCCCAATGCCTTCCACGCTTTTTCGGCTGATATTAACAACCTTCACCCTCGCTCATCATATCCTACCAACGTCCACTCATTCCCTATCCCTTATCCCCTTTGATCAACCACCTAAACCTTTCTTTCTCTCTCTCTCTCTCCATTATCTCTTCTAACTACCCGAGAACCTTGCGTGAACCCCAACCGTAGAACCACAAAACCTATTGCCGCCACACCTTTGAATCCATCCACCAGTACAAGAACAAAAGCCACCAGCTTCCCCTTGTTGTTCGGCGATAGCTTTCGGCAGGGTTTCGAGAGCAACGACGACCTTCAACGAGTCTACAAGCGTGATCTAGAGGACTTCATTCTCTGCTACAACTGCCATTGGCTGCAAAGCTTCTCATGCTATTTCCGCCACCATATTGAAGTGAAGATTGGACTCCTCACAACTCCAGCACCCACCAAGTAACCCCCATTGTTCCTTATTATATTCTTCATATGTTCTTCCTCTATTTTCTTTTCTTCTTCTCAGACCCATTCTCTGTTACTTCTTCTTCGCTTGTTCATTCCGTCAAATCCAAATTGACACTGTAGAAATCGCATCCACCTTCGATACACCGCCCCGCTTTCCTTCTACCCTCATGCCGCCTCTCATCTCTGGCCAAGTTCGTGGTCAGAGCATACAGGTCCATCCTCTGTCGCGTACAAGGACCCAATTTTGCCTACCTTATATTCTAACATCTTGGCCAAGTAATCTTGCTCGAGCATCAATCACATCCCACTTGCAGGTAACAAAGGAGAGGACATGTGTTCAAGGACCTTCGGCCAAGCTCACTGGCGTTCCTCACCGACTATTCATCGATAGCTAGAGGTTGAATCAGGAAAACAACAGACCATTGCCTTATAAGAAGGACGAGGAAGTCCCAATCTACATGCACCCACGGATCTTGATTGGGTGACTTCACCTCACCTCATGACAAATGTCTGATCGTCTGAAGATCTCATCTCGAGCATCAAAAGCACTCTCATCACTACAATCGGATTAAGAGACGGGTCGCATGCCAACTCACACGTGACCTGGGTTTATTGTGGATATGCCTCTACAGCCCTTGGAAATCACTAGTCCAGCCCCACCATTGGAAGATTTGAATAAATACCATTGCAATCATAGTAATTGCAAAGAAGTCTATATGCTATATTTTTTGTGTTATTTTATTTAGTTTATTTGCATATAAACCCCTATCTTTGAGTCCAAGTTTGAACCTTTATTTTTCATCTATTTAATTTTCTAAAAATTGCATGTCAGACATTAGTTACTTCTTTACATAATGAGACTGATTGATATTTTTCTAAGCATGGTTTGATTTATTAAAATTATTTTGGTAGAAATTATCATATTTGTCCTTTATATGTTTTGTTAAATCTAGTAAATTAATCACTACTCAAAAAATCACATTTTGTTAGAATTGATTATGCTTTGTTGTGTAATTAAAAATCAATTCATTTACGTGCATAATTTTCTCATAATAATTTTTTATATTCGGATAATTGATTTTTCATTCAATTGACATTTAGTATATTTATGAAATTAAAGTTGTTCTGTATTCTATTCATCTAGATACATCTAGGACAATTTTACTTCTGAAAAATACTAGATATTGGTATATACTAAAAAGCAATTAGTCTAAATTACATTTTTTGTATTTAAAAATTTACAAAAAAAATCATTTTGCATCAAAAATCCAAAAAACTTATAGTATCTTAACTTTGCATTCATCCATTTTAACCGAGTTTTTTAAATTTTTGGACTTCATTTAATTGAAACTTTATAGAACTACCATTGGACTTTGTCTTATTTACATATTTGCATTATATTTGCTTAAAAATTCTAAAAAAAACTCCTATTTGGAAAATGTGCGCATTAAATCATCTGAAATTGATCCTAAGTTGACAAGTTGTCTCTTTGTGTCGACCTTAGGACTTACCCAAGTAAAATAAATAAATTTCCACAACATTAGTTGAACATTTTCATGTGGTTTTTGTTTGATCGTGAATTTCTGTACTACATTAAAATGGCAAATCAATTAAGGGATTCGGTCGTCTTTCACGTGGCCATCTTCACCCTCTTATTATCCTCTTTATGATATCTAAAATGGATGCACTGCATATATGTTTGCATCATGTGACAAATCAAGATCACCTTCGGCTTAATTGCAATTTCATGCCACATAGATTTCTTTATCAAATCAAGATCTGACATGTCGTGAAGGTTTCTTATTCACAACAATCTTTTTCTGATGATTACAGGTACATGGTGAGTCGTAGGAGGATATGGGATGCCAGATGAAAGGGAATAGAGACTAGAGATAGTATATGGTGGCTAGAACGAATCATACAATTAATTGTCATACTTATTTCGTGCATGGAGACATCAATCCCTGGTATCGTGATAGATCTCTACGGTGATCCAGCTGGTGGATATGATAAAGTTTTCAGGTGGGCATTCTGAGCATTTGGTCCATGTATTAGCGCATGGACACAATGTATGCCAGTTATTAGCGTTGATAGTACTCATATGCATGGTATGTACAAACACAAGGTGCTCATTGCATGTGGATGAGATACAACTAACCACATATTACCTCTTTGCATTTTCTTTTGTCAATGAGGGGGATGACGATGGATAGTTGGTTTTTGGAGGGGTTCGTCTCCATGTCTTTGGGATCACAAGGGTCCAATTTGTGTCATAATAAACCACGCACCTGGAATTCATTCTACCATGTGTCATATAGAAGTGAAGTTTTAACGTCCTTATGTGCATTGGTGTGTTTGCTATGTTATGTTGTTAGTAATTTTAATGTTGTTATGAAAAATTAGTCAATAAAGAGCTTGCTGATGAGAATTGGGAAGGTTTACTAAAAAAGGAAGTGAACTGCATACATGAAAAAGTTGAATAAGATGGACGAGAATGTACTGCATTGGTTTGATACACACAACTGCCCCAAAGAGCAATGGAGTTTAACATTTGATGGTGGACATTGTTTCGGGTATACCATTCCAACTTCTCCGAAAGTGACAACGTCGTATTAAAAGATGCAAGCTCTCTCCCAGTTGCAACGTTGGCTCAAAAGACATACTACAACTACGTTCAACATTTCTACTAACGTCACGACAAGGCAATTGTCTTAGCTCACGATGATCGATTCACTAAAAATGCATTTGACATGTCAAAGAGGCGGATTGATAAGAGCAACAACCATCGCATTACTTGTATCAAAAGTACTTTACATTTATATGAGGTCACTACAACGCAAAAAATGACACAGTTTGGCCTTAGCAGCAGAAAGAAACATATTGTATTGGTCTGTGATTTATCTTGCACTTTCCAAAATTAGTAAATTCATAGAATCCCATGCGTGTATGCATGCATTGTTTTGACACATCTCAATATTAATGTGGATGAGTACATGGGCATGTGGTACATGTGGCAATGCCAGCTTGGCATCTACAAAAAAGTCTTTTATCCCATTGGTGTTAAGGAAAACTGACCAGAATTTATGATAGGAAAAATAATTCCAAATCCAACAAGAATACGATCAAAAGGATGGTTCAAATCAAAGCGGATTCACAAGAGATGGATATGCAAGTGGATCCAGTTCAACAACAATGTGGTGATGTCACCAACTTGTTCATAATTGTCGGCATAGTAGTCATGCAGCACCAACTACAAACAGGTGTGGATTGTGTGGGGCAAAGCAGACACAATAAGAGAAAATGTCCAAACCATACTAGTAGAGGTAGTCCATTTGTTCTTAGCTGGGATGATTTATAAACTATTTTTTCATCTATTCTTATTGCATTTACTTTATATTTACTACATTGAATAATGCAATTGAAACTGAAATTATGGCTAAATTTTGTAGATGGAGTCGAGACCCATTGATTGATTTGTTTTTCATCTATAGAGATCCCATAGATCCAGGACAGTTTGACAGGGACATGTACGTGGATCTTAAAATTGCTCAGTAAGTTTTTTCAATGTAATTCCATGTTTTTATCTGATGGATTTCTCTTGACTAATGTTCTATACGTTGTTATATGGGTGTTATGTGGACGTAGAGAGAGCATCTTGCACCATGCCCACATTTGTGAGTGAATTGTGGAGTATGTATATATTGTTGATTTTTTGAGGTGATGCAACTGGATTTCATATCCTTGGATTGTCAATTGATTAATGCATTGGTGGAGAGATGGAATCGGAAACTCACACTTTTCACATGCGCCATAGAGAGATGATGATCACATTACAAGATGCGGCTTACATATTTGGGCTGAAGGATGATGGACATGTGACTAGCTACACATCTTTGCCCAGGTGGACGAGCCTTCCGAGAGGCTTCTTGGAGTAAGCCATGAGTGGCCAAACATTGACGATGCATGTATCCGCATGACCTGGCTCGTAGAGAACTTACGTACTTCCAGAGGATGCCGAATGGGAGACCATTCTCCACTGTACTCATGTGTACATTCTGCAACTGTTAGGAGGGGAACGAGGTTTCATTAGTATACCTTCCCCTGCTCGACGACATGGAGGTTTGCAGACTGTTCAACTGGATGTCCGCTTGTCTAGCTTTCCTTTTACAGATAGTTGTAAGTGACATCTAAGGTAGAAACAATTGAGATTTGTATCCCTCTTGTCCTACTCCAGTTGTGGGTCTGGGAGTATTTTCCCCACGTAGCACCCAATGTGCATCGGAGGCCAATCGACAGGGTAGACCCTTAGGATGCCATTGGTAGGCTGATTTTAATGTCGCCATTGAGCCCATGTGCATTGTACGACCATACCATAATGCATTTGATCTTCAAACAACCTCACAGGTATAAAATTAAATCTATCATGGTGCTATAATATTATTTCTTATACGAGGTTTAAATATATCTATGCTGATTTTCTTAGATTGTTTGGATGTCAAACACTAAATATGTGATTCAGATGCTTCCCCCTTATTGCTTAGAAGTGTGAGATCTCCATGTGACTAGAGTACCGCTCATCCATTTCTATTTGGTTGAGTTATATACTCCAGATAGTGTCTTACGCCAATTTGGAACGGTGTAGGAGATACTAGGGTCATGCAACGCTTGTACACAACTCCATTTGAAATATCTTTGAGGGAAGATCAACATTGATTGTATTCAACCCCACACTAACTTCTTGAGGATGTGGAACAATCGAAGGGAGTACCATCATGGAGACGGTCCCTATAGTGCCAGGAGGAGATGTGGTCACAAATGATTACATGATCTGGTACAACATTATCACCTGACCATTCATTGACAGACATGGGTGCATCATGGACTTTGTTGTAAGTAACACTTAAAAATTCTTAACATTTTCAACATATCAAAATTATGACGGAAGACTTTCTCCATTTCATGTGTCAAGGTTCAACGAGATCCGTCTTCCGAGTGATGATCCTGATCGTATGCATTTCTTGGTGGTTGATTCTGAGCGTCGACTTACAGATGCCATCGAGAGGTGGTTTAGAGATGGCCCATATGATGAGTAGGAGGACGGAGGAAATGAAGAACAAGAGTCTGCATAACCGGCTCCTACGAAGAGGGGTTGAGGGTGAGGACATAGACGACGAGGACATGATGATCAAATTAGAGGAGGAAAGCAGCAATGTAGCCAAGCAGCTGAATTTGGGGACTTCCAAAAGCATATGGCCTTAGGGGTTGATTTTTATACTCCATTTCAGGTGCATGCCACCCGTGGCAGAACATCGATACTAGCAACTTCGGTTAAGGAGAGGGGTCGTACCGATGTCGTCCCTTCGCATTGCTCCCCATTGCCGACATTGCATATAGACATCGTTGACTATGTTGGCAGATCTCAGTTTTAGAAACTGACCAAGCTAGCCGTATCTCACCAGCCACCCAACTGGAGCCTGAGGTGCCTCCGGAGGAATCAGAGGAAAGGCTGACAAAGCTGAGAATCTTCCATAGGAGGAAGCGTCGGTGATGGAGTTGTTATATATACTCATATGTATTACATGTATAACTTGTTATATATAGTCCGCGTTATCAATGAACATTTTTTGGTATAACATGTTGTTCCTCTTGTTATCAATGAACATTTTTTTAGTATAACATGTTGTTTACTTTTATTAATGTTTTAAGATTATTTGAGGGCTCATATGTGTGGCTAAATGTATGAAATGGATAAAGTGTATGGCCGTATAAAATATTTGAATGTATTCCAAGGAATTTTAATTTTTAGACATGAAAGCAGCTCCCTCAATGAAGTTGATACCTTTTTTGGGGTACCAAAGAGTAACTCTTGTTGCAATCTAATACCTTATTTTTTGTGTTTTATCCACTTGGATGTATCAAAAGTACCTACGGTGTATGACTTAGTTTTTTTGGGAACAAGAGAGCAGCTCCTTGAAAAGGGAAACGACTCCCGTGATCATTTGCTATGGGAGTCGTTGCCTCTGGAAACATCTCCCTACTAAAGGCAGTCACAATACTTAACAAATTTTAAGTTCTCATGGGGGTCATAGGGAATAAAATTTCACATACACCGCCCATGCGAATTTTTCTCCATTTTTAAGATATAACTATAATATAGTATTATTTATTACTTATGCAAAAAACAATGGATTTTATGTTGTTCTCTTTTCATTTCAAACTTTTTTTATGGACACATATCGTTTGCATGATATCAGCAATATTAAAATTCGACTACATCTCCATTCATAGTAATCAAGTGGTTATATCGTAGTTCATTTTTTACAACTACATTTAGAAATTTGCAGTTGTTGATTTACAATACAATTATGTGAAAAATTTTAGGGACAATGTTAAATATGGTGAATATCCATATAAAACATTTACATAGCTTATACGCTAACATCAAAAAGAAAAATTACCAGCCTCTCCATTTGGGACAACGCTAAAAGATGCTAGAATGAGAAGGGTTTTATTTCGATGTCATTATCAATAATCGTTAAAAATCGTATCTTTCCAAGTATTGATTTATTATCATGAATATATCTCTTTTAGATGTCAATATTTGAGAGATACACGACATAATTTACAGTCTTTTCGTTTTATCATGTGTCTAAGAGTACATGAAAATGTTCGATTACTCCTATTGAAGAAGAATCGTGTATATTGGTACAACTTATTGAATGTTAAAAATATGGATAGCATGAAAGAGTGTTAAAACTTTTTATGTTATTAATATATATAAATTACCTAAAAAGGCATAACATTCGATGAAAAATAGGGTGAAAAATAGAGCAAATACATAGGTATATGGAAATTTCTACGGAGAGAGAAAATCATGGAGCACATAAAAATCCTAAACCTACTTCTAGGTGAGTAGGACAACCTTCACCAAAATAGATAAAGAGGAGGGGGATGGTTGCATCATACATAGGTGTGTAAATAATCCTCATGCAAAGATCCATTTTCCCACTTAAACTAGTAATAAATAATCAACACTTCCACTAAAGTTGGACATACATGTCGATCATGCCTAACTTATAGATCAACAACTTGATTATGTTAGTTCTTATAAAGGAGGCACAACTCTCATGAATCAATCTTCTTATGAATAAAATGTCTATCGACCTCCACATGCTTCATTCGATCATGCTTAATAAGATTGTTGGCCAAGTTTATCACAGATTTATTGTCATATATCATCTTCATCTGTATATAAACTTTGGTGCCCAATTCAATAAAATTGCTGAACACGTGAATTCAGTGACACTATTTGTAAGGAAAACAGTATTCAGATTAACCTAGTGATTCTTGCTCCTTCAAATAACCAAGCTTCCATGAAGGTATATGGCATAATTTGAGGTAGATCTTTTATCATCCACTTAACTTGTCTAATTTGCATTAGGATAACTTTCAATTGTCACATCAAGATTTTTGTTGAACATGAAACCTTTCCCATGTGATCTTATAATATAGCACAAAATTCTATTAACAACATTACCATGTGAGTTGGTAGGTGAATGCATGAATTGACTAACGATAGTCACACCATAAGTGATATTTTTCTAGTGCCAGTAAGATAGACTAGTTTTCCCACTAGTATCCATTATCTTCCTTTTTCAGCATCATCGAGAAGTTCACCATCCTCTTTACTTAATTTGAGATTCGCCTCCATAGGGGAGTTGTTGGTCCAGATCCCAACATGCTAGACTCATGTAACATTTCAAGAGTATATTTTCATTAATTCAATTATATACCATCTAGAATGAGTCATCTTTTCAATTTATCTAGATCTTTCAATTCAAATTCATTTGCAATAAGCTTCTTTATAATAGAAAGTTTTCCACCATCATAACCTAAAAGAATCATGTCATCAAGAATAGATTATATTCCTCCACTCCTTTTTATGAATAGAGTTTGGTCTCCATCTGCTTTAGCATTGTTGAAACATTTTCTCTCAGTGTTTTTCTATTAATGAATAAAATATTGACTAGTATACAAAAGTATTTAATCTCTTATTCAAAATAAATGTTTTATATAAAACTAATATTGTGATGCAAACACAATACAAAATTTATTGGACTGCATCACAAGAACAAGATTGTTGTCGAAAGATCGGAATGAGAGAAGTCGATATACACAAGCTACCAATGTTGATGTCTAACATCATCAAAGCACATCGTTTACTTTGTCTTCGGTCAGTTTGTAAGAATGTAGATACCTTATTTGTACAAAGCCTTAAAGTAAAAGAACCCAAACACACTTTTACATATTGTTATACCGGCACAAGTCCTGGTGCACCGGTGTACTCTTGACTGTAGACATGTGTCACATACTTTAAGTATTCTGCACAAGTATAAGACTATATGCACATGTACACGTTATGTGAATTGGTATCTTTGATGTATCAATACACGCCTTGATAAGTTCATGCTCACGTTCTTTACCTATTGTTGCATGCTACATACCATGTACATCGGGGCATTTTTCGTCTATTTGTCATTTTAGCTTAATCATTCTAATGTGAATCTCTTTGTAACTGAAGTTACATAAGTACACCTTTATATACATGGTTGGTGAGCGTCCGATGGATCAAGGTTAAGTATTGAGAAATAAACAAGGTCGTTGTGTTCCCAATAAATCAAACGTGCTCAACAAGAAAAATAAACCACTAAACATATATATCAATCAATCACAAAATGTGTAAGCGGTTCACTATTTTATTTACAAGGTATAACAACCAGGGTCGAACATAAGGAGCACGAAAAACCTACGAAGTAGTCAAATCTCAAAAATAAAATAAAAGAAAGTTTTTTAGTGGTTTTCAATTTTGCAAATTTTTAATTTTTAATGAGGAAATGTAATCAACAAAAATCAAAGCAAGCAAGCAAGCATAACAATCTTTTTGTATTTTTCTTTAAGGCAAAAAATGCTCAGAAAATCCAAATAAAAATATTTTAGGATTTTTAAAGTTTCAAAATATTTTTGGTAACTTTCTGGGATGTTTATGATGTTTTTATGGTTTTCAAACAAAGCACAAAAATGCAAATAGTGCAGAGTAAGGACTAAATTGCAAGTTAAAAATGTATAAGATGCTGATGAATCCACATTTCATCATCTTTATTCTATCATTTTGGCACCAAAAACCCTAGCAAATGCCTGTAAATAGCATTAAAACCATCATCTTAGCATTCATGCATGTGCATCTCAACAGTGTATAAATTACTGTAATTAAAGCCAAAATTATAGAATAAATAAAGAAAAGAAAAAGAATAAAATATTGTAAATATTTTATGATCCAAAACCCCCGAGACCTAGGCATCTCGATGAATAGGTCGACAAGGAATAAAGTAGGGGGAGATAAGGTCAGATACCTATATTTGTTATTCATTATTTATTCATTTTGGGACCTATTTTTGGTTACACTTTTTATACATCAAATAAAGAAATTTTGTACATGAAAGTTTTAGATAAATTTATAAAGAAAATTACAAAATTGATTTCACAGAAAAAGAATGTACAGATGAAAAGTTCTGGTCTGAATAAGAATCCAAAATCCCAACTTCCCAGACCCGTATCTCACAAACGACAAATCCAAATGCAGTGTACTCACCTTTAATTGTATATAGAATAAAATAATCTATCCAATGGCGGTGGTTTCGCATTTGGCGGAGCTACGGTTTGAAAGTTGAGTTTTGGACCCTCATTGTACACTTGTACTGAATAAAATATTCAATTTATTCTTTATTTATTCTTTATTCATTTTTATATTTTTATAATTTTGTAAATATTACATATAATATATATGTGAATTAAAATTGAAATAAAATGCAAAGAAAAATAAAAATAAAAATACTTGTACAAAGACTACATAGGTATACCATATACACTTATACCTGTATAGAATACAATTGTATTTTATTAAATACACAAAACATATCAGAAAAATAAAATAAAAATATATTTATGTATATAAAAGCATGTTATAATTTTACAAAATCATAAATAAAAATAATAAGATTAAAAATACATAAAATAAAATATCAAAATGCATAGGTATTATACCTATATAGGGTTAAAAAGGTGACTTGTAAAAATATGCATCATAAAAATAAATAAAAATCAGAATAAAATACTACTTAAAATTTTGAACATTTTTTATTTTATAACTTTTATTTAATTCGGCCATTTACTATTTTAAATTGAATTAATAAAACAATAATCCAGGGTTTTTCCTGGTTGGTCCACGTGGACCAACCAGGTGCAAACCCTAGTTGACCTCGGTCAACTAGGTGACCTACCACCCTGTAGCCTCTGACAGCCCTATCTTTGACCCATCTTCTCCATTTTTTCGAGACGCGGTCTTGCATCCTTTGAGCTCGATTCCTCCTGCAACTCTTTTCACCTACCATCCTTCTTGCTCGCCCAAGGATTTTCTTGGGCTGAGAGCCTCTGGATCGAGCTGGCGACCTCGTTCTTTCCACCCCCATCGTCAACTATACTTAAGGTCCTCCTTGACTTCCTTTCGATTTTGAACCGCATTTCATCCAGTTTTCCCCCTTCTTTGGAGTCGTTCAGCAAGGTGGAGGTGACAGCTCCAAGTTGCACCTTCGAAGAGGCGGAGTTGAGCAAGCTGGGCGAGTTCCACCATCACCTCCGGCGGTCAACCCCGTGAGGTATTCTCCCTCTGGCCATTGGCCATCGAGGTTGCCATCCATCCCATTTTCCTCCCTATTTTATCCCTGTTAGTGCTAGGATTATTTTCCCCTTCTTTCTGATTCGAATCGACCCCTCATTCACCCAATCGATCATCTCGCCGGAGCGCAACTCCGGCGAGGCCCTATAGCATCTCCCCCATCGCATTTCGCCTTCTCCAGCCGCCGGGAGGAGCGTGGCACTTTGCCCACGCTTCCCTTAACTCTTTTTGCAGGTCCCAGTGGCCGAAGAGACCCCCTCCTGGGGTCGATTTTTGCAGCAACCAGCTACCTGGAGCCCCTCTTCGTCTCCGACCTCGCGGCGGCGCATCGGACCTCATCCGTCCATTTTGGCTTCGCCGTTGGGTCGGGGCACCTTCCAGGAACGTCGGGGGCGTCTTAGTGCATCAAGAGAGCATCGGAAGAGGAGGCGCGAGCTCCGAGAAGATCATCCGGCCCTCTGTTCTTCCCAGTTCTTCGACCAGACGTCTCAACCGTCGGATGTGCGCCTGTTCTTCGTGGAGCACAGCCACCGTCCGATTGAAGCCCCCAGGCACCGTCAGATCAGGGGCCGAGATCTAATCTCAGCCCTCCGCTTCCGAAGGGGTATCGGCGCGCGAGAGCAGGACACGTGTTTAAGTGACGCGATATCAGCCGTCCGCTTCCGCTTTGGCGTGGGTATTTTGCTACAAACCCCCGCCCATTTTTGTAATTTCTTAATAGTACCAAAACCTTCCTCGGCAGTTTAAATATTTTTGTAATATTTGCATGTAGACCCCCGAACTTTCCCGTATTGACAAACAGCCCCCTCGCCACGTCACCTCACGTGACCAGTTCACGTGAGGTGGTGGGCATTTTACGAAGGGACCCCTGGGGTTTAATTATTTTGGTTTAGCCCTAGAACTGTTATATGTAGCGTTAAATATTTTGGACATTTGCGTATAAGCCCTTGAGATTTGCGGATATTGCTGTTAGGTCCTTGCCAGGCGCGTGTATAGCACGTGCGTGGCTGGGCATTTTGTGCTAAAGCCCAGGCGACTTTTGTAATTGCTTTTTGGTTCCAAAAATTGAAAATATAGTGTAATATTTTGTGGAAAATTGCATGTTTGCCATTGGAAGTTTTGAAAATTGCATTTCTGCCCTCGCCAGGCCTGTTTGATACTTGGACTCTTGTTCTAATTATTTAAAATATCTTCTTAAGTCCAAAAATTCCACAAAATTAGGATTAAGCACCTGGATACTTGCACTTTGACGCCATCGATTTAGTTTTTGATTTTATTTCATTTTTATTTTTATTAAAAATCAAAAACAGCCTTTTTGTACACTGTCCACCTTAGAAAATACCAAAAAAAATATTAAAACATCTCCAAAAATTCCAAAAAAATTACCTAGTGTCTATTTTGTCCTATTTTAGAGGCAGTCCCAAAATCATTAAAAATATCAAAAGAAAAACACTAAAAATTTTAAAACACTTAAAAGACTTCAAAAAAATATATAAAATAGTAGAAAAATCCAAAAAATACAAACTCAGCTTCTGTTTGTCACTTATTTTATTCTCTTTATTATAAAAATAGTGTGAATTATTTTGAGTACTGGTTGATATTTTTAAAGTACATTTTACTCACAGCCAGCCTGATTTGCACTGTTTTCCTTTATTTCAGTATCTAAAAATATCAAAAACACCTTGAAAAATCCCCAAAAATCACAAAAACAGTAAAAAACCCTAAAAATACCAAAAACATTTTATTTCTGAATTTTTGAGTATTTTTGTGCATTTTTATAAATATTCTACCTTGCCTTTTATTATATTGCCTTTACTTTCCAATATTGAAAAAGAAACAAAAAAAATATAAAATATAAAATATAAAAATCAGAAAATCAAAAATCAAAATACAAAAAAAAAATTAAAAAAAAATTAATTAAAATTAAAAACCCACAAAAAAATTTGCTTTGTTTGCTTGCTTAGTGTAGACACTTCACACACTCACACACTTGTGCATTCATTTGCTTGGATTACACTGTTTGCTCCCTGTGTTCGAACTCTCTGCATACTTGCCCATATACATCATTTGTGCAGAGTTAAAAATAAATTTTAACTCCACATTGTTTCTAATTCATTGATCTTAGTGTGGGTTAATTGTTGATCTTAGCCGGATTTAGTGTGGTCGACACACCGACTTAGTTCACGCTTTGTGCTGAACTTAAGACCGCCTATTTTCGGCCAAATCAAATGGCGCCGTTGCCGGGGAGCAACAGCTTGTAGTTCATTTTTACTTGATTGTGTGACTGTTTACCATAGCTTTATTTTCCATCTCTCATATTTTTGATATATCCTGTTGAGCTATCTGACCATCTCTTCTCTTGTTTTCTTGCGAGGGACCGCGGAGCGAGGCGGACCGCCTAGGCGATTCGACGCAACCTTGGGACGTGGAGCCGGCTATTCTTAGCCTAGCCGGCAGGAGAGAGCAAGGAGCGCTAGAGAGAGAGAGTGCTTAGATTAGTTTTTCCTTTATTTTGTGAGAGAGTGATTCATTTAAATTGTAATAATACAGGTACCTTGGACTTGGACTTAGACATTCGGGCCTAATTTCCGGGTGTTTGTTCACCCGGGGGCTCACCGCAGTTTTGCCGCGTTTTTACCGCTTGTCATTTTCCGGTTTTGTGTTTATTTTTCATTTTCTTTTGTGGATTGAGCTCTTAGATCTAGGTCTGCTTGATCGATTAGAATAGGTCCAAACACCTAATTATCTTTGCATGCTCCTATAGTTACGTTTTGGACTTAGACTAATTTAAACAGTTAGCAAGTAATTCCCAAATCCACGCGCCGCGAGCTCACACCCGAACAAGCGCTTTCTCCTACTCCAAATGTGTTGGGCAGAGGAGGGGTGAGCCAAGACCGGACACTCGGATTAGGAGTTGCTAGTTGACTTGTGGTTCTTCACGCTAGCAGTTGCCTGTTCTAGGACGATTTCCGCTTTGCATTTCGCCATATAGATTAGGTTTAAATATTCTGCTTTGCATCCCGCATGGAGAGAGCTGGGATTCGCTGTAAGTCTTCTTACTTTGCACGCATCATTTAGGCACAAAGGTGAGATTTCCACCTTGGTGTCAACTTGCACGGCTTTTCCGACTCTTTTCTCCCTCTGTTTTTGGACAAAGTAGGATAAAGGAAAAATACAAAAACGTTAGGCGCTTGTTTGAATTGACTCAAAAGAAGCGATAACACCAAAAAAAAAATTAAAAAAGGGACTGCTAAAGAAAACTTGACCAAAATAAAAACGGTAATTGGATTCATTGCTTGGGGAGAGTAACACCCTCACTTGTTTTCAGGTTGCATAGGAAGGTTTCCTTCCCAGTGAGGTGAGCGCTTCGTAAGGATTAGAGCCCAAAACCCAACTTGTGGCTGCCTTGTGTATCGCCTGGATTTCCGAAGTATTGGCGCTACTATCGTACGTAGTCGAGTAGGACTTGGTCGCCATTGGTGACTCTCTATTGTGAGAGCGCCGACCTTGTCCGAAGTACCGAGCTTAGGCCACGCCTTCACGGGTGTGTCTGTCTCACCGGCTGCGTCCGAGTAGGACCTTGTACGCTCACGGGTGATTCCGTTGCGAGCGAGGTCCGAAGTATCGGTTTCGCCTATCGGCTTCCTCCCTCTTTTCTTTGGCTGAGTAGGGATCCAGGAAGGGTTACAAGGACCTCAAAAAGCGCAAGTTACAGGTTACACAGGAGGAGGACAAGTACGGGGATACTCTCCTGGCAGTACTCTCTCTCCTATAGGCGTAGCGCTCTAAGGACTCGTGAAAAGATAATTGCCTGTAAAACAAGTTAAAATTGACAAGATAAAAGCCGAACCTTCACGGCTTCACGAGTTGAGTTGGTGAACCTACCCTTGCTTTGTGTTTGATTTCTAGATTTATTAAGGTCAAGATCAAAAACACCGCACAATTGTGCATAATTTTGTTGCATTTCATTTTCTTCTTCTCTTGCATTTCCCCCACTCTTCTCCACTAATCAAGATGATGGGACGGAGGTCTCTTAGGCCGACCTTGTCGGCACCGCTATCCAGCACTCCTCCCTACTCATCTAGGAATAACTCGGAGAGCCCGCTCTCCGAGCCTGAGTTCACATCCACCCTGTTCCCCCTCGACCACCCTTCCCATTCTCCTTCCCTCAGTCCAATCATTTCAGAGTTCAGTGAATCACAGAATTCAGCTCATTCAACAGCACCTGAAATGGCCTCTTTTGCATTTTCAGAACATCAAGCAATGGCAGACAGAGGCGAGCACCAAGATGATCACGATCACCCGCCGTTTATTATTGATCAAGCGGCCATCAACAATTCCCTGCTAGCGTCCCTGGAGAATATGCAGAGACAGATCCGTGACCAGGGGACATTTATGGGTGATCTGATGAGAGAGATAGCACAGCTGAGAGAAAACCGACCTGGGGGCGGTGGCGGTGGAGGAGGAGGAGGACCCGATGCAGGAGGAGGCGACCCAGACGGTGAGCGACCGCCACAGACTATCATGAGGGAACTGCACAACCCAGCTTCATCCCTCACTCACCGGTGGATCAGACTCCCACCTATCCATGGAGACTTCGAGCTTCGGCACAACACAATTCAGATGCTACCCAAGTTCCATGGGTTGCCGACCGAAGAGCCGCACCTCCACCTCCAAGAATTTGAGATGATATGCAGCACCATCCACGATCGGCTATTGACCGAGGACACTATCAAGATGATCGCCTTCCCGTTCTCATTGGTTGATCGAGCCGCATATTGGCTCAAGCATCTAGGGCGATTTGTCGATACTTGGGCAGATCTCCGGTCCGTGTATTTGAAGAAATACTATCCTCTCGGCCGGACAAATGCAGCGCGAGCTATGATCAGCAATTTTGTGATGATCCCAAATGAACAGTTCCATGAAGCATGGGATCGATTCAGAGAGCTCATAGACCGGTGTCCACATCACGATATCTCCAAGCCCCATCTGGTGCAGAGTTTCTTCTGTGGGCTGACACCGGAGCTGCAGGGGCTTGTGAACGCCTCTTGCGGTGGATCATATTTTTCCAAAGGTGAAGACGATGTCTGGGCCATATACGAAGGTATGGCAGAAAATTCTACAGTGATGACCCAAGCCAGAGTCTACACCCAGCAGAAGCCCCCGCAAGGAGCGGGATCATTTCAGAGGATCGCCCGCATCGATGCCGGTCCTAGCACAACGTCGGTAGCCGCGGCCCAAGCCAAATCGGCAGCAGCCGACATGGGCATTATCAGTGAAAAGCTGGACCGCATGGAGATCCTTGAGAAGAAGCAGAACCAAGGTCTAGCCCAGATGGACCTTCTCACAAAGACAATGAGTGACCTAAAAACTCAGATTCTCTGTATTCAGGAGGCACAGGCCCATTCACAACAGCCTCCCAGGTCACAGGTTGCTTCCAGCAGCAACAATCCCAACCAGGCCTCCACCTCATACCGCCAGGTGAACCATATCCAGGCGGAGCCGGTTCCATTGTTGCAGTACCATCCAGAGCAACCGCCATCTCAGGAGACTCAGATGGTGGTTTATCAGCCGGAGCAACCACTGGCAGTTCTTCCTCCACCTTCCTTCGAGCAGGAACCGTTGATGGAAGTCAACGGGATATGGTATGACCGATACCCTCAGCCCGCAATCCGTAGGGATCACCCCGGATTCCGTTGGGGTAATGGCGCTTCCTCATCCCAACAACATCCTCCTGCTCAAGGACAGCAGAGCAGCCAGCCACAGCAGCAACACCAGCAGCCCCAGTACAACCAGCCCCAGCAGTACCACAGTGGTCCTCGTCCCGCCTATCAGGGACAGCAGTGGAGGCAGCGTCAGCCGCCTCAGCATTCTTATGCCCAGCCTCCCCCCCAATATCAGCAGCAATACCAGCAGCAGCAGCCCCATGTCCAGCAGGGACAGACATCCGGTTCTCAGGGTCCAGTCTATGAGAACCCAGCCCTTGACGATCTTGCCCGCTTGCTATCTGAACAGCGAGCATCTTTCAGGCAAGAAATGGATGAGTTCCGGCAGGAGATGCGGGATATAATCAAAGGCAAGGCCGCCATACCCGCTCAGATCGAACCCAATCCTAATAACCTAAAAAGAAAATCTGAGCAGGTAGAATTCACAGAGGATACCTCTCCTAGTGATTATTTGAGTGACATGTCTTATTCCTATTATGATGCTGATTTTGTTACTACTAGGAGCGGTAGGATGCCAGCCGGCGGCGCCTCTTCTGAGCGACAGCCAAATGCAGAATCAGGAGCGCCAGAGGAGCAGAGGAGCGGTGCTGATGCCGCTACAGATGATGTGGAAGACGGTGGTGCTGATGCCACCAATGATGGAGTTCAGGACGACGGTGCTGATGCCGTTGTGATGCCAGAGACAGACGGTGGTGCTGAAGCCACCATTTTGGGAGACGAACCAGAGCGCGGTGCTGATGCCGCGAAGACCGGTGCTAGTGCTGGTGCTGAGGCCACCACGTCTACTTCTGTTGAGCCAACTTCTGTGATGTCACCACATTTTGTATCTAGAGATTGTGGGAAGACAAACAAAAACAAAAATATGAATAAAGGAAAGGTTTCTGTTCAAATTGCGGATCCATATGTTGTGAATGATGATTATTGTATGGATTCTCCGTCTTCACAGGCACAGGGACCGATTCCTAGACCTCCATCTGAGGAGGCACCTACCATCCCCTTCCCTGAGGCACTCCGCCGAGCGAAGGGGAATAAAAAAGAAAATCCCAAAAAGAACCAACAGGTAGAGTTCGGCAATGAGATGATTGACAGATTCCATATCCAGCTGACTCTACGGGAAGCGTTTGAGCATATCCCCTTCTTCAAGAAGAATCTGAAAGAAACAACTACCGTTCGAAGGAAGAAGAGGCACAGAGATCAAATCCATATGCTCACGCATAACACTTGCTGCGCCATTCAGAACACATTGCCAGCCAAGCGACCAGACGCAGGAGCTCCCTATGTCAGATGTGAGATTCAGGAGCAGCAGTTTGATCGTACTCTATTAGACAGCGGCTCTTCAATCAACCTACTTCCGGCAGCCTTACTCAAGCAGTTCGAGTTTGGCCCTCTTCTTCGAAGCAGAACCGTTCTTCAGTTTGCTGATAGGTCGATTAAGAGGCCGAAGGGGTTATTGAAAGACGTGGTCGTTACCATTCAGGGCCTGAAATTCCCCGTGGACTTCGTTGTGTTGGACATGGAGATCCCTGAGGCGGTAACTGATGCCCCCATCATTCTCGGACGTCCATTCTTGGCCACAGCCAAGGCAGTGACCGACCATGATAGTGGGAAGGTATGCTTTCGCGTAGAGGGCGAAACCATACAAATAGAGACGATCGAAGAGATCAGAGCTAGAGAGGCAGAATGCTCCGAGCAGTTCAGCGAAGCCGAGCAGATGACAGAGGAGGAGCTAGACATCCACCAGGTGTGTGATTTTGAGATGACTGATGATGAATCCAACTGGAAAGATCCCGTAGCACCGACCCTCGCCTTGCCTTCAGATTCACTGTATCTCAAGCTCATGGCAGTCGAGAGCCGGGAGAGCACATTCCTGGATGAGGATATTTCTGAGGCTGACAGTGTTGTGATGAGTGGTGCTGAAGAATTTCAATCTTGCTCATCATCTTCCGATCCCTCGGATTCAGACATTGACTGGGATGACTTTGATGATTATTTACCATGTCTGATTCCTACTGAGCCAACAGCCATGACAGAGTGTGAGCCAGTGCAGTTTATTGATGATCCATCAGGCCGCCCTTCGTCAGCGATTCATGCAGAGCGAGAGTTCTCCCATGCAGATTTGGTCGCTTTTACACAGACTTATCAGAAGCCAGATCTGCCACCTCCCAGTTGTCCGGAAAGGAAACCTCTGCCGCAGTCAATGAAGTACAGATTCCTTGCTGGAGAGCCAGAAATGCACCCAGTCATTATCTCAGCAGATTTGACTGGAGAACAAGAATCTCGTCTGATGGAGGTTCTTGAAAGAAACCGCAAGGCAATCGGTTGGAGTATAGCTGATCTCCATGGGCTGAGCCCTAATCTCTGCTCGCACCACATTTATCTCGAAGACAACGCTAAGCCGTCGCGTGAGTTCCAACGACGGCTGAACCCGAATCTTCGAGACGTAGTCATGAAAGAAATTTCCAAGTGGTGGAGCGCTGATTTCATCTATCCCATCTCCGACTCTAAATGGGTTAGTCCACTCCATGTGGTACCTAAGAAGACGGGTATCACTACAGTCGTCAATGAGTCCGGAGAGGAGATCGCTACCAGAGTACCAACTTCTTGGAGGGTCTGTGTGGACTACAGACGATTGAATGAGGCCACCAAGAAGGATCACTTCCCGCTACCATTTATTGATCAGATTATCGAGCAGTTAGCTGGGAAGAGCCATTACTGTTTTCTTGATGGGTACTCTGGATACAATCAAGTGGCCATTGCGCCCGAAGACCAGGAGAAGACGACATTCACCTGTCCGTTTGGGACGTATGCTTTCAGACGGATGCCCTTTGGTCTATGTAACGCTCCGGCGACATTCCAAAGGTGCATGTTGTCCATCTTCTCGGACATGGTGGGTGACTGTTTAGAGGTCTTCATGGATGACTTCTCGGTCTATGGCGACGGGTTCGACGCTTGTCTTGACTGCCTAGACCGTGTGCTGAAGCGCTGCATAGAGGTCAATCTTGTCTTATCCTGGGAGAAGAGTCATTTCATGATGACTCAAGGGACGGTCCTTGGTCATATCGTCTCCAACAGGGGCATGGAGGTCGATCCGGCTAAGGTGGACATCATCAGAAAACTCAATCCCCCGTCCAATTTGCGTCAGTTACGGTCTTTTCTGGGGCATGTCGGTTTCTACCGACGGTTCATTCAGGATTTCAGTCGAATTGCCCGACCGCTAACTGACTTGCTGACCAAAGACACCGAGTTTATTGTTAATGATAAGTGTCTTGAAGCATTTGAGACTCTCAAAAACATGGTTGTTTCAGCTCCTGTCCTTCAGCCACCCGATTGGTCTCTCCCATTCGAGATCATGACGGATGCTTCAGATTTTGCCGTTGGGGCTGTGCTCGGACAGAGGAGGGATGGATTACCGTTTGCCATTCACTACGCCAGCCGGACTTTGGATGCCGCGCAGCGGAATTACACTGTAACTGAGAAAGAGATGCTGGCTGTAGTCTTTGCTCTTGATAAGTATCGATCATATATTCTTGGATCTAGAGTGACAATTTACACTGATCACACCGCCATCCGGTATTTAATGGCTAAGAAGGATGCCAAAGCACGTCTCACCAGATGGATCCTTCTACTCCAGGAATTTGATATTGAAATTAAGGATAAGCCTGGAGTCAAGAATGTGGTGGCGGATCATCTCTCCAGATTGGAGAATCTTGAGGAATCTGAGCCCAGCGCACCTATCACAGAGACTTTTCCAGATGAGGCGATCTTGGCTGTCACCTCACTCCCATGGTATGCTGACTTTGTAAACTATCTTGTTGCCAAGACAGTCCCTCAGGGTTGGCCCAGGCAGAAACTTGAGACCTTCCTAGCTAAGGCCAAGTTTTATCATTGGGAGGATCCCGTCCTTTATCATGAAGGAGGGGACAGTATCTGGAGGAGGTGCATTCCTCAAGAAGAGCAGCATAGCGTCCTCACATACTGCCACAAGCTGGAGGCAGGAGGACATCATTCAGGAAAGAGAACAGCACAAAAGGTGCTTCAATCCGGCCTATGGTGGCCTACTCTCTTCAAGGATTCTGATGAATTCGTGAAGAGATGTACCGACTGTCAGAAAATGGGAACCTGCGGACAGAGAGACATGATGCCCATGCAACCCATTCACTTCTGTGAGGTTTTTGACGCATGGGGGATTGATTTCATGGGCCCATTTCCTAAGAGTCAGGGATTCGAGCATATTTTGCTCGCTGTAGATTATGTCAGCCGATGGGTTGAGGCCATCCCCGCCCGAGCCGCAGATGCTAAAACTGTATGCAAATTTTTGAGGAGAAATATCATTTCACGGTTCGGTGTACCTAGAGTCTTGATTTCAGACGGGGGGTCTCACTTCATCAATGACAAAGTCAGGGCCCTTGCAGACGAGTTCGGCATTGACCATCGGGTTGCCACTCCTTATCACCCTCAGACTAATGGTCTGGCCGAAGTATCGAACAGGGAGATAAAGACTATCTTGCAGAAAGTTGTCCGCCCAGACCGAAAGGATTGGTCACAGCTTTTGGAATCGGTCTTGTGGGCTTATCGGACATCTTTCAAGAATCCATTGGGAACATCTCCCTTTCGTCTCGTCTATGGCAAGCCGTGCCATTTGCCAGTGGAGATCAAGCATAAATCTTTTTGGGCAGTTACTGAGTTGCTTCTAGATCCAGAAAGTATAGGAGAACAGAGAAGAGCAGAATTGGCAGCCCTGGAAGAATTGAGAGATACAGCCTTTTCCAACAGCCTACAGTACAAAGAGAAAGTGAAGACATGGCATGATTCACATATCAGCCATAAACAGTTTGAGCCAGATCAGAGAGTATGGTTGTTTGATTCAAGGCTAAAGTTATTTCCAGGAAAATTGCAGAGCAAGTGGAAAGGACCATATGTGGTCAGGAAGGTACATGACAATGGCAGCATCGACATATCCGAACCGTCATCTTCTGCTACCTTCCGTGTTAATGGTCAACGCTTGAAATTATATCTTGATCATGATCCACCGACCATTGACGTTGCCCCCATCCTTCTGGTATGAGATGTGTCCTTTGACTCTCATCATCTACATCTCATACATGGTGATCAATTCTATCTTCCGCTGTACAGATCCATCTGTTCATATCACTCTGTTTCCGTTGATTTATTTTCTTCTTTTCTTCTTTTCTTCTTTTCCTTTCCTATCTTCTTTATCTATCAAAAAGGTGCCGCCCTTGTAGACAGTTTTCCATACTTAGGACGTACTTTGTCCTAAGTATAGGGGGGTGTGCACCCCGAGTTTTTCTATTCTTTTCGATCCTCTCCATTGTCTCCTCTTCTTGTCTATACTTAGGGATATTTTACCCTAAGTATAGGGGGAGACAATCTGAGTACGATCTGTTCATTCCCACCCTTGACCCTCCCTGCGTTGTGTACAGTCTGCTATACTTAGGATTAATTGATCCTAAGTATAGGGGGGACGGTCAACTTCTCATTCGTCTGTTCATCCATTCCTTTAGTTATTTATTCTTTAGACTTGTCTATACTTAGTACGAGTTATGTCTTCTCTTTTCTCTCCGATCTATGAGGACATAGCTCAAGCTAAGTATAGGGGGGTCGTATATACTACGTATATACTTTAGCCATAACTCGTACTTTCGTATTTTCTTAATAAATATGGCTAATAATTCTTTAAAATTCATTAAAAAAAAATCCTTAATAAAAAGATGTGATTATTCCTCAAATTCTTTTTTGTATTTTACTGATTAATAAATCAGGTGAAAATGTTTTTTGCAAAATGTTTGAAAAATAGTTTGAAAATCTTTGTGAACATCTATTGAAAACTATTTTGAAAATATTTTGTTCGGTGTTTTCAACCTGTGTGGTTTGTAAAATTTCTTTTCTTTGTGTGAAATAAAAATATTTGAAAAATGATTTGCAAATGGTTTGAAAAATGGTTGCAAAAATGATTTGAAAAACCTATATATACTGTTTTGAAAGCCTTTGCAAAATGATTTTCAAATGTGTGTAAAATGTTTGTAAAAACTATTTTGGACTATAGTTTTCAAAAATTGTGTAAAAATTGTTTTCAAATAAGTTTGAGGAATATTCACATCGCACCAAAATCCACTATATGTATCTATATGTATAAAATTGACCTCTTACCCTTGTAAATTCTTAAAATCTACTTCTTATATATATAAAGAAGCACTCCCGTGTACATAGTTTCACCTTGTTTTCAGCCAAAATCTTTTTGTTTTCAAAAACTCCCAAAAACATTTGCAAAATTAAAATCCAAAAACATTTGAAAAATCTTTTTGAAAAAGACAAAAAAATGCATGCATCATCTTTTCAAAAATCCATAAAAAGTTCAAAATCTTTGAAAATTACATCACAAAAATATTTTCTGCATTGCATTGCATAGCATTTGCATTTTTCGGATTGAGTTTGAGAGTTGAACGAGTCTAAGTAAAATCCGGAGATTGGAGCTTGATTGGACCTTATAATCTACCTAATAACAGGAACCTTATAGGAACTGGGTTTGAGGTACTTCAGGTCTAGTTGACTTAATTCTTTGAGGATCACGAGACTTGGTTCAATGGATTCTTGACTGCCTAAGTAGAGTATTTCGGAGCACACGCACGACTCTTGTTGATAATGACCTAACTTGGACACCTGCACCTTTCACATGGCTCAACCCAGTTGGAGTGGTGAGGGGATTGGATTTGCCGGTATGAGACGCACACAAGTGGAAACATTTGTCCTCCTCTAGGGAGGGAAGTGCACCCCAACCCGTCCAGTGATTAGGAAGTCTAAAGACAGGAGGCTGTGGGTTGCGATAAAGCTTCAAAAGAGGGATAGTCTACTGGCTCAAGAGGAAAAACTCCTTATGTAAATGCTGCTGTGAATAGTATTTCAAAAAAAAAAAAATGTTCAGGCATGTACAAAAATAAAAAGCCTGCAAGTATGTACAAAGTCAATAAGCAAGCTTGAGTTCCAAAGTCAAATATGTGAGCCTGCAGCAGGATGACTTGACTACACTGGTCTTGCATCCAAGGATAGGTAGCTACACTGGCTACCGTCCAATCTTCTCTTCACCCCCTCCTCTTGAGCTGGTTGCCACTTGAACTTAGAAGGGAATACCCCGTTCCTCGAGGATGGAGTTGCTGGATTGGGGAATCATTGGGTTGTTGTACTGGAGAAGTCAGTTTCTTTGTCACTCTAGTTGGGGAGAGCCACCATCACTTACACTGTACAAGTCAGATTCATAGTCGTAAGAGTTTGCGTATGAGTTGAGATATTTCTGACCTGGTTATTGAGGAGACTTGGACAGAGTTTTGGGATTCTCAAGGACTGTTGGATTTCAAACACGGTTCTCACTAAGGTTCCGCCCGCACTAAATTTCCAAAGGTCCGACTTAAGCTCCAAACTTTGATTTTGCGAAGACAAGTTTGATGATTAAATAAAATCCAATTTTTTCTTTTTCTTTTCTTTCTGTTTCTTTTTGCACTTATTGCATAAGTGTTTGCTAGGGACTAGCAAAGGTAAAGTATAGGGGGATGATGAATCCACATTTCATCATCTTTATTCTATCATTTTGGCACCAAAAACCCTAGCAAATGCCTGTAAATAGCATTAAAACCATCATCTTAGCATTCATGCATGTGCATCTCAACAGTGTATAAATTACTGTAATTAAAGCCAAAATTATAGAATAAATAAAGAAAAGAAAAAGAATAAAATATTGTAAATATTTTATGATCCAAAACCCCCGAGACCTAGGCATCTCGATGAATAGGTCGACAAGGAATAAAGTAGGGGGAGATAAGGTCAGATACCTATATTTGTTATTCATTATTTATTCATTTTGGGACCTATTTTTGGTTACACTTTTTATACATCAAATAAAGAAATTTTGTACATGAAAGTTTTAGATAAATTTATAAAGAAAATTACAAAATTGATTTCACAGAAAAAGAATGTACAGATGAAAAGTTCTGGTCTGAATAAGAATCCAAAATCCCAACTTCCCAGACCCGTATCTCACAAACGACAAATCCAAATGCAGTGTACTCACCTTTAATTGTATATAGAATAAAATAATCTATCCAATGGCGGTGGTTTCGCATTTGGCGGAGCTACGGTTTGAAAGTTGAGTTTTGGACCCTCATTGTACACTTGTACTGAATAAAATATTCAATTTATTCTTTATTTATTCTTTATTCATTTTTATATTTTTATAATTTTGTAAATATTACATATAATATATATGTGAATTAAAATTGAAATAAAATGCAAAGAAAAATAAAAATAAAAATACTTGTACAAAGACTACATAGGTATACCATATACACTTATACCTGTATAGAATACAATTGTATTTTATTAAATACACAAAACATATCAGAAAAATAAAATAAAAATATATTTATGTATATAAAAGCATGTTATAATTTTACAAAATCATAAATAAAAATAATAAGATTAAAAATACATAAAATAAAATAAAATATCAAAATGCATAGGTATTATACCTATATAGGGTTAAAAAGGTGACTTGTAAAAATATGCATCATAAAAATAAATAAAAATCAGAATAAAATACTACTTAAAATTTTGAACATTTTTTATTTTATAACTTTTATTTAATTCGGCCATTTACTATTTTAAATTGAATTAATAAAACAATAATCCAGGGTTTTTCCTGGTTGGTCCACGTGGACCAACCAGGTGCAAACCCTAGTTGACCTCGGTCAACTAGGTGACCTACCACCCTGTAGCCTCTGACAGCCCTATCTTTGACCCATCTTCTCCATTTTTTCGAGACGCGGTCTTGCATCCTTTGAGCTCGATTCCTCCTGCAACTCTTTTCACCTACCATCCTTCTTGCTCGCCCAAGGATTTTCTTGGGCTGAGAGCCTCTGGATCGAGCTGGCGACCTCGTTCTTTCCACCCCCATCGTCAACTATACTTAAGGTCCTCCTTGACTTCCTTTCGATTTTGAACCGCATTTCATCCAGTTTTCCCCCTTCTTTGGAGTCGTTCAGCAAGGTGGAGGTGACAGCTCCAAGTTGCACCTTCGAAGAGGCGGAGTTGAGCAAGCTGGGCGTGCTCCACCATCACCTCCGGCGGTCAACCCCGTGAGGTATTCTCCCTCTGGCCATTGGCCATCGAGGTTGCCATCCATCCCATTTTCCTCCCTATTTTATCCCTGTTAGTGCTAGGATTATTTTCCCCTTCTTTCTGATTCGAATCGACCCCTCATTCACCCAATCGATCATCTCGCCGGAGCGCAACTCCGGCGAGGCCCTATAGCATCTCCCCCATCGCATTTCGCCTTCTCCAGCCGCCGGGAGGAGCGTGGCACTTTGCCCACGCTTCCCTTAACTCTTTTTGCAGGTCCCAGTGGCCGATGAGACCCCCTCCTGGGGTCGATTTTTGCAGCAACCAGCTACCTGGAGCCCCTCTTCGTCTCCGACCTCGCGGCGGCGCATCGGACCTCATCCGTCCATTTTGGCTTCGCCGTTGGGTCGGGGCACCTTCCAGGAACGTCGGGGGCGTCTTAGTGCATCAAGAGAGCATCGGAAGAGGAGGCGCGAGCTCCGAGAAGATCATCCGGCCCTCTGTTCTTCCCAGTTCTTCGACCAGACGTCTCAACCGTCGGATGTGCGCCTGTTCTTCGTGGAGCACAGCCACCGTCCGATTGAAGCCCCCAGGCACCGTCAGATCAGGGGCCGAGATCTAATCTCAGCCCTTCGCTTCCGAAGGGGTATCGGCGCGCGAGAGCAGGACACGTGTTTAAGTGACGCGATATCAGCCGTCCGCTTCCGCTTTGGCGTGGGTATTTTGCTACAAACCCCCGCCCATTTTTGTAATTTCTTAATAGTACCAAAACCTTCCTCGGCAGTTTAAATATTTTTGTAATATTTGCATGTAGACCCCCGAACTTTCCCGTATTGACAAACAGCCCCCTCGCCACGTCACCTCACGTGACCAGTTCACGTGAGGTGGTGGGCATTTTACGAAGGGACCCCTGGGGTTTAATTATTTTGGTTTAGCCCTAGAACTGTTATATGTAGCGTTAAATATTTTGGACATTTGCGTATAAGCCCTTGAGATTTGCGGATATTGCTGTTAGGTCCTTGCCAGGCGCGTGTATAGCACGTGCGTGGCTGGGCATTTTGTGCTAAAGCCCAGGCGACTTTTGTAATTGCTTTTTGGTTCCAAAAATTGAAAATATAGTGTAATATTTTGTGGAAAATTGCATGTTTGCCATTGGAAGTTTTGAAAATTGCATTTCTGCCCTCGCCAGGCCTGTTTGATACTTGGACTCTTGTTCTAATTATTTAAAATATCTTCTTAAGTCCAAAAATTCCACAAAATTAGGATTAAGCACCTGGATACTTGCACTTTGACGCCATCGATTTAGTTTTTGATTTTATTTCATTTTTATTTTTATTAAAAATCAAAAACAGCCTTTTTGTACACTGTCCACCTTAGAAAATACCAAAAAAAATATTAAAACATCTCCAAAAATTCCAAAAAAATTACCTAGTGTCTATTTTGTCCTATTTTAGAGGCAGTCCCAAAATCATTAAAAATATCAAAAGAAAAACACTAAAAATTTCAAAACACTTAAAAGACTTCAAAAAAATATATAAAATAGTAGAAAAATCCAAAAAATACAAACTCAGCTTCTGTTTGTCACTTATTTTATTCTCTTTATTAGAAAAATAGTGTGAATTATTTTGAGTACTGGTTGATATTTTTAAAGTACATTTTACTCACAGCCAGCCTGATTTGCACTGTTTTCCTTTATTTCAGTATCTAAAAATATCAAAAACACCTTGAAAAATCCCCAAAAATCACAAAAACAGTAAAAAACCCTAAAAATACCAAAAACATTTTATTTCTGAATTTTTGAGTATTTTTGTGCATTTTTATAAATATTCTACCTTGCCTTTTATTATATTGCCTTTACTTTCCAATATTGAAAAAGAAACAAAAAAAAATATAAAATATAAAATATAAAAATCAGAAAATCAAAAATCAAAATACAAAAAAAAATTAAAAAAAAATTAATTAAAATTAAAAACCCACAAAAAAATTTGCTTTGTTTGCTTGCTTAGTGTAGACACTTCACACACTCACACACTTGTGCATTCATTTGCTTGGATTACACTGTTTGCTCCCTGTGTTCGAACTCTCTGCATACTTGCCCATATACATCATTTGTGCAGAGTTAAAAATAAATTTTAACTCCACATTGTTTCTAATTCATTGATCTTAGTGTGGGTTAATTGTTGATCTTAGCCGGATTTAGTGTGGTCGACACACCGACTTAGTTCACGCTTTGTGCTGAACTTAAGACCGCCTATTTTCGGCCAAATCAGATGCCCTAAAGTCCTGGTTAGCAATTTTATGAGAAAATATATATAAAGGGCTACAAACAGGAACTGAAAACACAATTTTCAGCTTTTAATGTGATTTTATATGATTTTTATGAGTTTTAGGTGTTTTGCGATTTTAGGGTTTTTATAAAGGTTTTTCAAACAAAATTAATATTATAAATAAAAACACAAAAAGGCAATTTATAGTAATTTTTAGAGAATTTTTAAGATATTTTTCGAGTTTTTATGATTTTTCTGAGCTAAACAGGGATGTTTTTAAAGGTTTTTTAACTTCTAAAATTATAAAAAGCAAAGAAATCAACTCAAGAAAATCACAGTAAATATTACATGCCAACAAGAGTTACTGGTAATTTTTATGTGATTTTTCGAATTAATACGTTATTTATTAAGTCCAAAATACAACAAGTAATTAGGCACAATTTATAGGGACTAATGTGCAAAGAAAATAAGTTCGCAGATGAAAGAATAACACAATCAAAAAGTTTAGGGCCTATTCTACAAAAAGCCCAATCAAGCGCATGCAACACACGTGATCCTGACTAACAGGGGTATAAATGCAAATATTAAAACATTTCATTCACTCCATAACATCGTAAAGGTTCATGCAATAATATGCAAATGACCCAGAAATCACGTGATCATGCACGCGCTACAAACTAAGCGGGACTAAAATGTAAATATTCAAAAACACAAGGTCAAAACTGTAAAGTGTCTCAACTACAACATTTATTTAATAAACTAAAGCTATATGCAGAAACAAGCAGGGGCTAAAAGGAAATATACCCTTGCATGACACGAGGCGCGCGTGGAGAAGGGCGTTAGCGTATAGCTCTAATCACCCGATTGTTGCAGATCTGACGGTTCAGAGAATGTCGGGGACGTACGGTCAGATGCGTCAGATGGCGTCATATACAACGGTTGAAAGGCTGCTGCGGTCGGCGGCTACGATGGGATCTAGAAGATGGGGCTCATGCAACGGCGGGGAAGAGGTCTGTAAGAACTCCTCCTGGGCGAACTTCGATCAAGCAGGGGAAACGATCCGCCGACCTGATGAAAGATCTGGAGGCTCCGGCAGTGTCGTGAGAGGTTCCCGTGTCTGATGGAGGGCTCTGATGAGGTCGACGACGGTCAGATGGGCGTGGAGGTGCGGTGTGACCTGGAGCTGCTCTGCCTGAGCGGTTGGTGGGACAAATGGGTGTCTTCGAGCAAACCAACACCTGCACGGGGTACGTTTCTCAGAGGCGAAGATCCAGTGATGATTATTGAGCCTAAAACAAGGGAAGCAAGGGTGAACGGAGCATTGGGATTCCGACGAAGATGGAAGAAGGAAATTCGAGCCTAATCTCAACCGGATGGATGAGCATTAGGATGATTAGACCGCGTGGGAAGATGGGGCATGAGTCGCAACGTCGATCAGAATGGAGGAATGCGTGAGATGGAGCTCCAACTGGGTGGTCGGAGCAAGGAAACCATGATGGAGGCGAAATGGAAAGATCGGGATGGAATGGAAATGCAAAGAATAAAAATGGTACCTGAAGCTATCGATGAGCTTAGAAGCTCCAGTCGAAAATGGACGTCGGGGAGATGGCCTCAACCACGATGTGGCGAGCGGGGAGGCTACTCACGGCGGAGGTTCGGTCACGAAGCTTGAGCTGCGTCGCTTCTACACCAAACCAAGCTCCAAAGGGCGCTCCAGGCAGCTGTCACTCAGCTAGAGGTGGCTAATGGTCGAAATGGGGGAGAGGAACGAGCTAGTGGGCGGTGGATGCGGGTATGAGATTATATATTGTTCCCAGGGGTATGGAATGATCGAGCGAGTGCATGCAACCCTAGGAAGAATTACACTTTCCTAGGGATCTGTGAAGGTCACGGATCCTAGGAGGACGCTCGGGCGAAGAATCGGGGAAATAGATGGCCAGGTTGGGCGTGAAAAAGCGGAGAAGAAGCTCCAGCGAGAGGGCAGACGACCCAACCTGGCTGGAAGAGATCGTTGATTGAGGTCAACGGTCTGACGTGGCACAATCAGAAATTCAGATTATACAAAATAATTGAAAATTCAATAGAAAATAGTAAATGAATTTAAAATAAAAAATGTATAAAAAATGTTTGTAATTTTCCAAGCTATTTTTCTATGATTTTTTAATTATTTTTATGAAAAATAAATCAATGTATGAACAATATATAGTGTTATATATATGTATATTATACCTATGTATTATGTGCAAGTATTTTTATTTAATTATTTTTACATAAATACCTTTATTTTATATTTTTTTATTTACAACATAATTTTAGGAGTATAACATAATTTTAGGAGTATAACATAATTTTTACAACTTATTTGAAGGTACAAAATTATTAGTGGATGTAATATATACATTTGTATTTTGTACAAAGAATGGAGGATTTTCCTTTTATTTTTATTTTATTTTTCTGACTTTTATTTTATTTTTATATTATTTTGAGAAATATATACAAGGGTGTAGAAAGAATAATTTAATTTTATTTTGTCAAAAATAAATATATAAATAATATGTACATGTATAGGCAAAATGTACAACACACAGTGAACCCTATCTCTCTCTAATTATTTATTTTACGATCAGGTCAAGACTTGACCTTTTAGGTTTAGGGTCACTCTGTCTTTATTCCAAATACATCATTCTTTTTTTTCTTTTATTTAGCCAAAAACATGCTTAATTGTGCAATATTAACAAGAGCATGCAAATTGCTAAGTTGTTATATTTACAGGTATTTACATGATGTTTTGCCAAGAAAAAGAGCTAAAATAAAAGAATAAAGCGTGAGAATCATGGATTCATCAATGGTACACAAGCCGTTGAACCTTTCTTATAATGTGTTTTTGTCTCTGATGCAATGGTACACTAATGAGCAAGTTGCTTAACCAATCATTTTTAAGTTAAGTCTATTTGATATTTTTTATCTTTAAGCGCTCCCTAAGCCTATAAAAGAACCCTCTACTTATCCCTTTCAACACACACCAAGATACAAGATCTCCGATCACTGCCAAAATCTTCTCAACTCTTGCAAGAGACTTTTGTGTGCTCTCAATTCTTCATGTTTTCACGATCTTTAGCTTTTCTTTCTCAAACCTCCTGCTTTGGCGTCAATCTTAATTTGCATTTAGATTTTACCACTTTTAAAGGATTTATTAGAATAGTTGTGTGCTTTTGTTTTTTTTCTTGGTTACATGCATTCTGTATTGGGATGAAATGGACATACAAATATGAATATATGTGTAGTCGTATCCTCATCCTTTTTAAAATCCGGATACAAATACATATACGAATATTACATAAATGTGTACAATGGAGAATCATATATTTAAAATACGAATAAAAATGCAAATAGATATTGTAATTTGCATATGAATTTTAAAAATAATTGTGAATTTATATATGAATATTAAACATGTCTAAATTTACTTAAAAGGTATACGTATTTTAGGTTCATAACAATATCCAATATATAAAAAGTATAAAAAAATTAATAATAAAAATGAAACAAGAAATAACTAAATGATAAAATAAAGCTTCAAAAAACAAATTAAAATAAGAAACAATACTTATTTGTGCGTATATCATATAAGTGTTCATTTCCTCTAAAATTTGAGCATTTGTATTTGTACCCATATCCGTGTCTTCAAAGATCATATTCATATTATCTAACATTTGAACATTCATATTCATATGCATGGTCATCAAAATTAATGATATTATATTCGTATGTTTAAATTCATATTTGCATTCATATTCGTTTAGAGAAGAGAAAATGACATCCATATCCTTTATTTGGCAAGTGCAAATATGACCAGATACACATGTATTTGTATTGGTTTTCAATCCTAATTTGTGTAAAGGTCTTTCTTCCCAAAGGGAAGATAAACTCTTGATGAGATTGCTCATGCATTCTATCTGAAAACCTTTCTTCTTGTATAGAAGATAGATTCAATTAAGGCCGTGTAACTTGAAATGTTCCCATGAAAGCCTTATTTATGTGTAGAAGATAAATACTGATTGATGTGTGCTTTGTAAACTGTTTGGACTACACCAAAAATAGTTCTTACAGTGAGCGTTTGTAAGCCATGTGTGAATCTCTTTATATGACATAACCCAAGGGAACGGTGAACTTGTGTAAATCTCTTTATAGTATAATTTGCTTGTTAAGCTAATTGTTTTTAAATTTGATCTTATGCTACATAAATACTATTCAACCCTTCCCCCAAATTTATACCCATTTATAAAAACACTATCCAAATCTGCTCATTTATTAGATGGGTAATTTTAAGCGGATACCCATATATCCAACTGCAACCAAGTAGTATCTATATATCGAATATAAAATCAATAATAATCTTACACAATATTTTCAAAAAAATAAAATAAAAACAAGTTATACGTTATCTTCACTCACTTATCCAACATAGAGGGAATCCTAAACCAATTAAAAGCACGAATGTTTGAGAATGTCAGAGAATATATGTTACATGTGGATATTAAAGATGGGCAATACATTGACATATATTTTGTGGGAAACACACAATGTTTCAAGTTCGTGCAGGTATATCAAAAATATGCAATAGGTGTGCAGGGGGTACCATTCACTTAGAACAGTGGGGTGCGGGGGGGGGGGGGGGGGGTTCAATCTGAATCGATGGATGGGTGGGGGGAAATGTACCGTGATTTCTATATATGTGGTTGAAGATGATTACAAAATGCCTGGGTATAAGAAATGGTCAATTGCAATCAAATTTGCATTATCTTCAGAATTTCTCTTTACCATAACCCAGAAGAAATATATTGTCCACTTACAGAGTCATACATCCCATCAAATCAGTCGTTCAGAAAATTACTCCATCTGAATAAGATTACACACTAATTCACAATACACTAGTACTAACACATGGAGGCAAGTGACACAAACCTAACTGGATTTACTTGGAGGAGTCTATATGAAATGGTACATTTTGTATCTGCCCTCGTCGCAGAAGTTACATACTCTCTGAATGTGCAAATAATACAGTCTAACCTAAATCACCGGAAATCACTTAAAGAAGCATACTTTCAGAAAAACACGCTCAACACATGCACAATACGAGGTCTAAACCACTCGAGAACTGCTGAAAAATTACATTATAAAGCATGTCAGCCATCGTTAGTCAGTATAAAGGCTAATATGACGACTGTAAGGGCGAATATGATTGTTATGCAGGCAAATGCCCAAAGAGCTAACTCGGAAAAGCCTTGCTTGTCCTGACCAGCTGCCTCAACCTCCTTCAATAATTCCTTCAAATTTTCCATGTTCGAGTCTTTGGTGGCGCGAAATATTCTATCCTGAACTTTATCGAACTTGGCTAGTCTTTTCATTCTAGATGTATCTTTTGACGACCAGATAAAGCCAGTCATTCTCCATAGCATGATCCCCACATAGATTGCCACGATGCAGTCCACACTATAGTGATGCCGCTCGCGTATCTCTCTTTGTGCACTATGCAAAACGAGTAGCCATATCATAGCGGATGTGAAACCTCCATAAGCTTCCTGACAGAAAGGCAGAGCAAGCAGTCTTCATATTAGTCTTATGTACAGCAAACAAATTGTGCATTATGGAACTCATCAAAATTGTTGATGATTGAGCATCGATTCTTATTGATCTAAAAAAAGCACATGAACACATGCTAAACTAGTAAAGATATTAATTTTAACAACAAAAATTCCACTCCACCAATATAGCTAAATATTCTTATAGGATATTTGTTGCATTTTTCTGTGAATTATGGGCTTGAGACCTGAAATATAAGGCTAGAACCTTACTAAAATGGAGTTCGAATGATGTGTGATACGACAATTGTAATTGGTGGGATGAATAGCACATGTTTGATTGCATCTCAAGAATCAGAACAGTGAATTTAAAATATTAGATCTGTCATCTTGTGGTTCAATGCTACATGCCCTTGCAACTTTGTTTGCCCTTCCTGCCTATGCATAAGGGTTATTGGATTCGAAACATCAATGTTCGGCATAATGCATGAGTTCAGGAGAGTTTGAAGAACCAGAACCATGATTTTCAAATATGCACAAGGATGCGGGGTTCTGAAATTACATGTACTTGAATTTGGAAGGCACGAGGTAGCATGTAGAAGGAAAATGGAATAGTTAATGCAATGGAAAAAATGTTCCATCAATTTAAAATCCAAGATCATTCCTTTTTTAAACAAGGCAGATTGTTGATATCATCTTGACAAAGAAACAAAAAAGACAAGATGCCATTGCATTAGGATAGGATAATCATATACAATACATGATAATTTACCCTTAATTTTGATCTGTCTACATGATAATTTACCCTTAATTTTGATCTGCACATTGTGGGAGGTGATGACTTTCTTGAGATAAAATTAAGGGCTGAAAGTACTGTCGGGAAAAGAGGAGAATCTGTAGACATTTTTAGCAAGAAAACATTGTTGGTCCATCATGTTTAGCAAGTTAGTGTGACATGTAATTCGTTTCCTGGCTTCTCTATATCAAACCACCTTCTTTATGCTTCAATTAAAGCTTGTTCTCCAGTATTACTATATGCAATAAATCAAATATGAGATATCTCTTCTTCAATATTCATAAATGCAGTCTATGATTGTTTACTTAAAATAGCTGCCTTAGCCTCCTACTAAAAAATGATCTGGTCAGATTTCCACTCGAAAGGATCCTCTTTCCAAAGCACTTGCACAATAACAATAATAGGGGTGTACATGGATCGGACTAGATCAAATTTTGATGTGAAATTAATGATAATGGATTAAAGCTTTTTATAATTCCAACAAGTCCAGCTTATCTTAATCCAATCTCAAATCAGCAGCTTATGAATTAGATCTGATTTTCTACAAGTTTATTTATTTTTCTTCTAAAGGGCATACTTTTGTTCCTGTACTATTCGAGGGCACAAGTTCGTGTACTATTTATAGTCTACAACTTAAACTCTATGCATTAACGAAAATCCTTTATAATATTGTTAGAGAATATTCTGTGTCGCCATTTATTAAGAGAATATTCTATAGAGAATATTCTATAGAATATTCTCCCTTGAGCATCTATATAAGGATCCCCACGCCCCCTGTACTCATTGAGAAAAAGGAATAGAATATCCGCCTCTTTGAGGGCTTCTCCCGTGGTTTCATCCCGCTCCTCACGGAGTAGGGTTCCACGTTAAATCCCGTTGTTCTTTGATGTTTCTTTATCTTTTTCCATGTTATGTTTCCGCATGTTTATTTCTCAACATGGTATCAGAGCGGGATCGATTCTTGGGAATTTTATGTTCGATATTTGTTTGAGATTCTATTTGGTGTTTTGTATTCTTGAAGATTATTCATGTTCACATATTGGTCGAAGATTTGTTCGAGAAAGTCGAGGGTTTCATTCTAAAACCATAATTCTCCAACGAAATGAGATATGTTCTTCATTCGAGACCCGAGGTTCCAGATTTCATATTGGCGACGCTTGATCTCCAGCCGCCAACCTTCAGCCGTATTTATGCGTAGACCTCCCTCTCGGCGGCAGATCATCAACATCGAGCCCATGGAACTCCCCGTCCAGGCGAAGCTCGCTGCACCACCTCCAGTCCCAGGCGGAGCCTTTCCATGGCTCCAGGCGGCGCAACAGAGTTCTTGGAGTCTTTCCATGGCCTCCCCCATCGCCTCAGCACGCCCCATCAGACACCTCCTCCACGGAATCTCCAGTCCCGAGATTTCTACTTCGAGCTTTAAGCAGCACCTCGCGTACGGCGGTGCCGCCTCCTCGCACCGCCGTATGCGGTCTCTAGGTTGTGGCGATGCCGACCCTCGCATTAACCACATCCATCTCCTACGGCGTAAAGCACACGCACGCCCTTCCTACATCTCTGTGTGGTTCCAGGCGCAGCCGCATCCTCGATTAATCCCCAGCAGATCGTTAGGCGGCACCCTCTGCATCTCTCTCCTTCGAGATCGTCAGGTGGAGCTTGGGCTCCGAAATAAAGGTGGCGGCGACATGTGAAGTCACCCATCGGGGGCGACGGCGTGCGATGAAAGGATTCCCAGTGAACCCTAAGTCCAGCCACGTTCCACGCTTATATATAAAAAAAAAGAATGCTGCTAATTAGCCAAAGTGGGGTGTTGTTCCGTGCGAAAAGAAGAAGGCCCCAACTTAAAAAAAATGATGAATGAAAAAAAAAGAAGAGGGAGAGAGAGAGTGGCCAGTCAACTGGAAAAAAAAACTGTTGTTTGGGCCCAACTGTATGGGTCGAGAGATTAAAAAAAATGTGTTGCAAGCCAGTCGTAAAAAAAAAAGGGGAACGACTAAGGAAAAAAAAAGAAAAAAATTGTGCAAAAAAAATAACAAAAATGCATGTTTTGTTTCTCCCGACTTGATGTTCCAAGCTCTTTATTCTATCAAGTATGGGAGAAAGGGGGAGTCAGAGATATATTCTTCACAACTTCTATTGTCCATTCACGACTGACAGATCATCACTCCAGCTTTTTACAGATCATCCGTCTTCACCGAGTATCAACTTCTTCGACAGGGCGCATACTTCTTCTTTTGCGACCCGACTACTATTCCGCACTGGACTTCTTCTGCAGCGATTCTTCTCCAGGCACGACAGAGATACGTTCCGGTGACCTGCAGGCACGACAGAGATACGTTCCGGTGACCTGATATCGCAGCGGTTCTACAGGCATGACAGAGATACGTTCCGATGTCCTGAAAGCCGCAGACCCATCCTCGTGCGAGGTCTTCTACCAGCAGCGGACATGTGTTCTTCTTGTGATATATCGTGTGAAGATGTGTTGTTACAAGCTGCAGCTTTCTCAGCTCCAGCTTGAGGGGGAGTGTCAGAGAATATTCTGTGTGGCCATTTATTAAGAGAAAATTCTAGAGAGAATATTCTATAGAATATTCTCCCTTGAGCATCTATATAAGGATCCCCACGTCCCCTGTACTCATTGAGAAAAAGGAATAGAATATCCGCCCCTTTGAGGGCTTCTCCCGTGGTTTCATCCCGCTCCTCATGGAGTAGGGTTCCACGTTAAATCCCATTGTTCTTTGATGTTTCTTTATCTTTTTCCATGTTATGCTTCCGCATGTTTATTTCTCAACAAATATAATATAGCTAGTTTTGGACTATTGGATGCAAGCGGAGACAGGAAGCTCGTAGAGTGCGTTGCTTCAAAAGAGTGTAAATAAGAGGACGGAGGAGACTACTGAAACAACTTTGTGCCAGTAAAGATGTTGCCACTACTAAGGCAAGGACAGAAAGGTCCATCAAAAAAAGGGTGTTGCTGAAAAGGTGCATTTAGAGGACCTAACTGATGCTGCAAGAAGAGCATCATTACTACAAATACACCGTCGCAAATGTGGCTTTATGACAGAGGAGGGCTTAGCCTGGAAACACATTGAGGAGAGGTAACAATTGGAGAGGGGTTATCAAGAACTGATTTCATGGATGAAAGATGGCAAGAAGGGTTGATGTGGCTTTCAAAAGTTAGGCATACCCGATCAGTAAGTTCTTGTTTTCATTTTTGATAAAGTATAACATATCAAAGAATTAATAGAGATATTTAAAGAACGTACACACTATAAATAATTTAAGGAATATAAGTACATAATTACTAAGTACCCATTCGTTTTGGGTGTTACACCCCACTTTGGGGGTTACCCTCCAAAACCCATTTCACTACTCCTCTTGTGGGGCTCACTCTCTCTCCAACAAAAAAATATATTATACCATCATATCATCTAAAAATTATCAAATACTCAATTTCTACTCACTATTCCAAACTTCAATACAATCACATCGCAACAGCTATCCACTTTTTCAAATTTCAATACAATCAAATAACAATAACTACTCACTTTTTTCAAATTTCAATATAATCACATCACACAAACCCTCTCAACTCTAAACCCACCAACCAAACACCAAAACACAAAAAATGTTATCCTCCCCCAGATAACCCACGAACCAAACGCATCGGGGTCACAGTTCATGTCAGATTAGATTTGAGGAGAGATTCAATTCACATGGTAACGGATTTGTAAAGGTCTTAATCCGGTTTGTGGTCCATTCAAGCAATAAAACAAAACAAGTCCAACGACATCGGACTGGATCCAATCCATATCCCTAAGCATTATTTAGCAAAAACAGCTTATTGCTAGATTACTCATTCATTGGCTTTTATTGCGGAAAAAAATATAGAATGTTTACTCAGGGTCAAAACTCATGCGAGTTGGATGCTTAATTGCTTTGTTTAACTAAAATACCCATAGAATCTCGTGACAAATCACCAACAAGTTTACAGATGTTACTTGATAGTTCCAACTAAAAAACTTTCTTGCCAATTCCACTCATAGCTGTTTTGTCCTTAGCAAGAGGTATAGGCTGTTAAACTACCGAACTAAAATAAACGGGGGAAAAGAGGTTGTTGCAAGCACATACCGTCCAAGCCATTGCAGTCAATACAGCCACCAGCATGTGGCCACTGTACAACAAGTCATTGCAGCCCCCACTAGCTCTCTTCAGTAGGTGATACCAAGAAGGCCCTTCCGAAGGAGTTGGTCTCAAGAAATCAACAAGGAAGCTCATGTATCCCCAATCTGGATGATATTCACCCGGATAGCTCCCCGTTGTTGCTTCAAAAGGATGGACATCACTTAGATCTGGTCGAAATGGCACATATACCCAGTAATGAAGGCAAACATACCATAATGAGTATCCGAAGAGATAAGCTTGCGAATGGAGTTAGAGTCCGATGCATATGGTATCAAATACTTCTGCGCCCAAGGGTGTGGATGTGAGGGTATCCGATATCGGGAATTGGCACACCATGGCCGCAAAGCTGGTAAGATTGTTGAAACAAACGTTATGGCCCGAAGAAGACGACCGATGGCCATAGTGAACATATATCGTGCAGCTAATCCAAGGCCAGGTGCCTTGACCGAGTTGAATAAAACAGAGAAGCCAAGCATCATAAACAGCATCAAATAATGATGCAGCCCAATTATATGCGCCCTTAATATCTCAACGACTACATGAGGAAGCTTTTCATTCAGGGCCAGAAGCAGCCACTGTCCAGTATCAGGAAGGGGATTCCAGGACCTATAGACATCATATGAAACAGATGCACATTTTACAACTCAGCTAAAAAATTGTGCGAGGGGACAAAACATTGCATTTTTAGCACAAACACGCAGAAGTCAAAAGCAAGAGAAGCAGGAATGAGGTGCTACACATAGGCACATTTAATGCATGTAGAGATGGTTTAATCTGAATTTTGTATAATGCATGAATTGTTTTTCAGAGCAGTACAACCTAGTAGAACATAAACAATTCATAGTAATTAAGAACTTCACGACCAAGAAAATGTATTTTCCCCTCTGCACAACTCTATCTCATACATGCCATGGGTAAATATAAATAACTTACCACGAATATCTGAGATTGTCAGCAGAATATTCAGTATAATACTGTTGACTACTGGTCTAAAACATCTCAATTCATATGCATCGAGAATATTGGACTAATGCAGGGAGGGTGCTATAATGTCAACATATACTTGTTAAGGAAAAATGAAACATCAACAATGGATCATTTCTATAAGATGAGAGAACCTAATTTAAGTACAGAATGTCAAGTAATGCTCCCATCCCGGGGTGTGAGAATGTAGTTGATGACTCTTGCAAGAATGGTAGAGGAAGATCTGACGAGCATTGAAAGAGGCTAAAAAATGATTTGGCCTGATTGGATGTAATTCCGGATATAACCCCCGGATAGGTATATATGATGATGGTGCATTCAAATATTATAAGCTTACACCTAATATTATACATGATATTCTTCTTCATAACAAGTCAAACCAATAAACTATAGGATGATGAACAGAAGAGGTTATCCTCATGCTAAGGACTCCAGAAACAGACTAGACCAAAGAAAGGCAAAGCATGGTTAACTCTCTGATATAGCACTGAACTCTCGAGGCCACACTTGTTTTTAAGTTTTTGGTGACCACGCATTTCAGTATCAATCAGTTTACAGCCGTACCTACATTTTGTGGCCTCGGAATTTTGCCATGACTAGTTATGTGAGTAACGCCAATTATGAGACACATATGCAAGAAAAGATGTGCAGCTACTAATTGCTCGATTGGGAAGAACAATCCAACCGATCAAATAAACATGACCTTCTGTCATTGGCTATAATATTGCAAACGAAGAGCTGCTTGCAAAAAAAGGATCTTTTAGCAAAAATTCCTAACATTTTTTCTGTTTTCTAAATTTCAATTTATGCGTAAAGTGACAAACATAATGATCTGCTATGAGCGAACAACCATCTATCAGCCGAACTAGAGGCGTATGTTTGAAACCCTAGCCAAATGTTGGGCATACCGGTGCCAGTCGAGGCCGAGGACGGCGGAGACAAAGCGGACGGAGAGGGCCTCGAAGAGGAAGGCGGAGAGCATGAAGAGCATGGAGGCCACGAAGGGGAGGGCGGCGCGGAGCTCAAGGGACCAGTGGCGGTAGAAGGGGGCGCGCGCGACGGCGGCGAGGGCGAGTGCGGCCCATAGCGCCGGCTGCAGCGCCTCGTGCCACGCGGGAGACACCTCCCGGAGGTAGTCGACGCAGACGTAGGAGATGGCCGCGAGACCCAGACCCCACGACGAGGCCTTGCTCGCCCTCCTCTTGATAAGGCCCCTCTCCTCCTCCATCCTCGCCCTCTCTCACTGCTGCTGCTGCTGCCCTTTTGACCCGCGGTTACCTTGGCGTGCTTTCTATCGTCCTTTTTACCTCAATTGGATATTTACGGTTGCCCTTTACACCCTGTCCTCGCGCACATGCCAGGTGGGAGACCAGCACATAGCATGTCACTTTTGTAACGTAGTTTTCACACCCCTAAAATTAGGGTTTTAAAGATTAAAAAGAAAAAACACTTAAAATTTAATAGAAAAGATTAAAAGTGAATTAGAGAATACATAAAAAGAGTTACATTGTGTAAATAAGCTAAGCAATAGTTAGCTATATGTAACTTTCCTGAGTTTGACCCTCGAATATATGCAAGTATAAATAAAGTAAAATATTAAATTAAGATATTTTTTAATGGTGGTTATTGGATCTCTTGGTCCAACATCTCAGTCAATCACCACTTAATTCATTTTAGATGCAAAAGAAGGACAGGAGCTGGATCATTCGGTTGAACAACTTAAGTACTCGTGATGCTTCATATTCCTCATCTAATAAAGAGGGTCCACCTACGATATTAGAGACTACATTAACTCACTTAAATCAATCAACTACAGCAATTTGAGCCAGACAATGATCCCCCCCTACCTACACGTTGTTTTCCGATATAATGAAATTCTTATATGGAAGGAATTGAGGATGATGATGTAGTAAAGAACTTTCCAGATATATTTCCAATGGATTTGCTTGGGCTTCCCCTACCATGAGAGGTAGAGTTTGAGATTTCTCTCATTCCGGGAACTCAACTAATAGCTATAGCACCATACAGGATGACACCAAATGAACTGAAGGAATTTAAGGCGCAATTACATGAACTATTGGAGAAGGGTTTCATACGTCCTAGTACACCTCCATAGGGACTACCTATCCTTTTTGTTAATAAGAAGGATGGATCTATGTGCATGTGTATAGATTATCGGTAGCTAAATAAGGTAACAAGCAAGAACAATTACCATGTACCACACATTAATAATCTTTTTGATCAACTACAAGGATCAACTATTTTCTCCAAGATTGATCTACGGTCCGGTTATCACCAGCTACGAATTCAAGATGTGGATATATCCATGTTTGCATTTCGAACCAGATATGAGCACTACGAGTTCTTGGTGATGCTCTTTGGCCTGACGAATATCCCAGCTGCTTCATGATGTCCTTATCTAATTTCGAGATGAAGAGGAACACCACACACACCAACAACCAGTGCTGGAGACACTAAGGAGGCACAAGCTATATGCAAAGTTTAGTAAGTGTGAGAAGAGCTTCCAGACACTGAAGGAGAGGCTTACTACAGCTCCCATATTGATGATTCCATCGAATACGGACGGAGTCACAGTTTACATTGATGCATCAAAGGAGGGACTAGCTGCAGTTTTGATGCAACATGGTAAGGTCGTTGCATATGGATCTCGACAGTTGAAACCGCATGAGAAGAATTACCCGACCTATGATATGGAACTGACAGCATTTGTCTTTGCTCTTAAAATATTGAGACACTATCTTTATGGCATTGCTTTTGAAATATTCACAGATCATGAGAGCCTTAAGCATCTTTTTTATCAAAAGGAGCTCAATATGAGAGAAAGTAGATGGATGGAGCTTTTAAAGTATTATGGGTGCACCATCTCTTACCATCTCAGTAAGGAGAAAGTGGTTTATGATGCACTCAGTTGTAGGGCTCATTCAAGTGAATCCCATCCTTAGCTTAAAGCATGGGATCTTCTCGTAGCTTTCATTGATTGATATCCTTTTCAGAGTAATCGAGATACAGTCAAAGTTCCATCCTCTTCTTGACCAGAGTTAGTGGAACGAATCATCCAAGGGCAACACACAGACCATAACATGTAGAGAGTCAAGGAGAAGGCTATTGCTGGGATTTAATTGGCTTTTTCATATCCGGATGGTGTACCGCGGAATGGGATTCGATTATGTGTTCTAATAGATTTACATTTGAAGGAAGATATCATGCGTGAGGTATACAATTCTCGATTGTCAATACATCCTGGTTGCACCAAGATATATAAGGATTTGAAAAAGAACTCCTGGCGGAAGCAAATGAGAAGGGATGTGGACAAGTTTTGGAAAAATGTATGACATGTTAGCAGATTAAGGTTGGGCATAATAGGCCATCTGGACTTCTACAATCCCTTCCTATTCTTGAGTGGAAGTGGGAGGGTATATATATATGGACTTTCTGATGGGACTTCCAAAGGCCACTAGTAGCCATGATGCCATATAGGTAGTGGTTGACACGCTTACTAAATCAGCACATTTCATACATGTGAGTATGGCATGCACTCCCCTACAGCTTGCAGTGATCTTTATTAAGGAGATTGTCAGACCTCATAGTTTACTGAAGCAGATTGTATCTGACCGTGATCTGAGGTTCACCTCTCATTACTAGAGAGAATTGATGAATTCTTTGTAAGTACAATTATGCCTCAATGATGCTTACCATCCTCAGACTGATGGACAATCTGAGAGGAAGATTCAAAGAATAAAGGATCTTCTTCGAGCATGTGTGTTAGAGTGGAAAGGGACGTGGAAGGACCATTTGACATTAGCTGAGTTTCCATACAACAATAGTTATCATGCCAGCATAGGCATGGATCCTTTTGAAGCGTTGTACGAGAGGTGATGTTCTACATCTCTGAGTTGGCAAGATACTAGACAAGACCTTTTACATAAGGTAGAGTACTTGAAGAAGATTGCTAAGGCAGTCAAGATAGTTCAAGAGAAATTGCTTATTGCACAGAGTAGGCAAAAGAGCTATAGTGACAGACGGCACACTGATCTTAGCTTTGAGGTTGGAGATTTTATCTTCTTGAGAGTGTATCCCATGAAGGGAGTTCAATGGTTTGGAGTGAAGGGGTTGTTGGTACTGTGATTTGTCGAACCTTTCGAGATTCTTGAGAGGATTGGTAGAGTTGCATATGTGATTGGACTTCCCCATCACATTGCTAGTGTGCATGACTTTTTTTCATGTCTCCAACTTGAGAAAGTACGTGCATGATCCATTGCATGTGATTAGTTATGATGATCTTCAGGTGATCATAGACTTGAGTTGCCCTAATGAGCCATCACGGATCATCGATTGTTTGGTGAAGCAATTGAGACATAAGGAGATACCATTAGTGAAAGTCCTTTGGAAGCGACAGAATTTTGAGTAGGCCACTTGGGAGCCCGAGGCAGACATGCGACAAGACTATCCACATCTTTTTGAAGGTAATTTCCAACATCTAATCTTGTTCGCTTAAGCGTGTTATCATATTTAGGATGGGACTCAACCTTTTTAAGGTTGTTATGTTACACACTTTTCCTCTCGAGTCTCGGGGACGAGACTTGTTTTAAGGTTGTCATGATGTGGCGTTCCTAAATTGTCAACTTCCTGTAACAATCTCAAAGTATTTTCAATACTATACTAAAAGAACCGTCTCATTGTAGGCTTTCCAACGATCCCAGGAATGCACGATTCTAATTTTTGACGTGAAAGTTGTGAACCTTTTTATGAAACTGCAAATTGGAAATTTTATGAAATTAGGATTGCGAGAATGTGACTTGTTATCTCTTATTTTTGAGATGGAGGTTATGTAGAGTTCATTGGAACTCATGTCTCTCCCCCTGGTAAATCCCTTCCCATTGTTTTGCCCTTCCAATGTCTTTTCTCATCTCTCTATTCAATATCCTTCTCTAGAGAGCCAAAGAAAGAACGTTGTTGCCATCATCATCAGGAGTCTTCGAAGCTCTACAGATTCACGCCAGCAAGGGTGTTGCGAATGAGTGTTAAGATGTGCTCCCGTCGAGGCGGGAAGTTACAGTAATGACTCATATACATATACATATACATACACATACATTCATTCATTCATACATACATACATACATACATACATATATATATATATATATATATTTACGTCCACAACCCTTTATAACTAGAAATTATATATATAATTCCGAACAATGACTTCTATTTAGACATAGGCATGCCTTATTATTTCCCTCCATTAATCTAATCATTCCCTTTGGTTAATAAAACGAAGAATAAATCCAACGATTCATTATTTTATTATGATTTTTTATCACTTGTACCCTTCTTAGCTTTGTAATATCAGTTATTCCCCTTTATTTTTTGTAATATCAATTGTGTCTCTATATTCTTGTAAAATTTTTAGTTCTACCTTTTTACAATATCAGTTATGTCCCTATACCTTAATAGAAAGGCAGAAGTGCGAATTTTGTAAAAAAGCAGGGACACAACTGATATTCTGAAAAGTGATGGGCATAACCGATATTGGATAAGATGGGCACACATGATAAAAAATCTTTTATCATTCACCCTTGACTCATCCTCCTACTCCACATACCCATCTACCCGATCTCCTCGATATCATCTCCTATCTGGATGATGACTACTGAAATTTCCTACTCATGTGATCGTACTTCTTTGGATTACAATGCACGCTGTTACAGAGTCCACCATCCCCGGTACTACCGCTACAATTTGGGGAGGGGGCGAACCCTCCTTCTCAACCTCCCACGTCGAGCCTTCGCGGTGACGATGTGTGGCTCATGATGGTGGTAGTGAGATTCCCAACAAAGGACGACTAGGCAGAGGGCGCATGTCCAGTAATGGTGGTGGACGGAGCTCCAAGCTCTCCCAAGGTGGGTATCGCCAGTGGGTTCTCAATAACTTGAAGGTGGAGGTCAGGCTCTAAGGATAGAGGATATGATGTAGGTGCTCCCAACCATAGATGATTCATTGGCACTTAGGGTGCGTTTGGTTGGCAGGTTAAGGCGGGTTAAACTGGTAGAGGGTAACGTGTTTTTGTGTTTTGATGTTTGGATAGAGGGTTAAATTGGGGGTGGGTTAGAAGTGGGTTTGGGTGATATGATTGTATTGGAGTTTGAAAAAGTGAGTAGTTATTGTGATGTGATTGTATTGAAGTTTGGAAAAGAGAGTAGAAGTGGAGTAGTTTATAATTTTTATATGATATGATGGTATAATATATTATTTTTTGATAGGATTGATGATGTAAAATTGATTTATTTAATTTTTTAAAAAAAGAATAAAGTGGGGCCCACGGGGAGAGAGGGGGATGTGGGTTAAGGGGGGTAAACTCCCCTAACCCGCGGGTAACCCGTGAACCAAACGCTACCTTAATGTCTTAAGACATGAGCAGATCGATATGTTCTCCAACTCCGTTCCAAGCTTTAATGATGTATTGTTGTACATCTCCATCTCCTCTACCAAACCCTCATAGCAGGTCATGCGCTTGATCTCGACCTCCATGACAGGAGGCTTCAAGAAGATGGAGGAGAGGGAGGGAGAGAAGAAGGAAACATGAGAGACATACATCTATAAATATCATGAACTCAAAGGTCAAAGTTGTCAATACTTAACATAGTCTATTAATGTTAGAGAGAAAATGGATATAAATTAACACGGGATTATGTCATATAATGGCTAACAACTATCGAAGGTTCTACATGTAATTGACCATTATAGAGTGCCCAACGCATAATGATAGTATATAAGGTTATGGATGTGAATATCTCTGTATTGATATTTATTTGCATCCCTTTTCAGGATTCTATCCATCCTTTCCTCTCTAGTGCTCTCGTATGTTTCAATTCCACTCTCTCTTTACACCCATATTTGCTTTCACCCGCAATATCTGCCTTCATTCAGACAATTCCACCTGGACTTGCCAATATCCACTCGAGCCCACACTTCCATGGACATAACTATGTTTACCTCGGAATCCATGAATAATGTTTCATTTGAATCACTCATGCAATCACATAAAAATTAGAAAAAATATAATTGTCAATTTGTGCTTTCTACCGCTCATTTGTCTAATGTATAATTAATCTCTTTAATTTTAATATGGAAGATATTCTCACGGGTATATGCACATGCTACCCATGAGCTTTTTCTCTGACGAGACATCCCCATCACTCAAATACCCTGTCAGGACATCTGACTTCAGTATTTCCCTGTTAGGGCATCGATCGGCGAAGGGTATGATCGATGAACGGTCTACCGATCAATACATAAAAATAATATATAATATTACTCCGAAAAACTTTTTGAATTTTATATTATAAAAAACAATATATAAAAATATTTAATAAATAGTTTGCCGATTCTCATTTCCAAATATTTTCATATATTATATTTAATAATATAAAATTCATATATTATTTTTAATAATGTAAAATTCAAAATTTTTCCAGAATAACAATGATCGTCTTGTCAATCTGCGACACGTTCGTCGATCGATGCCCTGACAAAAAAACACTGGTCAGATACTATGATAAGACATTTGGATGATGAGGATGTCTTCTCAGGGGAAAAACTGGCTGTCCATCATAATTGAGTCGATCCATATCTCAATAATGATGGGTCAGAACACATGCTGATCAAATAGGTCGAATACAAGTGATGTGACATGGACACACCTATTATAACCTGTCTTTCAACAAGTCTCAGTGAAAGATGGGCGCAAAGATCCCTCCTGAGCTCGTACGCATTAACTCGTATGTAGAACTGTAAACAAAGGACGTCGTCCAATCCTCCCAAATAAATACATGGTTAAATTCTCACACAGCTACAAGGAGGACGAGTCACAATCCACGTGGAGCCATGTGCCTAAGCTCCCTAATTCAATCTTCTCCGTTGAAATTAAATGGAAAAAAATGAGCAGCAATCGGGTAATTTTAATTAACATTAAAATAATAATAAAGATCTGATTGCTTATATTATATAATTTTTTTATAACAAGAGATTTATTTTTTAATCCAAAAATTTATATTTGTTTATTTTGATTTGGCCATTGCATAATCTGCATCTTAATAGACACATAAGTCGTCATGATCAGAACTTTTCTCCTCTACTGGGTGAACCTCTTCCATTAATGATAATAAGACAAGCAGTAAGTCAGTGGCTACAACGGGCACGAGCTCGTCCCATTGGGAAAAACACCAATCCAAGCACACTGACCAAGGCAAAGCAATGGAGGACTGACAAATATGTGATTTATCACTCTAGTTACTGAAAATATAGCTTCATCCCGAGTAATTAGATGCATTCATGTGTTTATAACTAATAATTAACACTCATACACTTGTAAATAACTTTCATAAATTAGTATTTCATTGTGCACTCCTGTTCACCTAACTTCACCCATATTAAACTAATTCACACTAACTCCAATTGACATCAAACGAATTCCATTGTGTACATATCACTAATATTAATCAACGAAAAATCCTAAAAATAACCAACTCTTTCCAGGACAGAAAATCGTAAAAGATGGTATCTCTAACATACAATGTCCAATTTCATTCTACTCACTTTTGAATTAATGTACACACAATCATCTACAAATCAAGATCAAATTCAAAAGAATTGACTGTCATTTGTGAAACTTGAGATTTGTGATCTAACTGTATATTGTACATATTCATTGATTTTTGACTTATTATGTTGTGTACATATTTAATTCTTTTTTATTCATTTCTTCATTTCATAACATGTTTTAAGTAATTTCATAAAAATAAAATAAAAAATCAGAAAAATAAAGAAAATGACAAAATTTGACTTCAGCATTTTGACTCATTCATTTATAAATATTCCACTTCCATATTTTATTTTAGCTCATTTTTAACCCATCAAGATAAAAAAGATAACATAAATGATCATTTCATCATTTTACATCATGTTTGATTTTGGCATGCATTTATTGTTTACAGAAAAACCGAATAAAAAAATACAGAACTACAAAATGGATATTTTATATGCATAAAATATCATTAAAAAGCCATATCTCTCATGTTTGATTTCATGTGCATCTGAGTCAATCATGAACATTGTAGGTCTCATTGAGATGTATATTTTTAATTTTGATCACTTTTGCAGTTAACACAATTTTCTATTTTGTTTCTTTTTATTGCGTTTCTTTGCATAGGTCAAAGTCAAATTTCACATGTCAGCATCCCATTCGCCCACCTCAGCCTCCCAGTCAACACACCTCAACTCGTCAATCAAGCCATCTTGTCCTCTTGTACCTCTAGTCTAGACCATTGGATCACTTAGGATCCAACGACCACCCTCTCACCTGCTCCCCCTTACATGAGGACCTCCCAACCGTTGGATCAAGCCACGATCCAATGGCTCTCGACTCATCTCCTAACTCCAGGTCTCCTTCCTTTGACGCCAGCCGACTCTGATGACCAACCACTGGCCATACTCCATCTTCTTCTCTGCTCTGCCTCCTCTCTCCCCCCTTCATCTTGATCAGGCAAAGCCAACGCCCAAACATTCCAATCTCCTCACGAACCCTTGTCTCCAATCTCCAGGTTGTTCTGACCCTCTTCTCTTCAATCCAAACTCGACTCTTATCCCTTCTCATAAAACAGAACCCGTCAACGACCACATCCCAACCACCATTATCACATTCCCCTAATCCTACCCGAGAATCCAACTAACTCCATTGCCATAGCCCAAAACCTAACTGCCTGTAGAACCTATCAGCCTGCGTATCTATCCTAATATCCAAAATAACCGAACCCAATCACATCGTCATCTATGTCTTCCCAAACCCAAGAGCGCACGCCTCTCTGTCTTCTCCCTATTTAAGAACACTCCCAATCTCCGTGGTCGGTCATCTAATATGCTCAGACCAAAGAGAGAGAGAGAGAGAGAGAGAGAGAGAGAGAGAGAGAGAGAGAGAGAGAGAGAGACGAGGGTTGGTGAGAGCAACTCTTCTTCACGACGAAGATCTCCTCCCATGTGGGATTCATGGATTCTCTCCTCTGTGTTCCTACTCCATCTTCAGGAGTAAGCCAAGCTACGAGGGCATCGTCGCTGTTCCTCTGAGGCAACCACCAGAAGTCCAAGCCGACCTCATCCACGTAGAGGTGACATTACCCAGGTATTATCCCTCTTTCCTTATTCCCCTTTTATTCTTCATCATCTCATCCATCTTCTCTGCTATGCAACCCTTCCATCTTCTACGAATCCAACCTCCGACTACGAGATCCACCTTCACTTTCTACCCCTTTATTGCTTCTTCTTTCTCATGCAGCCTCTCACCTCTGACCTCGCAAAGGTTGGAGGCACTCACTCCTCTTCCTCCACCAATCAAGTAGCTCCGCTCACCCCTCCCCCATTCTTTGTTCTTCATGAAAGAGGCCAGGTCTTGGATTCGAGCCACAACCATCTACTTGCAGGAACTGGAGGAGGAATCCATCGCCAAGCTAGAAGCAAGCAACCAAACCTCTGCAACACGCATCTCCGGTCATGTGTCAATTGGAGAAGGAGCTCCTGACCATCAAGGTCGACGAGAAAAGAGAGGCACCTCCACACTACATGTACCCTCGGATTGGGAGTCTAATACTCGATGCCATCCGTTCGTTCCCTCTTGGATTTTAGCCATTGGATCATCGAGCATATCGACATGTGAAGTGGACACGTAGCATGCTAATAGCCACCCGATCGAGATAAGAGAATCACACCGCAAATGCACGATCAAGGTACCCGGGCATGTGCTTCTTGCATGTAACTCTAAACTATTTGCTGAAGAATCCCTCTAGTTCATGATATTTTTGAGAAGACCAAGTCATGCGCTATGCTCACATGACTCGGTAAAATTATAATGGTACCCTACAAGCTTCTAAAGTTTGCATTCGCACCCTCGCCCTAGGATAAATTCTACAGAAGCCCAACCGACTTGCAAGAATTGCTAAAGAGCCCCTAAAAGGTCTATTTTGAGAACATTTTTATATTTTTGTTTCATTTACGCCCGTACACTCTTTTATTCATATCTTGGGCACGTGCAATCCCAATTTTGTATTCTTTATGTCATTTTGAAGCCTATATCATTATCTTTTATATATAATATTTAATTGAATATTTTGATATATTTTTGGAAATCAATAAAATTGAGGAGTTTATTTTTCTATTGTGAGCCACATGTTATTTGAGATTGATTTTTATTGCTCATAAAATTGTAGAAAATTGAGGGCTTGCTTGAGAAATCATTTGGGAATTAATTGATACATTATTATCTGGAATTAATCAACTCATGGGGGCTTGGGTTTAAATTGAGATCCATACATTGATTTTTCTACTTATTTTTGCACATAATTCACTTTGCATTCATTCACCATTCATTTAAAAATTATAAATTCATTGCATTATTATTCTCTCACAATGCATATCATTTTTCTTGCAAAAAAATTACAAAAATTCATTCATCATATTTGCTTTAGTTCATTGCATCTTTTGGTAAACATCCATCAAATTTTGTAAAAAATCTAAAAATCCATAAAAAACCATCTTTTGAAAACCTAACTCTAAGTTGTTTGAAAATTAATTCTAGACCCTCATATTACCTCCTTGAGTTCGACCATGGGACGTGTCCGAGTAAAATAAACAATTGACCACATTAAATCAATGGAACATTTTTGTATGATTTTTGATTGATAGCTAGATTTCTATATTACATTAAAAATGACAAAATAATCAGAACTCTCCAAATCACGTCTTAATCCAACCAAGCATGGCTTGATCAGGTCAAAGAAGGTCTTGTGGCTGAGCTCTCCTATCAAATTCCAATTTCATTGAGCTTCCTGCCAACAAGCTAAGATCTCGCGCCTAAGCTCCTTAACATATGTTTTGTGGCCAACCTCTGATGAATCTACGTTTCATCATCTTTATTCTATCATTTTGACCTTAAAAACCCTAGTAAATGCGTGTGAGTAGTCTTAATTCAGGCATTTTAGCATTCATGCATCATTGTGTAAACAGTGTATAAAATGTGTTTTTTAATGCCAAAATTATAGAATAAAGAAAAGAAAAGAAAAAGAATAAAATATTGTAAATATTTTATGACCCGAAACCCCGAGACCTAAGCATCTTGATGACTAGGTCGATAAGGAATAAAGTAGGGGGAGATAAGGGCCAAAATATCAATAAAAATCCCTTTAATTTCATTCATTCTTTATTAACTTTGGGACCTATTTTTGGTTCCACTTTTTATACATCAAATAAAGAAACTTTGTCAAGAAAGTTGTAGATAATTAAACAAATAAAAATACAAAATTGATTTCACTAAAAAATAATGTACAGATAAAAAGTTATGATCTGAATAAAAATCCAGAATCCCAACTTCCCAGACCTGTATCTCACAAATGAAAACTCCAAATGCATCAAACTCACCTTTAATTGTATATAGTGTAAAATAAGCCATTTAATGGCGGTGGTTTCGCATTTGGCGGAGCTACGGTTTGAAAGTTGAGTTTTGGACCCCCATTGTATACTTATACATATTAAAATATTCATTTTATTATTTATTCATTATTTTTATAATTTTATAATTTTATAATTTTGTAAATATTACTTATAATATATTTTTATATTAAAATCAGAATAAAAACCTAAATAGAATACAAAATAAAAATACTTGTCTATAATACACATATATATAATACCTGTATACATACATATACATTTTATACTTTTATTTTATTAAATGTACAAAACACTTCAGAAAAATAAAATAAAAATATAATTAAGTGTATAAAAGTATTTTATAATTTTATAAAATAATAAATAAATTAAAATCACAAAATAAAAATAAAACAATAAAATATATAGGTAAATATACCTATATAGGCCTAAAATAGTAACTTGTAAATATATACCTCTAAAAAATAAATAAAAATTACCACAAAATAATTTATAAAATAATAAACATTTTTTATTTTGAAACCAAAAATTAATAAATTCAAATTCTATTTTTAATTGAATTAATAACCCTTTTTGCCAGGGATTTTTCTGGTTGGTCCACGTGGACCAACCAGAATCATCCGCTGGTTAACCTCGGTCAACTCTTTGACCGAGGTCTGTACAGTGTCAGATGTGGTTTTTGTCACATTTTTTCGGATTTTTCGAGGCTCCTCCTTGCATTATCTCGTGATGGCTCCTTGATGACTTTTTCTCCTCGACAAACGGACTTACACGCCTAGCCTTCGCTTTGTGGATTGGATCAGTGATGCGGGAGATATGCATCGATCTTTGAAGCCTTCCAGCCGTTTGTACAAAAACCCCCCTTCCTCCTTTTTTCGATTTTGAACCCCTCTTGACATCGTTTTTGGCTCTCTTGAGCAAGCTCGGGATAGAGCTTGGTGACAACAAGCTCTCCAGCAACTCAGGGAAGCACGGCGAGGCCTTGAGCGGCTGTTCCACCCCCATCTCCGGCTCCGGCTGTGAGGTCCTTCATCTCCTGGTTTGATGGCAGGTTGAGGTTGTTTTTTACTTGTTTTCTGTCCATTTTCATGTGGTTTAGTTAGCTGTTAGTTTTAGGTTTTTATTCATGCATTTAGCTGGTCGTTTTATCGATTAAATCACCCCGACTTCGCAATCAAACACTTCGCCGGAGTTCCATGAGCTCCGACCACCTCTGCCACTTCATCCACCTACTCCATTCCACACGCTTTGGCCTTGGGACTATCTACTGTTTATTCTCGTGCTCTCCTTGCAGGTGCCCAGGTGCCCAGGACCCCATCGGGGGACATTTTTGATGAGAGCCGAAGCCCCTGGAGCTCATCCTCTTCCTCATCACCGTGCAGGAGCTCGGGCGGTCCAACCGCCATTTTGGAGCTACCGATCGTTAGGGGGAGTTCCCAGGGACCTCGCGGGCGTTTTGCAGCGTTCAACGTCGCCGGAGAAGAGAGAGGGGAGCCGGGGAAGTTCATCTTCACCGGTCCGCCTCCCTGTTCTTCGCGGTCACTTCAACGCCGTCCGATCAAGAAGGCTCCGCCCAGGCGAGCAGCTACCGTAGGATCCTTCGAGCCCCGACCGTTCGATCATCAGCATCCATCTAATCTGGGCCGTGGGTTTCGAAGGGGTATCGTGGCGCCGTGCGCCGACACGTGTCTAAGTGGGATAAAAACAACCGTACGATCGCGCCTTGGATTGGGTAAATTGCGTTGGAACCCGATCGTTTTTGCTATTTGTCTATTAGCACTGAATCTTTCCTGTGCATCTTTAAGAATTTTGTAATATTTATAAATCGACCCTTAGATTTCCTAGATTTGTAGTTTCGTCCTTTCCAGCTGGGCGCACGTGCGCGAGCACGTGCGCTTGGCCATTTGGCAAGCAAGGCCCCCTTTTTCCTGTATTGCTAATTAGACCTAAAAGATGTTAGTTTATTTATTTATTTCTGGAGATTTTGTGTATCTGCCCCTGTAGTTCAATTTATTGCGTTTGGGTCTACGCATGTGCACGTGCTTGTCGCGTGCACCTTGGTGATTTTGCAATTTGACCCTCGCGACCTTGGGTATTAAGAGTTGGTCCAGGAAGTTTTTAAATAAGCTATATAATTTTCTGGAAATTTGTTGTTGAGCCCCTAGATTCTTGTCTAATTACATTAAAGGCCCTGCATGCATGCATTTTCTTTATGTTTCTAGTATTTATTTCATGCATTTCTAAAACCCTAAAAAATCCACAAAAATCATCATAAACTCCTGCTGCATTGTAGTTTAACATCATATTTTATTTTTCATACTTATTGCATTTTAATATTTATAAAAATTCAAAAACATCCATTTTCAGCACTGCTTGCATTATAAAATCCATAAAAAATACAAAAACACTCCAGAAAAATCCCAAAAAAATATATTTTGTTTCCTTTAGTGTGTTTTAACTTCAGTCCAAAATTCACTAAAAATTACAAAACAAAACACCTAAAAATTACAAAACACCAAAAACCTTCCTAAAAATATTAAAAATTCATCAAAAAGCCAAAAAATACAAACTTTGTCTCTGAATTTTCTTTATTTTATTATCTTTGTTTTAAAATTAATTTGGGAAAATTTTGTCACTGTTTGGTATTTTTCATTCCCATTTTGATTTCGGCCAGCAAGTTTAGTCATTGTTTTCCTTTATTTTAGCTTTTATAAATACCAAAAAGATTCTGAAAAATCCCCAAAAATCACAAAAACAGTAAAAAATTATAAAAAGACCAAAAATATTTTATTTATGAATTTTTGAGCATTTTTGCATATTTTTATAAATACTCTATCCCCTCCTTTCTTATTTTGTATATATATTCCTTTTAAAGAAAGAAAATATAAATAATATAAAATATAAAAAGAAAATATAAAATCAGTAAATTAAAAATCAAAATACAAAAATATAAAATTAAAAATTAAATAAAAAAATATAAATTATAAAACCTACAAAAAATAGCATAGTTAGACATTTGATCACACACACACACACACACACATTTTGAGCATTTTGCCCCGTTCTACCTCTCTGCTCCCTGTGTTCGACCTCTACACATACTTGCACCTATACACATCTTGTTGTATAGTTATAATAAATTTTAACTCCGCATCACTTTTCATTGCTTGATTTCTGTTGTGGGTTAATTGTTGTTTGAATTGCGGATTTCGCTGGAGGTCAACTCAGCGACTGTTGGTTCGCCTTGTGAACCGACACGACCTCTCGATTTTCGCGTTCAACAACCTCCTCATCTAAGGTCCCCGCAACTAAGGATGTTGGATCAAAGTCAATTTAGGCCACTCTTCACTACAAACAAACATGTTTGATACTAATCATGACTCAGTACTCCATAGACCACATGATTAGAACTGTGATCACTTAACAGACACCAGATGAGCTCCATTTCGAAAAGCAAGCAGTTACTCTAGAGGGGCAATGCAGACATAAAATGAAAGATAAATAACTACTAGTAGACGATTAGTTTCTTTTGAGCACCCACGAGTAATCGACCATTTGCTCAATATTGAGTAGCTGTTGATAATCAACTAGTTGCTTTGAGAGGCCTCTTGTGATTTACCAACTTTTCAAAATTAAACAATAATCGACCAGTTACTCTGAGAAGCCACTGATAATCAACAAACTTCTTAAAATCAAGCATTTGCTAATAATAGAGATGTTGCTCTTAGTCTCTGAAAAATGAACAACTGCTTATAACAGATAAATTGATAATAATCGACCAACTACATTAAGAAATAATTAACAATTAACCAAGATCTAAGTCCATAAATTAATGGTAATTGACCGATTTCTTTGAGCAACTGCAAGTAAATCGACCTTATAGTAAGTTAAAATTGAGGCCTTAAATTTAGTATTCATAGAGTAAAATTACTAAAGAGTTTTAATGTTATAAGACGTAAATAGTTCTGTATAAGGAAGAAAGGATATCCTTGATATTATCAAATGATGTAAATCTAGGTTGATAAGGTAATCAAAGGACCCTCCTTAATAGAGGATATTGACAACCATAAGACCTTTGCATCAATATCCAGAAAGAACTTAATAAAATATAAAAGCAACATTTCTTAGTGGATTTGGGTGTGTTCATTCATGTCATGATCCGTCCCGCTAACAGAGACAAGTACGGTAGATATCATAATCTTAAACGTCATAACCTTGTAGAATCGAATATCCATAAAAAATTACAGAAGCATTTTATTCATAATATGGATTCATGCATCAATTCATTGACACATGGATAAAAAAACAATCACCATCAAATTAATCCCAACTTCACCGAGTAAAATCCCAAACTTAGGCATTCATGTCAGAGACGCCAATATCGTATAACAAAGTGTTATTATATACATAAAATATGTTAGATGCAAAGATGAGATATCTTGTTCAAGTTGCATATTCCTTGTGATACAATCCATTTTCTTGTAATACCCAAAAATTTGTCTAAAGATATGGTACTATGATGACTCAACCTATGGCTAGTGATGTACATCGCCTCCTACCACTCCTACTCAACCATGTCTATATAATATAAGATAATAGAATAATGAGTCTAAACCTAGATAAAGAGCTTAGACTCAATGCATGGTCCAAATTTTGAAATTTAACATACAATATTCTGAAATAATCTTGACATAAAAGAAAGCTTACCAATCTTAGAAAATATAGTGGTTGAACGTATAAACTTCTCTTAGTGGAAACTTGTTAAAGCTAATAAATAAGCGAAAGTAAGTCCAAAATTTTAGAATAATGACATAAAAATGATTGCAAATAAACTTATTTATGCACCACATCCCCCAACACATCTTACTTACTTTATGAACATTACTGGTAAGGGAGCTTTTACTCATTCTGTAGCCACATGTATATATTGCTTAAGAGAGCAAAATCACCTAGGACCTTATCTTACTGTTATATGCGCAGATTACCCCAAAGGTCAAAAGATATCCATATAATATAAAGCCTTCACGTATACGAAATGCAAACCCGTAGTCCTCTTACAACCATAACACTATGACTTTGTTCATGACTGTCTTGTAAAGTTGTTATGGCATGCATTTATTTTGAAACATATCTATACTATATAGTAAAACGGGGTTCCCATTCCCATACACCTCGATACTACCATGTGGCTTGCTATATGGGCTCCCTCCCATCCCTCGTGCATGTTCTCTCTCTTGATCGATCGAGAGTTTTTCCCCATTGTCTCTCCAAATATCCATCTCCTTTCCTAAAGTAGAGTTCTCCCTCTCCCTCCCTCCCTCCATCCATGTGCATTTCTATTCTCCATATATCATCCATTATCAATAGCATTCTTTTAATTTTCTTTGATAGATAATATAATATAACTATTGCTCCCTATGACATTCTTTCTTTTTCATGCTCTCAATTTCTCCTTTCTTTCCTTTTATACGTGTATTCTCCATTTTTCACCCGCTACATTCTTTTAAAAATATACTTTTATCTAAGAACATGTTGTGATTATTTCATTAATTATTTTATATAAATTATTCAACTGTCCACAATAATTCACGCTCTAAATATATATTTGTAAAACTAAAAGCACCAACTTTTTTATTATTTATGTATGGTGTTATGTTGCTTAATATATTTTCCTTTTATTTGTATGCCAACACCTATAATCACAACATAATGTGATCCAAATAGATTCGATACTATGTATTAGTATATATACAATAAATTAAATTTGCTACATACATCCAAAAAAATAATAATATTGTAGTAGATAAATAGAAAAGTTATGGATGTCACTTTCCCTTCTTCAAAATTAATCCGATGTAAAAATACAATTACAATTATATGAATTAGGAGCATTTATTTCAATCATGTATAGAGCTTATCAATTAGCCACCATATGAAGTTTCATGGATTAGGAGCATTGACAATATCTTCGGTAATATCCCTCTAGCCCAAGAAAACTATGAATTTCTATAAGACTTGTTGGACGCTCTCAATTTACAACAACGTCTAGTTTAACAAAATGTAGTGAAATATCATCACTAAAATAACACATTCTAAAAATTTATCTCATGTAACAAGAATTCAAATTTGCTTTATTTTGTATTTAGTTTGTTTTCTTGCAAGGTAGTAAAGACAATCTCAAATGCAGTTTATGTTCATCTTCACTCTTTGAATATATAAAATATCGTATATGACTATAATCACAAATTTATTAACATCATGCTAAATAACGTGATCCATTAAGTATATAAATTGAGATTACTAAGAATTCATAATGCCCATAATGAGTATGAAAAGAAGTCTTAGGAATGTCTACCTCTTTGATTTTCAATTTGTGGTATCCTTCGAAAATATAAAAGTCCTTTGAGATTGATGAAAGAAATCATCTATACGAGGCATGGGATAGTTACTATGTACCATCACCTTATTCAACCTTAGATAATCAATACAAAATATGAAAGTTTCATCTTTCTTCTTATAAAAAAGAACACGTGCTCCCCATGAGGATACACTTGATCGAATGAAATCCATATCAACTAGCTCTCACAATTGAGTTACCTTAACATCTTTCAGTTCAACTAGAGCCATGCGATACGATGAAAGAGCTATTAGTGCAGCGCCATGTACAAGATCTATTGTAAAGTCAATCTCTCTATTCGGAATGGACATGGAAGTTCATATGAGAAAACCTCATGGAATTCACATAGGAATAGTTTTCAATATGATATCTTCATGCTATAGATCATAGACAACAAAGATTGAACTTTCTCATTAGCCTTTGGGTCAGCATGGCAGAAATGACACAAGAAGGATAAAATATTCTTTTAACGTAAAAAGTAACACAAATTCTTGAGGCTTTTTAGACATGACTTTTTTCTTGTGAAAAACTACTAAGCATGGTATGAAGTCAGACCATTCCAATAATAATGTCAAATTATATTCTCTAATCTCCGTAGGGATCGGATTCAAATAAATCGCATAATCATTGATCCACAGTGAACAACCTCATAAGATATTTTTATTACTACCTCACTTAGTTAAAACTATAGAAGTAATATAAGTTTGGAACAACTCACCTTATAAAGACTCAAAAGATCCCCGTCTAGATAATCTTCAAAGCTTTGTGATTCCCTTCATGATTCTCTCTTACTTAAGAGTAGGATTGAAAAGAGAACTTGATATGGAATAAATAAGTGAATATTTATAGTGGTGGCTTCTTCATGTTAATGAATACTCTATAATTAGTATTACATATAAGAAGCTAAATCTTAACATGCAATACCATACATGGAGATCATATTTTCATCTCACGGGTATAATACTTCTCCTCCAAGTAATATCAATCTTATGTAATATATAATATTTGTGTGGTTAGAAGTTATCCATTTATAGTTATGTAACTTAGATATTCTTTGTATACTTCTACCATGCTTTTAATCATTGTTGAATGTCAATGACCTCATTTACCTTCAAATGGATTCCACTTTCTTAATATACCATTTATTTAGATAGGAAAAGATCTATGGAATTCATTTTGATTATATATTTACATATGAATCCAACAAACCTACAGATAGTAATTTGCATCCATGTTATCGAGATATTTAATTTATATGCATGAGCACATTTTTCTCTTATACTAATCTCACTTGTATTATATATAAGTTATAATTACTTCGTATACATGCAATTTATTACCATATTTGTCTAACGCAGATTGTTGAAATCCGAATCCAAGACCATACAAATCTTTTGTATCCATTAATATATGGGTTCAATGGGATTGTCTCCTTGAGGCAGCCAACATGGCTGCCCCCTCTTATTTTTGATATTTTTTTATTTTTTTTCAAAAATATCATCATGTATATTCATCTATATATCCCTCTTATATGTCATTCGAATTCTGTCAGAAATAGAAACTCATATGCCCTCCATCTAGAACAGATTGATTATAACAATGTTTAGACTATTAAAATTACATGTTCTAGATGGAGGGCATAGGAGTCTCTGTTTCTGACAAAATTTGATAGGCATATTGTAGGGATATATAGATGAATATATATGATGATATTTTTTTTTAAAAAATCAAAAAATGTAGAAAAATGGAGGTGGGGGGCGTCCCATTTTTCCTTAATATATATATAAGGGTAAATGAATATGCTCCCTAAGAGCATATAAGAGTATGCTCCCACCTTTTTCCATATTTTTTATTTTATGAAATGAAACAATGGAGATTTATTTAGAATAATAATTGGAATATGCGTTTCAAATTTTGTATAAAAAGATGTTCCTAACACTTCCATCAGGAGGGGGTCAATTTCAGCAATTACGAGACCATTAAAATTTGATAGTTTTAATAGAGGTGATAGATGTCTCGAATTAAATCGAATTTTGAATGACACCATTGTGATATATTGTGATCTAAAATCTAGTAGAGTCCATTTCTGAAAAATAAAAAATAAGGGGAAAAAAGGATAGGAGAATGCAAGTTACATGCTCCCAGGGAGTTTACTCCTTTTTTCCACACACACTTAAAGTATGGTATTCCTCCATAGTTAAATTGAGGATATTACTATACTGATATTTACCTATTATTAACCAGAGAACTACTTAATTTAAATAAATATTTGCTTCTAAGATTGTTGTTGGTAAAAATTGATAGTTTCACAAATCAATAACTCGAGGAAAATAACTATCATTTATCTAACAATGTTATACAGCATAATACAGTCATCATTCCTTATCCTCTTCCTCCTACTGAATAGATAATAACAAATTACTACCAATAATTTCTCGTTATCCTCTCCTTCCTTCCAACCGAACAGTATTCCTCTATCGAACTGCCCTTAGAATCGTCTAGCTGCTCATTTAATTTATGCTGGAATCGAGGAAGGCATATGGAGGACATGAGCCATTAAGAAGACAAAATAGATTTATTTAATAAATGACAGATGAATTAAAAATAAATTGGAAAAGCAGCAGATCGAACCTTGTACCTCTTCCATGCCAAGCAAGAACTCCACCATTTGATCTACTTCCCGAATTACTGCTCGAGGAGAAACAAAGTTAAACATTCCAATTTTCTTCATTTCTTATATTATTTATAGATTTAAATAAAAAATAGCATCCTATAGTTTCTTTTTAAAATTTGAGTAGCTGTCATACATGTTACTTGAAACGTAAACTGATAAATATAATGTAATATTGATAATGTAAATGAAAAACTTAAAGTATATTGCAATAAATGTACGTAAAATCTATTTTTTTTAAAGAGAAAATGGATCCTATTCCATAGAGTAGGTAACTTACTCCATTTTCATTTTTTTTTTCAAAATTTTTTATTTTTTTAAATGCTTCCATGGATTTTCATAACTATATCCATCTAATATGCCATTCAAAGTTTGTCAGAAACAGAGACTCCTATGCCCTCTATCAAGAACAAGTAATTTTAATGGTCTTAGATTCGTTGTAGTTTCCCTGTTCTGGATGGAGGGTATATGAGTTTCTGTTTCTGACGAAATTTGAATGAAATGTTACAAGGGTATAGTTATGAAAATTCATGGAAGCATTTTTCAAAAAAAAATTAAAAAAAATAAAAATAAAGTTGGAATAGGATCCCTTTCCTCTTTTTTAATGCACATTTATATTGTCGCGGGCTTTTTGGTGCACAGGAGGAGGAGGCTGAGGTAGTGGTGGCAATGAAATTGGGTGCGGAGGAAGGTGGTGGTTGTGGAATTGAGGTAGATGGGTCGATACAGAGGAGGATGTGGGAGAAGGAAGGGAGGCGGTTGTAGTCAGTCAAGGAGGAAAGTTGAGATAGTGGCGAGGGCGGTGGATGTTTGGCGATAACCGCAATCGAGGAGGAAGAGGGGGTGATGGAGGAGGATGTGAGTGAGGGAGGATAAGGTGGGTCATGTGGGCGGCAACAACGAGAGGAAAGGGGGCAGTGGCCATTGTAGACGATGAGGAAGAGGGGGACCTGAGGAAAATGGGAAAGAGGGAGGAGAAGAAGGAAGGAAGGATGAGCTACACTTTCACAAATATTGCGAACTTAAAGGACAATATTACCATTTTTAACTATTCATGTTATATTAATGGATAAAAAAATGGAAGGTAACTCATGTGTATAACATGCAAGGTTAGTAATAAAGGAAGCGTAAGAATGCAATTGCAAAAAGTATACATGGGTATATAACTAAAAATCCGAAAATTTTAAGAACCATGGACAAATTTAGGCACAACTTCCTATAACATGGCAAAACAAATTCCAATAAACACAACTTGGTCATCTAAAAATATAAATTGTCATCCTGAACAAAATACCGATTGCGGAATCATATATTGTAACCATTTGAATGATACAAATCTGGACGTTAACCACAAGGGGATGTGAAAAAAATTACACAGAATGGGTACGGTTTGAAAATATTTTCTCGAATAGTCATTTATTGGCAAATGGTTTGCTATGGTGTGGCAAATTATTTGTCGTGGCATAGATCCAGAGATTCCCGAATAGGTCAACCAGCTGCTGAATCCGCAAGAGACAACCTGGCGAACTGAAACATCAAGCTGAGGGCGAACCACTCGCTAGCTATTCGGTCTAGTCCTATCGGATCTTCTCTTCGAGCCTCATACGCTACGCTTCGTTTGTTTGATTTTGCTCTTGTCCGTCTTGCCTTCTGTGAAAGTGGAGTTCTCGTGATGCCTGCAGCTTCAAGCTCGGAAAGCCCACTACTAATGATAGAAATTTCCAGGTCGGCCTGGAAAAGGGCCTCTTTGATCTTTTCAGCCTCTACAGCCTTCTTCGCCATTGAGTCCGGGTCGTCAAGTCTGCCTGCTGGGCTAGGACATCTAAAGATGGGGAAAGAAACTTCCCAATAAAGAATCAAGCTCGAACCAAGCGTCATAGTCTGTGATTTTTCCGAGAGCGAGCCGAGCCAAGCGAGCAATAAAGCGAGCGAAGACAGAGACTGAGGGAAGACCAAGGCAGGTTCAGCAGATGCCTAATATATAATAGCGAGTGATTAATACAAAAAGGAGGTGCGGCAAACCATTTGTCGTACCACATGGACGGACGGGAGGGAAGCAGGAAATCTAAATTTTCACAGCGGATGCCTGTTTTTGCCTTCCATGTGCGGCAAACCGTTTACCGTTTGTGACACACCAAGCGACAAACGGTTTGCCGATATATATCCACTCTGAGAATTACTTTCAAACCGTATCCATTCTGAATAATATTTTGCAAAGGAATTACCCCATGAGGAAATAACTCTATATGTGCCTCAAACTTACATTGGTCGCTAAAAACAAGGCCAAGAATTTACCCCAATTTTGCTAAAAAAATACTTCACAAGAACTTATGCATTTGGTCTAAAGCTTAAATGAAAATTCTACGTTAGGAGGCTTATGCCGAAACCTTTGGGGAATGATAATACGAAAGCATTGATTGCTATGGGATCGATCCATACATTAAGGGTGCGTTTGATTGCCGGGTTACCCCAAGGTAAATTGGGTGAGGGTAATCCGATTTTATGTTTTGGTGTTTTGATAGAAGGTTTTGTGTTGAGTGGGTTTGTTGTGATGTGATTGTATTAGACTTTGGAAAAGTGTGTAGTTATTGTGATGTGATTGTATTGGTGTTTGAAAAAGTGAGTAGAAGTTGAGTAATTTATAATTTTTGGATGATATGATGGTATAATATATTATTTTTGATGGAATAGATGAAATAGAAATGATTTATATAATTAAAAAATAGAGGAAGAGTGGACCCCACAACTGAGAGAAGGGGTGGGTTTTGGGGGGTAAACCCACAAAAGGGAAGGTTAACCCTCAACCCAAACATGACCTAAGAGCTCGTTCGGATTGGGGGTTAACCACCTCCCTTGGGGATTTATCCCTTAAAACCCCTTTTTTCTCTTATTTGTGGAGTCCTCTCTCCCTTCTTTATTTAAACATTAAATAAATTATTTTTCGTTCTTTCATTCCATCAAACAAATAATATATTATACCGTCATATCATCTAAAAATTATAAACTACTCAATTTCCAATTACTTTTCCAAATATTAATATAATCACATCACAAAAACTACTCACTTTTCTGAACTTCAATACAATCACATCACCACAAATCTATTCAACCCCTGACTCTTTATTCAAACACCAAAATACAAAAACGATTTACCTTCTCCCAATTTAATCCGGACTAACCCGGTAACCAAACACACCTTAAATGCTAGAAAAAGTTACCTTTCATGCGACTTAATAGCCATTTCAAATTTTGACTTTACATTGACCTTTATGATAAAAGTAGCTACATATATCGGATGAAGACGAAATTCGATAAGTGTATAAATGACTGTTGATAGATACAATTATACAGTTTGGATTTTTCGCTAGAGAGAGTTGAGACAGTAAGCCATGTTATGGGTTTAGGCAAAACACAGAGGACATACTCTAACTTTTTAATTGCATGTTTATCTTGAGGTAAACTTGAAATCCGGAATATACCATCTATTTATTTTTGGGTTACCTCAGTCCTACCCTTGCATTACCTATGTTGGAGTTAGTTGCATAGATCATACATTTGTCTTTGTTTTTATGCTTCCAAGCACCTTCTAATAAAGGTATTAGTATTAAAAAAATATTAAAATCATAAACACAATCAACATAACAGTAACACCCATCCCCCAAAGATAGTCCCACCTATAAAACTCACAAAGTATGAGAGTGTGTTATAAGTGATGTGGATTACTACTTGACAATTTGGGCATAAGCATTTTAAGTGGTTGTCAACGGATCCATTTGGGCACGAATCCAACAAGTTGTCAGGGTTAGTTTTCCTCGATAAAGGACCGGGGACCTAATCCCGGGATGTTACAAATGGTATCAGAGCCAATTTTCCTCTGATAGTGGAAAAGGCTACCCGAGAGGTGGAGCCACCTCTACAAAGAGATAGGAGGAAATGGCTACCTGGAGCGCACAGCCGCCACTGTCACTGAGTATAAGTGATGGTCCATGTCGCAACGAGGACGTTGCGAATATAAGCAGGGGAGGTTGTAGCATCCATACCCCCAAAGATAGTCACGCATCTAAAACTCAAAGTGAGAGAGTGGGTTATAAGTGGTGATGATTACTACTTGACAACTTGGGCATAGCATTTTGGGTTGTTGTCAACGGATCCATTTGGACCCGAACTCAACAATTTGTCATGATCAGTTTCCTCGATAACGGATCGGAGACCTAAGCCTGGGACATTACAATAACATATAAACTATTTGACATCACATGAATCATTCCAACCCTCCTAACTATCCAAGGAACTACTATTCATAGAATGATTACTCTTACAATCTAACTAATCCTTTGACATGAAGTTACTCCGATCCAATCCAACACTATTACCAACACCGGATAAATCAATAATTCATGTGCAATTCAGATTGTGAAGCTCTAGACCATATTCTTATGGAGCGTGCAATAATAAAAATGATATTTCAAAGGTTCAGATTGCAGTTGATAGCGCATCCATCTACCATCTCCTTTGGAAACTCTTAGGTACCGTTTGGATGACGGGTTACCTGTGGGTTAGGGGAGTTTACCCCCCTTAACCCACATCCCCTTCTCTCCCCGTGGGTCCCACTTTATTCCTTTTTAAAAAATTAAATAAATCAATTTTACATCATCAATCCTATCAAAAAAATAATATATTATACCATCATATCATATAAAAATTATAAAGTAGTCCACTTCTACTCACTTTTCCAAACTTCAGTACAATCGCATCACAATAACTACTCACTTTTTCAAACTTCAATACAATCATAGCACCCCAAATCCACTTCTAACCCACCCCCAGTTTAACCATCTATCCAAACACCAAAATCCAAAAACGGGTTACCCTCTACCAGTTTAACCCGCCTTAACCCGCATTTTGTTTGGTAGGAAATAAATTACAATGGAATAGAAAGGAATATTTTTTTCATTGGCTCATAAATTAAAATATTTAGTATGAGACATATTCCTTTCTTATGTTTGGAATGAGAAACGAACAGGGAGAAATTAAACTTCCTTTTGATATATTTCGTTAAGTATAAAATATAATCAGTATTTTTTTATTCATATAATTGATATATTTCATATAATAAATCAATATTTAAATTGAAATTAAGATTTCTTTGATATTTTTTATATAATTGATATGTTTGATATATTTGTATTAGTATCCGCTACAATATTTTGTAACAATATATGTATACTTATCCTAAAAAACTAAAAAATGGTACCTGCATCCGTATCTGCAAAAAAAATGAAAATGATATCAGTATCCATATCCAAAAAAACATAAAAACCCATATCCATGTCCATATCCTTACACATAAATAAAATAAAATAAAAACCCACTTCCATGTTCACATTTGTATCCGCAAAAAATATAAACAAATATCCATGTCCACATATGTATCCATTAGAATATAATCCATATCCATATCTTACAAAAAATGAAAATGATATCCATATCTATATTAGCAAAAAAAAAGCCATATCATGGTCCATATTCGTATTCGCAAAAATATAAAAATGCATATCCATGTATCCGCAAAAACAACCCATATTTGATATTTTTTTCATATTATTGATATATTTAATATATATGCATCTGTATCTGCTAGATTATTTTATAACCATATATGTATGCATGTCCTTAAAAAATTGAAAATACTTTCCATATTCATAAAAAAAGAAATTATGTATACATGTCGATATACATACATGCATATATTTGTGACTTATCCGATCGTTTGCATCCATAAATGCATTGGTAATAATGGTATATAAAAGGAATGGAATCTCAAATTCTATGAGATACCTAGGAATTGTTGTCCCATGTATGTGGAAATCCGTTTTCCATTATAATCATTATTCATGCCTTAATACGATCTAATAAACACAGGAATGGAACCGACAGAAGAATAGTATTTCCATCCCCCCTTATTCCAGCGTGAAAATGGGACCTTAAGGTCCTGTTCCCCACAGACCTCCTTTTTTCTCTCTCATGTGGGCCCCATTTTCCCTCTTTTTTTAATACATTAAATGAATTATTTTTCTTTTATCTAATCCAAAAAAATAATATATTATACCATCATATTATCTAAAAAATATAAACTACTCAACTCCTACCTGCTTTTTCAAACTCAAATTCAATCACATCACAATAACTACTCACTTTTCCAAACTTCAATACAATTATATCACAACAAACCCACACCTAGTTTAACCCTTTATCCAAACACCAAAATACAAAAATGGGTTACCCCCTACCAATTTAACCCACCTTAACACGCGTACCAAACGCACCCTAATGGTTGTTCGCAGAGTGCGAGGCCCGTTCTCGCAAATCCGAGATACCCGTTTACACATCACTCGTAGTATCACGTTCGCTAAAGATCGCATTAGGCTATTGAAATTTAGGGAAAATTTTTCACGTTTAGTTTTTGAATGACATTCACATTTAACTAATAAGCCAATAACTATAATATGTCACCAATTATATTACACAAGTTTCCATAGTATTTTACATGTAACAAAAGAAACTGTATAATGTACATGCATCCCAATTGTATGAGAAAAGAAAGAAAAGCATATATATATATATATATAATATCCTTAACAAAAGTATAACATGTGTACCTGTTAATAATAACTGCGGAAGCTGACGTTCAACTCTCCCTATACTTTGATGCAGATATTTTGCCTACAATCCATGCAATAGAGAGAAAAGAACATCAACAAATATTGAGTAAATCTTATTAATTAGAATAACAGGAAATTCAGTGGCTCCAAAAGAAAGCAAGTAGTTAGTGTTTACCCATATTTATTATTTTTATACAAATATTATACGATCAATATGTAAGTCATTATCTTTTTTTTAATTACAACATATGTATGATGGGTCTTGAAAATGTGAAAGATGAGTCTCTAATATAATCATTGTCTTTATTAAATGCTTACGATGAGTCAGGTGTTTTGATTCTTTTCTTGTTGAATTTCTCAATCTTAGTGGATAGTCTGTGGTCTTGGTCTAGGTAAGACCTCACACTATGACTCTAAGGTAGTAAGGAAGCCTTAGGGTTGGGGTGCCTTCGTAGGCATGCGGTGGAGTAAAATGCATCATAACTAAGTTCCCAACACGTCCACTAGCTATTTCAAACAATTGTGGTAGTAGCTCGTAGTCTGATAAGAATGATTTTCATAAACTGGTCTTTTTTCTTCGTCAGGAATTACTGACTGAATAGTAATTAGCTCAATGAAAACTAAGCTCAACTACAACCAACTCAACTGTAACCAAGTTCCCATGTAACCAACTCAACTGTAATTCATCTCAATTTTAGCCAAACTCATTTGTGATTCAATCCAATCCAAAATGTAACTCCTCCAAATTCAACTGTAACTGATTCAAATGTAGCCATAGAGGATTCAGATGTATACATGGATGATTCAGATGTAGCATCGCCAAGTTTGCTGGCGAAAAGTAAACAAAACTCAAGCGGTGAGGTATCCTACAAAAGGCTCTTCCGTCTTGCCCTTTAATTAGAAGTACGGTCCAATAGAAGGACATGTCTACTCCAAAACTACGCCATTGAGACGGGTGAGAGAGACTCTCCGGAAAAGTCACTCTAAAAGAAAAATCGGTCGGACCGGTACAGGCTAGCGAGCTCGGAAAACTAAAATCAAGGGTCCTCCAGCCTAGGTACCCTAAAGAACAAGTATCAGCGGAACTGGTCTTTAAAAAAAATATGTGGATCCCAGAGAAGCGTAAAAACTACGAGCGCTCGCGAAAAAAACCTAAGAAAAAGACTGGGATCCTAGACCCACGCACTAAGCGGCCGCTGCCAAACTGGACTTCCTATCTCCCATCCAGCTGAGGGTCACCGCACCCTCGCATAGTCAGGTGTAAAGGTCACTGTGACTGGTACTCTTAATTATCAGTCATCAATGACTTGATCCATCATCTTTTCTTAATCCTTTATGTGGTTGATTGTAGAAATCTAGGTCTTTTTGATCAACGATCTTATTGATATATTTGATTCATCATTAATTTCACTTATTCATCTATCCCATCATTTGTCAATCTCTTGAATGGTTGACTTTACAAATCTAGGTATTTTGTCACTACCTATCTTTGGTAATATGCATAAATAGTAGTGTATACCTAAAAGATTAAATTATGAAGATAATCGGTCTTTTTGGTCACATGTTATCATTTCTAAAATCATAAGATTACCATCTATACTTTGGATATGGATCTAGCTAGTCTTTATCATTTTATTTTATATGGTACCTATGGAAGAATCATGGCTTAGTTGTACCAGTTCCAATTGAGACATCAAAGGAGTGTTTTCTGATCATTTGCCATAACATCCTATATATAATAGATCGTATGAATATATACTATACATAATGATCAATTGATTGATGATTTCTTATTTGTAAAGATCTTGAGACTAGACTTTGAGAGAAGAGTTTTAATATTTTAAAAGATGAATTCTCAGAAGATCATCATATTTGCTCCTATATAAGTAAGATATTAAATCCGATCAATGTTTGTACATGTGAAATTAACCGGTGGCGTCAAGGAGATTGCCTATGATGATCAAGCCCTCTTATTCGAGCAGTGTCTCATAGATAGATAGAAGTCGATTATAATAAGGTCATCCATAGTCTTTTATAAAAAATGTAGCAGAACAGTCATATGTTGCAAGGCTTACAATGTTCATATGTAAAGCAAGAGCTTCACTAATTGAACAATCCTCAGTAGATTTTGATTTTGAGCGACTGTAGCCAATGAACATATGCATCTAATTTCAAACTTCTATCTAAAAATCTGTTCAGAAGGTATCATTCCACCAACCTAGTTTACACAAAGTTACAATGGTATAGATAAAAGTGATTACGATTTCTATAGGTGGTGGGAATGTGAACTTTCAATAGTGCAGCATATAATCATAATTCATGAACAATCCAAATCTAGCCCATCATCAAACATTGCTCAAGATGCTTCTTTACCTTAGTTGGTTTTCCTATGTAAAGGGGTGAGATCATGCGTTCACCATTCTACCTCTAGTTATTACGAGTAATGACTAATCTGATCCTGAATGCAATCCATTGTTGTACTATTAACTATATTGATTCTAAGAGATTATATTGATATATTACAAAACTTTAACTGAAGTTAGGTCATGAATGATAAGAAGAATGCTCCTCTAACCTCATGTTCTTTATTTTGAATGTCACTCTTGTTTCCTGTCGATGGTTATTTCCTATAGAGCATACACTTGATGGTAAGGTTGATTGGCTTAAAGAGAGGCTTTCAATAAAATAATTCTCTTATGCGTATGGAGTTGATTATATCAAAGCCTTTTCTCTGGTAACCAGTATGGAGTCCAGGTGCACCAAAAGTTAGCTTATTTGTGAGTTTGATATGGCCAATACTTTCTTATAAGATAATATCAGTTAGGATGTTTTTATGTCCCAACCTTAGATACCTAGAAGACATTTCATGGAAGGCAGCAAGAGGAGGGAGAAAGATTGTACCTTTGATCCTTTTAAGTTTGGAGGGATTTTGTGGCTTTATCTAATATACAACAATAGCTAAAATACCTGATGGACAACAACATAAAAAAATTGAATTAGAGACTCCAACATTTACTTTAATGAAAGTAAAGTGAAGAGAGATATGTATCTTTGTATATCTCCACTTTGGAGATCCAAACCTGCTTGCAACATCCTTTTCTTGACTGGAGCTTTATTTCATTCAGATCCGAATGTTACAAATATAAAAAATCTTAAAAGGAGTCTCGTCCGCGAGACTCGAGTCAAGGTCACTTTTTGTCTTGATTGGATCTTATCTGGCCATAAAAATCTCAAAGGGTTTTGAACCCATAAAAACCTCAAAGGAAAAACAAGTCGTGTTCTTTCAATATATAATTAAATGGACTTGTTTGGACAATTACCTGAAAGAGCTGTGGGTATCGTGTCCGCATATCAACTTATGTCTTTCATGTTTCCTCTTTGACATCATATCGGTGCCATAGCACCTCTATTAAGGGAATCTCTTTGTTGCAAAGCTTTTTTTTCACAACACTAGCGAGTATTTGTACTGACCTTCTCCTTGTATATCAAGTCTGACTCCACGACAAGATTCTCGTAGCCGATGATGTGGCGAAGATCTTGCACATATTTCCGTAGGTTAGATATGTGAAAGACATCATGTATGGCTGATAGGTGTGGAAGAAGGGCTACTCCATAGGTCACTTTCCCCACATGAGCAATAAACTCAAATCGTCCAACATATCGTGGTGCCAACTTGCCACGAACACCAAAATTATGTACTCTCTTCATGAGAGATACTCGTAGGAACACCCAATCTCCTTCTTGTGTTTACAGGAATTTCCATCAGTATGAAGGATTAAGTTGAATATTGATAACTCATATTTGAATGGATTAAGAGAAGATGATCGGATTACCCGAAACTCTACATCTCTTCTCTGCCGATATGCATAGCTTTTCTGGTGGCCCTAAGCCATCAAAAGCATCCACCTCACAAGGTTATCAACCCTCGCAGTCTCTTCCAAGAAATCTACGGAGTAAAAAAGTGTGTTCATCTACCTTACGGCAACTGAGAGGTGTGAGACATATCCGCCCGTATAGAGCTTCGAATGATGCCATACCAAAACTGGAATGATGGTTGTTGTTGTGCGAGAGTTCTACCAATGGCAAATGGTCCTTCCAGGACTCTTTCCACTCTAGAGTACATGCATGTAGCAAATCCTCAAGTGTCTGAATAACGTGTTGTGTATGGTATGTAGAACTCATCTTCAGCTCTGTCTGTGGTGCTGCCATAAGCTGGTACCACTAGTGAGATATAAACCTCGAGTCTCCATCAGACACTACCTCACGTGATATATCACAAAATTTGATAAATTGTTTTTTGCACATGTAATCTAGTCAGCCTAGATGGAGTGTAGGTCATGTTGATATGTATGAAATTGGCTGACTTGGTCAATCTGTCAACAACATCCCAATAGCATCGTGACCACCTAGTGTCTTTACTAGTCCCGTGATAAAATGCATAGAAGTACTCTTCCACTTTTATTTGAGAAAGGGGAAAGACTATAATAACCATGGTGGTCTCTTGCGTTCCGCCTTGATCATCAGATAGATCATGCACTTGCTAACGTGACATGTTGCATCTCGCTTCATTCCGTCCTGTCAGAATGTAGACCTAGATCCCGGTACATCTTTGTGTTGCCAAGAAGAATACACAATCGTGAATTGTGTGCCTTATCAAGAATATCTCTATGCAACTGCTCATTGTTGGGCACAATGACCCAGCCGACCTTCCACAAAATAGACTTCGTCACCACCAAAATCATCACGTTTGTCTTTGATGGCACACATGCATCTGTCTCAAATTCAGGGATATGTCCTCTGTCCTACTATGCAATCCCAAAGACTGTTGAATTGTGGAGGTATGACATTAGATATGGACGCACTCTTATGAGGATGCCAATTAGTGCAAAAGTTATGGGCATATCTCACGTATATAGCTAGTTTGTCGTATATGCATGAGCTTTATTGCTAAGCACATCTGCCACCACGCTTTCCTTACTAGAATGGTAAGAGATCGTGTAGCCAAAATCCTTTAATAGCTCATGCCACTTGCGGTGTCTTATGTTCAGCTCCTTCTGATCCAAGATGTACTTCAGGTTGTGATCTGTGAAAATATCGAATTTCACCTCATAGAAATAGTGGTGCTAAATCTTCAAAGCGAAGACAATTGCCACCAACTCCAAGTCATGGATGGAGTAATTCTGCTCATGCGGCCTCAACTGACGTGATGCATAAATAATCATGTGACCTTGTTGAATCAGAACCGCTCCTAAATCCTTATTTGAAGCATCAGTATATACTGCATAATCTTTAATTTCTGAAGGAAGTGCAAGCATATGTACATTCGTCAATCTTTCCTTCAACATCCTAAAGGCCTGCTCGCATGAATCATTCCAAATGAAAGAAATTCTCTTCTGTGTCAATCGTGTCAAGGGAAAAACAACTTGGGAAAAACTACTGATTAAGCGTCTGTAATAACCCGCTAGTCCAAGGAAGCTCTGAATCTGAGTGACTGTCTTGGGTTGCTCCGAAGACATGACTACCTCAATCTGTGTAGGGTCAACTACGATACATGCACCAGAAATGGCATGCCCAAGTAATGAGAGATGGGATAATTAGAACTCACATTTGTTCAACTTGATATACAACTTGTACTCTTGAAGTATGTCAAGGACTATCTTTAGATCATTTGCATGATTCCATTTATTTCAAGAATATATCAGAACATCATTGATTGGATCCCTATTCATTTTGAGAATATATCAACACATTGTCAATGCATACAATCACAAACTTGTCCAAGTATGGACGGAAATCTTGTTCATCATGTCCATGAATGTTGCATGCGTATTCGTGAGCCCAAACGGCATTACAACAAACTCATAATGTCAATATCGAGTCATGAATGATGTTTTCAGAATATTCGACTCTTGAATCCTTAGTTGATGGAAGCCAGATCAGGGATCGATCTTTGACATCATCGAAGATCCCTGCAGTTGATTAAACGAATCATCAAAGTGTGGCAGAGGATAATGATTCTTCACCATTTTCTTGTTCAGTTGTCTGTAACCAATGCATAATTTCATCGATTCATCCTTCTTTCTGACAAAGTGAACAAAAGTACCTCAAGGTGAAGTGTTTGGCCTTACGAAACCTACGTCAAGTAACTCCTGGGATTGCATCTTCAGCTCTCTCAACTCAGCTAGTGCCATGCAACATGGAGCCATCGAGATTGGTTATGTATCTGGTAGTAATGTAATCTCGAACTCAATCTCTTTCTCAAGTGGTAAACTTGACAAATCATTAAAGAACACATTAGGATAATCTGACACTATCGTGATGTCATGAGCCATCGACTCTCCCTTAGATGTCTATCGGACAATATTAGAAATGTGTCGCATCCTCGATCTATGAGTCTCTGATCTCTCAATACTGCAATCTACTCCATTTTGGAATCGTATAATGTACCCTTAATGGTAAACTCGGGTACAGAATCCTGAAGACAACCGTCTTCCTGAAGCAATTAACAAGGTATAATGAGCTGACAGCTAATCCACTCACATAATCAGGTCACACTTGTCAAGTTGTAGTAGTAGACAGTCAGTGATCATCTCATGGCCACCAATCAACATTGGTAACCTTCTAACTATCAGTCTTATGCTGAACAACTGGTCACCTGGCCCATAAATGTGACAAGGATGATCTAGGACATCTGCACCTCTACCTACTGAAGTTAGAAATCTCGAAGCTCATAAATAGCTCCAGAATCAATTACAAAGGTCGACTCTAAATGTTATGATTTTTTGTTAGAATAGATATCCTTAATTACAACAGTTGATGTTCGCGGATATTATTACAGTGCTTTTTCTCTTCTTGGGATACAATATGGAAATTAGTTGCAATTGGTGACATCTGCGGTCGTTGAATTTGAATGTCATATTTCCTTTTTGGACTCGTGACAAGTTAGAGGACTGTCGATATTCGAGAATTAATGCGATCAGAACTATAATACTACGAGTGTATGTAGCAGGGTACCACTGCTCTGATACCAAACTATGAAGCGCGCTCCCTCTCGGATCCGGGATACCCATTTACACATCACTTGTAGTATCACGTTCGTTAAAGATCACATTAGGCTATTTAAATTTAGGTAAATTTTTTCACGTTTAATTTTTGAATAACATTCACATTTAACTAATAAGCCAATAACTATAATATGTCACCAACTATATTACACAAATTTCCATAGCATTTTACATGTAACAAAAGAAACTGTATAATGTACATGCATCCCAATTGTATCAGAAAAGAAAGAAAAGCATATATATACCATCCTAAATAAAAGTATAACATGTGTACCTGTTAATAATAACTGCGGAAGCTGACGTTTAACTCTCCCCATACCACGATGTAGGTGTTTTGCATCCAATCCATGCAATAGGGAGAAAAGAACATCAACAAATGTTGAGTAAATCTTATTAATTAAAATAACAGGAAATTTAGTGGCTCCAAAAGAAAGCAAGTAGTTAGTGTTTGGTAATTAAATTTAATGAGCTACTTGCATTTGAAACAGATTTTCAAGTTATTTAGTATGTAAACCTCCATACTATTCATCCTACCTTAATTACCCATATTTATTAGTTTTATACAAATATTATACGATCCATATTTAAGTCATTGTCTTTTTATTAATTACAATATATGTCTGATGAATCTTGGGAATGTGAAAGATGAGTCTTTGATATAATCATTGTTTTTATTAAATGCTTATAATGAGTCAGGTATTTTGATTCTTTTCTTGTTGAATTTCTCAAGCTTAGTGGATAGTCTGTGGTCTTGGTCTGGGTAAGACCTCACACTAGGAAAGGTAGTAAGGAAGCCTTAAGGTTGGGGTGTCTCCGTAGGCATGCGATGGAGTAAAATGCATCCTAACTAAGTTCCCAACACGTCCACTAACTATTTCAAACAACTGTGGTAGTAGCTCGTAGTCTGATAAGGATGATTTTCATAAACTGGTATTTTCTCTTCGTCAAAAATTATTGGCCGAACAATAATTAGTTCAATAGAAACTAAGCTCAACTACAACCAACTCAACTGTAACCAAGTTCCCATGTAACCAACTCAACTGTAATTCATCTCAATTTTAGCCAAACTCATTTGTGAATCAATCCAATCTCAAATGTAACTCCTCCAAATTCAACTATATCTGATTCAAATGTAGCCATAGAGGATTCAGATGTATACATGAATGATTCGGATGTAGCATCGCCAAGTTTGCTGGCGAAAAGTAAATAAAACTCAAGCGGTGAGGTAGCCTACAAAAGGCTCTTCCGTCCCGCCCTCTAGTTGGAAGTGCGGTCCAATAGAGGGATAGGTCTACTCCAAAACTACGCCACTGAGAGGGGTAAGAGAGACTTTCCGAAAAAGTCACTCTAAAAGAGAAACCGACCCGATCGGTACGGGCCAATGAGCTCGAAAAACTAAAAGAAAGGGTCCTCCAGCCTAGGTACCCTAAAGAACAAGGGTCAACGGAACTGGTCTTTAAAAGAAAACATGTGGATCCTAGAGAAGCTTAAAAACTGCGAGCGCTCGTGAAAAAAATCGAGAAAAAGACCGGGATCCTAGACCCGCGCACTAAGCGGTCGCTGCCCTAACTAGGCTTCCTATCTCCCGCCCAGCTGAGGGTCACCGCACACTCAGATAGTCAGGTGTAAAGGTCACCGTGACTATCACTCTTAATTATCAATCATCAATGACTTGATCCCTCATCCTTTCTTAATCCTTTATGTGGTTGATTGTACAGATCTAGATCTTTTTGATCAATGATCTTATTAATATAATTGATTCATCATTGATTTCACTTATACATCTACCCCATCATTTTTCAATCTCTTCAATAGTTAACTTTACAATTCTAGGTATTTTGTCACTACCTATCTTTGGTGATATGTATAAATAGTAGTGTATACGATAATCATAATTCATGAAGGGGTGGGAATGTGATAATCATGATTCATACCCCAACCTAGTTTACACAAAGTTACAATGGTATAGATAAAAGTGATTACGATTTCTACAGGTGGTGGGAATGTGAACTTTCAATAGTGCAGCATAATCATAATTCACGAACAATCCAAATCTAGCCCATTATCAAGCATTTCTCAAGATGCTTCTTTACCTTAGTTGGTTTCCCTATGTGAAGGGGTGAGATCATGCGTTCAACATTCTATCTCTAATTATTACGAGTAATGACTAATCTGATTCCGAATGAAATCCATTGTTGTACTATTAACTGTATTGATTCTAAGAGATTATATTGATATATTACAAAACTCTAATTGAAGTTAGGTCATGAATGATAAGAAGAATGCTCCTATAACCCCATGTTCTTTATTTTGAAGTGTTTTTATCAGTTGTGCCCCTCCGAGATATCGCAATATCAGTTATGCCCCTATCTTTTTGGTAATATCAGTTGTGCCCCCGACTTCTTGCCAATATTTCACTTGTGCCCCTCAGAGGGGCATAACTGAAAAAAGATTATTATCAGTTATGCCCCTCTGAGGGGCACAAGTGAAATATTGGCAAGAAGTCGGGGGCACAACTGATATTACCAAAAAGATAGGGGCATAACTGATATTGCAATATCTCGGAGGGGCACAACTGATAAAATCCCTATTTTGAATGTCACTCTTGTTTCATGTCGATGGTTATTTCCTATCGAGCATATACTTGATGGTAAGGTTGATTGGCTTAAAGAGAGGCTTTTAATAAAATAATTCTCTTAAACGTATGGAGTTGATTATATCAAAGCCTTTTCTCTAGTAAGCAGTATGGAGTCCAGGTGCACCAAAAGTTAGATTATTTGTGAGTTTGATATGGCCAATACTTTCTTATAAGATAATATCAGTTTGGATGTTTTTATGTTCCAACCCTAGATACCTAGAAGACTTTTGTAGTAAAAATTTTATAAGCTAAGTCATGCATGGAAGGCAGCAAGAGGAGGGAAAAAGATTGTACCTTTGATCCTCTAAGTTTGGAGGGATTTTGTGGCTTTATCTAACATACAACAATAGCTAAAATACCTGATGGACAACAACATAAAAAAACTGAATTAGAGACTCCAACATTGACTTTAATGAAAGTAAAGTGAAGAGAGATATGTACCTTTGAATATCTCCACTTCGGAGATCCAAACTTTCTTGCAACATCCTTTTCTTAACAGGAGCTTCAGTTCATTTGGATCCGGATGTTACATAGAGGAACAAGAGAAAGGGATAATAAGGGATAAAGAATGTGAAGACACCATTTCTGTTCAGTTGGAGGGAGAGAATAAAGAGGAATAAGATGAGATAAGTGATTCTTACTTGTTATTCTATGTTCAGTAAGATTGATATGATAAGGAAGGATAATGGGATTATGTTTGATAAGATTGTTTGATAAGCGGTAGTTATTTATATTTTGGGTAAATTACAAAAAGGGACTGAGCTTTACATGGATTCCCAAATTAGGGACTAATCTTTAGTTTGTTACAAATAGGGGACTAAAGTTTAACTTAACGGTCCGGTCCCCATTGCCGTTAATGAACGGCTCAATCCATAATTTTACTTGACGAAAATACCCCTCCGACCTCTTCTCCTGTGAGGAGAATGGAGAGCTACATCATGGCTCACGACAACCAGCCGGCGGTGAGGGTCGATGTTTACGATGGGGAGAGGAGCATGGTCGCCGACAACAACTTCCTCGGGGAGTTCATTTCGGCGGCCTGCCGAGGGCGCCTACAGGGGAGACGACCGTAACAATGACTTCGCGGTGGAGGAATCTTGAGTCGTGGGACAAGACGTTCAAGTTGTGGCGAGTCTCCGACTCGCGCTGCTTCGAGTCCGTGCCCGCGCATGACGACGCGGTGAACACCGTCGTCGCGGGCGGCCACGGGCTCGTCTTCACAAGTTCCGCCGACGACACCGTGAAGGCGTGGAAGCGAGAGGCGACAGGGAGGAAGGCGACGCGACATGTGGAGGTGCGGACGCTGCTGCGGTAGGAGAGCGCGGTGACGGCGTTGACGCTCGCGGGGGACGTGTGGCTTTACTGTGGCTCGTCTGACGGGGTTGTCAACTTCTGGGAGAAGGGGCGGTTGGAGCACGGGGGGACGCTAAGGGGGCACGCGCTGGCGGTGATGTGCCTCGCGACGGCGGGGACGCTCATGCTGAGCGGCTCCGCGGACAAGATGATGTGCGTCTAGAGGAGGGAGGGGGAGGCGGGCGCGCACATGTGGCTGTCGATGCTGACGGGGCACCAGGGGCCGGTGAAGTGCCTGGCGGTGGAGAGGGACACGGAGGGGGGTGGGTCGTGTACAGCGGGAGCTTGGACAAATCCGTCAAGATTTGGAAGATGGCGGAGGGCGACGAGCGGTACAACGTTGCCTTGGTCGCGGGGGTCGAGGGGTTCCCGTTGCCGAGCGGTAGGGGCAGACAGTACTAGCAGCCGCGGTGGATGACCGGTAGGTGTAAATAGAGGCGATACAGGCATAGCTGGTTGAGAAGTGGGTGGGGGTTGAACGGGAAGGGGGATGAGATTCTGGGATTCTTAGGTATTTGATTGAATCTATGAATATTGTTCTACAAATCATTCGAATTTTGAAGGAGAAGAGGTCAGAGGGGTATTTTCATCAAGTAAAATATGGATTGAGACATCCATTAACGGCATTGGGGACCGGACCATTAAGTTAAACTTTAGTCCCTTATTTGTAACAAACTAAAGATTAGTCCCTAATTTGAGAATCCACATAAAGCTCAGTCCCTTTTTTTGTAATTTACCCTTATATTTTTTCACGGGAAAGATGTATAACATTGGGATAACAAGGGAAACATTATTACTCGCCTTGATTCAAAACCAAAATCTTGAGTTTATATATAGGGAGAGGATCTCAAACGAGCAGCCCCTTGAAACGAGGAAAATGACAAAGAAACCCGATTGCTACAATCCAGGATTGACAGCGCATGGTGGCTACTGTAGAAAACTAGATGTGATAAAGCCTTTAATAAAGGAAAATTAATATTCCTTTTCTGATTGATAACATAACCTTCTTCTACACAAACATGGAATAGAACATAAGTCAGACCATTTTTTTCATTAAAAGAAGCCCTTTGACAAAAACATGTTTTTTTCATTAAAAAAAATTATATTATATATACGCAATATTTCATCTTAGACTAAATACTTCTCTTGCAAGTTAAACACAAATTTCTGAACTATTACACCCACTTTCAATGTAATAATATAGCGGAACCGAGATAATCATGTTATTTTCTAGCCTTGAATCATACTGGTACAAAACCATATTAATCGTTACTTTTTAAAGTTTAGGCATGGTGTTGAAGCAGTGTGTATAGTTTTGGAGCTTTTGTGTAATTTACGCTGGAAAGTTTGCATGATTGCAAAAAAAATTGATAACACATGAGCTCTTTTTAAATAAAGCGAATCATAATGGTCTAATTTAATATGGTCAGTCCAAGTTGAAAAATATTAAACCAATAAACAGATCCATCTCCCCTCGAACCAGAACACGTTGGAAAATATATAATAAATATAGAATGGCGGGCACTGCCGTATGTTTTGTCCTTCCCTCAATTGGTTCCACCAGACTGGAACTCTCTCCTTGTCTCTGTCTCAAACATAAAAGGGTTAAGTAATTAACAAGTGCAGGTTTTTAGGTCAAAACTAGACCAGACACTTCATCAACAGTTCTATCATCTCTAGCACTAATCCAATAATCCATTAACCGTACGATTTCCTGAATAAAAACCCACTCCTAATTTCATAACATTCAGAAGAGGACTGCAACTTGTAACAGTCAACTTATGTCCTCATCCTAAAGAGCACATCTCATTGGCAAGGGAATCTATTAAAGATATGCTGCTTTCTTCAATACTGGATTAGGTCAGAACAAGCACGACAGCAAACTTAAAACACCATCACCAATTGAAGGGCCATGAACAAGCTCTCGTTAAACAACTTCAAGATAAAATTACTGCAATGAAACAATAAAAAATAGTATTTAATGAGATATGGATTTACTTAAATTTCAGTTTCAACTACCGGATTAATGTTTCCGTCGGACAGATCTGACGACCAACATAGACTGGAACACAAATTTGAAACATCTACTCTTGAGAACGCCTCCAATACACTTATGTAACGGTTCGCCTCCAGATTGCCAAATGTGAGAAAAAATAGTAACAACTGAATTCTTAGTTCCTCCTGGAGATATCCCCTGTTTCTTTACCAGTGTTTCCCCTGCGGTTTGCTTTTAGGAAAGAATACATTCTTCTTCTTCGGGATTTCGTGTATATCCATCACCTGGATTGTCCTTTGCTTTTTGGCTTTCAGGATCCATTGAAGAAACCCAACAAGAATACGATATCAATAACGCAATAAATCACGAGAGATGCAACGGAGAAGAGGTAAGCAAAGGACATGATAACAAGACAATTCAAGTATATTATAAATTCTGGTCATGTGATAATATAACCGTTAATGAGTACACAAAATAGTTGAAAGTGATTCCTTCTTTTTGAAAAGAACTAATTCTGAATTACTAGCATGTATTACATATAGTTAATCATCAGTAATCCCTAATTAGTAACAAAATATTTGATGTTTTATCCTATTGACTATTGCGTGTCAGGACATGGCTTCTTTTTGTCTGTCTGAATTCAAGATACTTTCCAGATCTGTGTGATGCACTATTTATTCTTGGTTCTGATAACTGCTTCTAGCCCATGGTGTTGTTAAATTCTACATTAGCAATTAATGCCTAATGGCCTAAAGAGGTTACCATTTTGAGCCTCCTGGTAGTTCTCTTGGAGTCGCCTTCTTGCAGAGGCTAGCCTCTCCGGATCCATCAGGCTTTCCTTCTGAGGCTCCTTGGCCTTCTGCTTGTTGCCAACCATATAAAATAGCTTGATGTTGATCAAACTGTAAATCTAACCAAAAGAATCGTAAGCGTGTTCTTTAATCTTACAGGAGGTGCGGACGAAAGAGGAGGTGCAGGGGGCTTTTGTTTGATCAGAGGTGTGGGTATTGTCCGAGGAACCGGCGTCACCTTCGGTTGGGCTCCGATTCCCATGTATGTCTATCGTGAATGGAATTCCCATCTGCCAAGGATAGTACATCAATTATGAGCGTCCATTCACCATCAAAGCAAACAGGCGACAAGGAAGAAAACTGAAACCCAAGTTAGTCGAGCATTCCAGGTAGGTCTCCATGCCACTCACTATGGGGATTTGGAGAGTGCCCAAGTTCAGAAACCTGAGTAGATAGGTGTCATCAACATAAGACTAATCAACAACCCAGTAGAACAAAAATTAATTGTTTCTTTTCTTGATAAGGAAAACAAACAGCAAGGATTAATTACATGGTACCCATTTTGGTTGCTCCTCACTGGAATCTGCTGGGGGGAGTCGCCATCAGCTGCCAAAGGAATTACCCAATCCAGAAACAACATGAAAACACCATAACACAGTACACAAAACAGCAAGGTGACTTAAAAAACAGCAATTCCAACTTCCAATTCCGCAACATTCCAGATCCAGCAACATACCAATGATAGAAGCTGCAGATGCTTCGTTGGCGTTGAGCTTCACCCAATCATCAACCAGATCCTTCCACTTCCTCACCAACAGCTTCACCAATCTCCTCACCTCGCCCGACGGATGTTTCCGCAGGTTGTTCACGAGCCTTCCA